>VXAY01002681.1:0-70171 GCA_013399855.1 Oxyruncus cristatus
ATATATATTATGTATATATATAAAAGTATTCTATGGAGAGGAGGAGGGTGCCTGCGACCGTCTCCTAGGTTCATCCCTGCCAACACACAGGGACAGGCCATGTCTCCATGTGTTCTGGTTCCTCCCTGCAGGCAGTCGGGACTGTGATCCTTGGGATCGCCATGTGATGGAGCTCGGGAGGGGATGCACTGACACTGGGGATCCCCAGGGAGCTGTGTGATGTGCACCTATAAAACTCACCACCAGTGCCTTCCAGGCTGTTTTTAGGGTGCAAGTTTCTCCCCATCTGGGGCTGCTGGAGTTAGTCAGTTTGGCCCAGGCCCAACACCTGAAGGCTGGGTGTGGTTTTGCCCACTCTGAGTGGGCAGTGCTTGCCTAAAGCGCTGCCCCGGCGCAGGGCAGCCCCCTGCAGCAGGGCCCCCCTTGCCTGGTGCCCCACGGCTCCCAGCTGCTGCCTGACTCATGCCCAGGCAGGGAGGGGAGGGACCGGCGTCGCGCCCCCACCCACGCAGGGGTGTTGTGCAACCAGGTGCCACCACTGCAGCCAGAGCCAGGAGCTGGTGGGGGAGTGGGGGGTGGCTCCCATGGGGTCTCACCTCGGGTGTGAGTTCTTGCCCTGCTTCCAAGTGGGTATCGGAGTGCCTTTGCTGGGTTTCCCCTTGTAGCAGCATCAGGAAGGGAATTGGGGATCAGGTTGAGGAGGATCTTGGTGCCCAAACCCACCAGGTCCATGGGCAGTGGTGGTACCTGCTCCCCAGAGTGCCTTCTTTCTAGAGGAGAGACCCAGCCACATACAGCGAGGAAGGGCTGCTTTGGCATGGCTGTGGATCCCTCTCTGTGGCAGATGTTACCTGGCCACATCCCCTGTGTGTCCTGTGCACCCATGGCTCCCTCATCTCTGGTCCCCTGGCCCTCCCTGAGTGCAGGGAGAGGCAGGTGTGCTGGGCACAGGCAGGTGTGCTGGTGCTGCTGTGGACACGGTCACGTGTTGGTGCTTCGGACTGTGAGCTTCTGTTTCCCCATGAGGTGCAGCCACCGTGGCAGGGCAGCCGCCTGGCGGGGCTGTCAGTGAAGCGAGGAAGGCACAACACTGTCGCTTATGTATTTCTGCCCCCTTAAGTAATCCTGGAGCTGGGTGAGACCCTGTGAGGGGGCAAACACATTTGCTGCAGTGGCCTCACTGGGTTCATTTGCACAGCTGGGTCCGTCTGGCTTCTGTCCCCAGAGGAAGGTGACCTGCAACCCAGGGCAATGCCTGGCCCCGCCACCCATGCGGGAACAACCCTCCCACCCCATCCGGGCTGGGCATCCAATGCGTGGGCATTTTCTGCGATGGCAAAGATAACGCCTGCCCGCAGGGCTCAGGCAGCAGTGCCGAGGGGGGGACGGGGCAGGGTCAATACACAGGACCCCAAGGCGCCAGCAGGAGCCGGCTTCTTCCTTCTTCCTCCTTGGTGGCAAGCCAACCCCTACCAGGGGTTATCAGCCATGCAGCTGAGCGTGGAGGGACCTGGCAGCAAACAGGAGGGTGGATGGGGGTACAGGACCCAGGACTGACCCACCCCACAGAGGTGTTGGGGGCCCCTGTCTCCATTTGCCATCCCAGGGCCTTTGAGCCGAGTGACTTTGAAAACCACCGGCTGTTGCCACCTCATCGCAGGCTGCGAGGACACACAGACGTCAGTGCCCCAGGCAGGGCACGTGGTGTCCCCGTCCCCCCCACTCGGGGGAGTGCTCACCGGTGTCGAGTCACCCGTTTGCGTCCCTCCCTTGAGACAGGGAGAGCTGCAGCCCTGTCCCTGATGCCGAGGAAGCACCATGGGGTCCCGGGGTCCGTGGCTTCTCTGGAGCTGGGTGCTGTGGGGGCTCTGGGTACTGCCAGGTAAGTGCCAGGGTCGCTCGCAGTGCCACCGAGCTGAACCGGTGGCTGATACCATCTGGGTGATGGGCTGCAAAAAACCCTCCATCTTGTTCCCAATGCCCCAAGTTCAAGCCCGAGTGCCTGGCTGGGGTTTGCCCTGTCTCTGTCTGCAGGTGCCACAGCCTCGGCGGGGTCCCCAACTACAGCAGGGGAAGGTGGGGGGGAACTGTGGATAAAAGGGGGACTCTCTCCCTTGGGGAAGGAGTCTGCCCGCTGTTGGTGTTGGTTGGGCTGTGGATGCTCCCCCCACAGCGTGGAGCAGGGATGGAGGTGATGGGGAACCCTGGCTGAATTTTAACTCGTCCTTCTCTCACGCACCTTCGCACAAGCCGGGGAGATGAAGGAGCAGCCCCTTGTCCCCACTCTGGTCCTGGCAGAGTCGGGCAGCATCTCCCATGCAGCCGACAGTACCAGCGCTGAGCTGCCTTCGGACCTGGGCATGTGCCAGGCGTTCCCCACAGCCGCGGCCGCACGGCCGGAGCACCCCTCTACCTCCGGCCGGACCATCGCCTCCGCGGGCAGCCAGGGCTCAGGTAAGGCTGGCAGGCAGCTGGCTGCGGGCAGGTTCCTGCCTGCTGGGGCCGCGGTGGGGTTGATCCAGCTGGGGCTGCCTTGTCTCACTCCACAGGCATCCTGGTGCCACAGGCGACAACAAGAGGGCTGATCCCAGCCGGGATCCGTGGTGAGCAGGAGGGGCCTCCCAACCTGGCAGCTCTCCCCGGGAGTCCAGCAGAGCGAGGCAGCCTCCAGGCAGGGTCAGGGGCTGGGGTCTCCTCTCCAGGTGCTGCCAGCCACCCAAGCAGCGCCCCTCCAGCTCCCACCACCACTTGGCACAAGCAGCTCCCGTCCTTCATGCCAACGGGGCACGCAGTGGGTCTTGCCATGGGTGATGTCCCTGCAGAGAGGATGCCAGGAACTACAGTGCCATTGCTCTCCCAGGACGAGCACAGCACAGGGACATCACACCCCAGCATCAGCAAGAGCTCTGCTGAGCCACACGACACTGCCTCGCTCCTGTCCCAGGAGGCCCTGCTGGGGCTGAACGAGGCCACCTCACCTTCAGACCCAGCAGCCAGCATCTCTCAGGACAGGGGCAGCCCCATGGAGACAGCAGAACCCTCAGCCAACCCCGCCGCTGGCCTCCCTGGGGTCCCCCCCAAGAAAGCCACAGAAGGAGCCAGGATGGCATCCCCACCGTCTGCAGACCTCCCAAGCGCATCCTTGGCAAAGGTCACCTTTTCTTCTGCCACCACTGGCATTGGCGAGGCTGCAGAGCCAGGAACACGTGCCTTGTCTGACACTGTCCACAGTGCCTCCCAGAACCCCCCTGTGCCTCCTGCTCAGCTGCCTCCAGCCCTTTTGCCCCAAACCCCTGGTGATGCTGTGCCAGGCTCAGGAGAGATGCTTCCCCCCAGCCACAGCGCCACTCTTGAAACTACTGGAGATGGGCTGCCTGGAGCCGATGCTGTCAGCCACCTCCAGCCCACCACACTAGCTCCAGGCACACCGGCTATGGTAGTGGATGTCATAGCTGAAGAGCATATCCCAGCTCTGGGAAGCATCAGCGCTGAGCTGGTGTCCATGAAGAATGAGGACAGCACCAAAGCCACAGCAGGCACTGCGATCCCGGAGACCAAGGCCACCCCAGGGGGGCTCAGCATGAGCCTGTCCCCCCATGCAGCTCTCGATGACCCTGGTGATCCCTCTCCAAGGCCCTTTCTGCACTCCACAGGCTCTCTGTTCCCCCAGACCTCCTCAGCAGGCAGAACCTCTCCGACCAGACCCAGCATGGCTGTGCCCTTGTCCTTCACGGGTGCCGGTGGAGAAAAACCAGAGAGGGCCCCTCGAGCTGCTGCTGCTGCATCGACACCTTCCATCACTGCATATGACATTGGGACAGAGCCAGCTGCTCATCCATCCTCCCTTGTTAACAACATTCCAATTCATGAAGCAGGGATGGGAACAGCATGGCTGGCCAGTGGCAGTGCCACCACTAAGCTGGGGGACACCAGAGCCACCCTGCCTGTGCCTGATGCATCCTCCAGCCACAGCCAGCCTGGTCCCACGGGAGGCTCAGAAACCTCAGGAACTGGTGTCACACCTGGACCAGCACTAGCCCCACCACTCTGGGCTGGGACACAAGGTGTGGAACCTCCAGGGACAGAGACATGGTCACCAAGCACTGCACCAGGCACCAGCACAGCTGTACCAGGTACCCCAGGGGTACTCAAAGCAGTCACCGTCCCCATGGCACTGCAAGCAGATGTCCCCCGTCTAATGGAAGACAGTGCCAATGTAGGAACGGCTGTGGGGGTGCCCCCATCCAGCATCCCCCAAGAGATGGCAGCAGTCACATCCCCATTGTCCCTGGATACCACAGCACCGGCAATGGGAGCTTCAGGTGACCCGCACGTCAATGGCAGCACCACAAGGCAAGCAATGGGGATGGGATTCCTGGAGTTGGGCATGGAGGAGAACCCAGATGCCAGTGCAGCAGGGCCAACTTCCAGACATGCAACCATCACTGCCAGGCCACCACCAGATCCACCTGCCCAAGGGAATGATGCTTCTGAAACAAGGCTCCCAGTGGATCTGACTCTTCCAGCTCCCAAGGGCAGTCTCTCAGCCCCACTGGCTGTGACTAACCCCAGCCCAGCACTGACCAAGGCCAGACCCCTCCCCAGCACAGCCACCATCAAGACACCCCAAACCGTGGCACAACCGACCTCCAAAAACACAGCTGCAGAGGGAGGCCAGGGCACGTCCCAGCTGGCAGGAGATGGCAGCACCACACAGGCAGCTCCGGGCTCAACCCTGGTTGAGAACACAAGGGTGGGTGCCACAAGTACAGATCACAGCGGTGACATCTCTTTGGGGACAGGCCCAGCGGCGTCACCCCATGACACAGCCAGCATCGCTACCCAGCCAAGCGCCGCATCATTCCAGAGCTACCGCACTGCTGAGCCCACCTCAGACATGGGCATAAACTTGGACACAGTTTCTCCCATGATGAGGAATGAGGCTACAAGGCTGCCCCTGGGGTTGCCCACTCCTATGAGTGGGGTGACTGAACCAGCTGCCAGTGATGCCACCCCACCAGCACACTCTGCCCCGGGCAGAAAAAGTCCTACAGCAGTGGTCATCATGGGCTCGGAGTCACCCACAGCTACAGAGCTGGTTGTAGCACCTTCCCCTGGCCTTGCTCACAGCACTGCAGAGACACATGTCAGTGTGTCCCCTACTGTCCCTGGGACAACCCATTTGGACATGGTGGCACCCTCTGACACCCCCCGCATCACTGTCACTGGTCCAGCAGTGGGAGCAGGTGAAGGCAGTATGGAAAGGGTCACAACACCTGCCTTGGCTGTTCCCAGCAGTGCCTCTGCTCCACACAGCCCCCATGTCTCCTCGAGGCCATCTCCTGAGGCCACTGATAGCATCCACAACCCAGACCCGAGAGCTCTCAATGCAGTCACTGAGGACGAGCCCATGGCTGGGGTCACCACACTGGCTGTTGGCCACACACACCCGTGGGAGACTACAGTTGCGTCCTGGTCAGGTGCTGAAGGCATCACTGCCCGTGCAGACAACAACCCAACCGAGAGCCGCAGTGAGGATGTAGCACCCTCAGCCAGTACCAGCAGCACCCACGTCCCTGAATCCAACACCGCTGGCACAAACCTGGCCACCACACCAGCCACCAGCATGTTCCCCAGCAACACCACCGCACCAGCCACCCCAGTGGACTGGGAGACCTCTGTAGTGACCAAGGCCACCACAGCTACGCCGCTTGCCACAGCAAGGGACACCAGCACCAGCAGTGCCCTGTCCCTCACTGTAACACACAGTGAGACAAGCAGAGGTGGGGAATCTGTCCTGTCCCCACCACGTAACCCCTCACTGGAAACAACTGCTGGGTCCTGGGGTGCTCTTGGTCCCAGCCCTGCTGTTGCAGTGCCCAGTTCACCCCTCCCCAGCCTGAACAGCCCAGCAGAGGAGGCAACACCAACCCCTTCATCCCTGCTCGGCATTGGTGCAACTGGGGAGGTGGCAACTGGACAGACTCCCACTGAGTCAACAACAGGCACCACTTCTACATCTGCCACCAACCACAACATGGGACAAGCAGCAAGCACGTCCCCTCCTGCCTTCCAGACGTCTCCAGGGGCACCTGCACTGGGAGAGAAAACAGCCATCACTGCAGGCATGACCACAGCCATCACTGCAGGCATGACCACAGCCATCACTGAAGGCATGACAACAGCCATCACTGCAGGGAACACCACAGCCATTGCTGCAGAGAAGACCTCAATCAGCGCTGCAGAGAAGACCACAGCCATTGCTGCAGAGAAGACCACAGCCATTGCTGCAGAGAAGACCACAGCCATTGCTGCAGAGAAGACCACAGCCATTGCTGCAGAGAAGACCACAGCCATTGCTGCAGAGAACACCACAGCCATCCCTGAAGGCAACACCATGGCCATCACCACAGGCAGCACCACAGCCATCAGCACCACATCCATCACTGCAGGCAGCACCACGGCCATTGCATCCACAGCCCCAGAGAGCCCAGCCAAGGAGTTGGGAGGTCTCCCAGCTCCAGGCACCACAGCCCTGGTGAGACCACCAGCCACCACCAGCCCTGCCACCTCCCCGTCTTCTGTCTTTGGGACACAGAGAGGACCAGCACTGAGCACATCTGCCCCCACCACTGCTGGCCACAGAAATCCTGCCCCTGAGCCCCAACCCACCCATGAGCTTATCAGTAAGTAGATTTTCTTTTCCCAAAGCCAAGAGCAGGAAGGGTTTGTCAGCCAATCACGGATCATGACGAATGAGGGTAGAGCTGGTCCAGGGTGTCTCATCTGCATTGCATGTTGAGCTACCAGATTCATGGGGAAAGGCAAAATAGGAAAACTAAGCATATCCCAAAAGTGGGTTAAAAATTGGGTTACAATCCTTCAGAGAACAGGCACAGTATCCTGGCAGCAAGTAGGTGAGTTTGTCCAGGCTGCAAGATAGATAAAGCAGACATTAGTGGTTTTACACCTTTTCCATTCATCTCCTGCCCATGTCAGAGCCAGCAGCTTCACTCTACCCATTTGGCATCGAAGGAGGGGACCAAGAGTACGTGCAGAGAATGGTGGATTTTAACTCCCCGCTGTTCAAGCCGGAGATTGGATTTCCCTTTGGGAATTCGCTGCGAGATGCTCTCTATGTGAGTTCCCCTCTCACTGAGCACATAAGGGATGTGCTGCTCTTTTGGTAAAAAAACCCCACACAAATGGAGCAGAAACCAAACTTTGCCTGATTATCTTTTTTATAAAATTTAAAATGGCTAGTTTCTGCTCACCTGTGGAGGCTAAAAGCCATCCCAGGAGCTGCCTGGGTTGTTGGCAAATAACAAATTATTTTGGTTAGTTTACAGATAACGGACAGATCATTTTCCCACCCACGGACAACTATTTCCCATCCAACCCCAACCCACCTCCCCGGGGCTTCAGCGGCCGGGAGAGCTTCCCGATGGTGGCTGCCTTTTGGGATGATGCAGATTTCTCCCAGGGCATTGGCACCACCTGGTACCAGGTGAGGACCACCAAAGATGTTCTCCTGGGAGAGCCCAGCTCCCAGGTCGCTCATTTAACCCTCTCTCTTGCCAACTGGCAGGAGTACTCCACCCTCAGCTCTAGCCAAGACCCCCTTGTCCAGGATGTGGAAGCAAAGATTGAGAAATACCTGAAAATCCCCTACGTAGCAAAATGGACCTTGAAGGTGACATGGGAGAAGGCTCCAGCATACCCATCCCAGAGGGATGACACTCAGGTGAGCAGTGGGAGATCCAGGTGACAGAGGGGACTGTTGGCAGCTGTTTAAGATCTCATCACCTCAGTCTGCACTGTGGGGAGAGCAGGGGAGGCTTTGGGAGTGTTAAGGGGGTGCCTTGGTTTCCTCCAGACGAGCACGTACCAGGCAGTCCTCACCACCGATGGGAACTATTCCTTTGCCCTGCTGCTCTACCAGGACGGCGGGATGCAGTGGGACTACACCAAGCTGGCTGCAGGCAACGTGCTGATTGGCTTCTCCAGGTGCTGTGCGCATCTGACTGGGTTTTCAGACAGCAGAGACTTCTCCCAGCACTGTGTTGGGACCATTGGAGATGTTATCCCCAGGAGAGCCCAGCTCCCACTCCTGGAGCAACCCTGTCCCATTTAAACCCTCTCTCCTGCAAACCGCAGCCATTCCCACCCCAGCTGCTCTGTGGGGAGCAGAGGAGGGTTGTGTTGGAAGGGTGACCCCAAACCTTCTCTCTCCACACAGCGGCAATGGCTATGCCCAGAACAACGAGCTGACTCAAAAGCCACGAGCTGTCAAGTACCGACCAGACCAGCACAGCAGCATCGGCTCCGGTACGGCACTGCAGGGTCCTTGGGGCAGGTGGGGATGGATGGACGGAGCTGTGTGCTCTGTGCCAGGAGCATGTCCCCATCACATATCCCTGTGAGGCAATGGGCCAGTGAAGCCACTGGGCAAGGGCTGGCCACCAAGAGCAGAGCGTGTGTGTTCCATGTCCTGCTGTGCCTGGCTTGGGTGTCCCATGTCCTGCTGTGACTTGCCACAGCCATGCCGGCTCTAGAGGGAGCCTGGACACCTTGTGTGAGGTCAGTGGCCAGGGACCGCTGTCCCACGGGATCACTCAGCACAAGGTGAGACCTCGGCTGAGCGGTGCTGTTCTCTGGCTGCTTCCCCAGATGTGCGTGGACTGTGGATATACAGGCTGGACAGTCGCTCTCGGGTGAACTACAGGCTGTGGTGCCTGGCGTGGTTGGATGCAGAGCCAGCACCGGCCACCTGGAACAGCCAGCTGCCACCATGCCCCTGCTCCCGACCCCAGGCAGAGCTGGACCCCCGCTACCGCTGGAGCAGAGGTGCCAGGCGTAGCCCCCCACAGCCATCCATGGCACGGGGAGGATGGTGGGGGCTCCCCTCCTGCTTTGGGGATGGCCGTGATCCCCTCCCACCATTTCAGGCCTGACAGACGCCTCCGTGAGGATGCTGCGCACTGCGTCCCCCAGCCCCACCGGAGCTGGGGTGCGATGTCTGTACCAAGACAGGAGCTTCCTCGAAGGCTGGCAGGAGAGAGCATGGAGCCTCCCCATCCACCCCTCTGCTGGTAAGCGGGCACTGTCATTCCCTCACTCTAAAACACTCGAGCACCAAGCAGAGGTGCAGCAAGGGCCCTGACAGCCCCTCAGCACCCAGCCACCTTCCTCCACAGACAGGGAGCTGGAGGCGTTCAGCTGGTGCTGCCGGCGTGTGGGGAAGCCCCTGTTCTGCTCCAGGTTTGCGGAGAAGAGACCGAGGGTCGGCTGTGAGGGATATGTGCCGCCCACCCCCGGTGAGTCCCCCGGCTCTGCCTCCTCTGTGCCAGGGCACTGAGTGGGTGGCACAGCCACACACAGACCCCATGCATTAGCTACACTTCACAGCACCCTGTCATTTCAGTGAGGGCTGCTGAGACAGCACAGCCCCGAGGGTGCTCTCCTCCCTGAAATCACACCAACATTTGCTCTTCTTCCTCCCCCTAAAATGATTCCATCTCCTTTGGACCCCAGCTGGTGCCTTTGGGGACCCCCACATCACCACCCTGGATGGACTCACCTACACCTTCAATGGTCTTGGGGACTTTGTCCTGCTGCTGGCCAGCGATGCCCAGACCAGCTTCGTGCTGCAGGGGCGCACAGCACAGACTGGCATGGCCCAGGCCACCAACTTCGTGGCATTTGCTGCCCAGTACATCTCCACCACCACTGCAACGGTGAGTAGGAGTGACCTGGGTATGAGTTAGAGCTTCTAATCAGAGAGACCCCTCTGGCAGGCTGGGCATCACTTCTGCATCACCTTCCTCTCCTTTTACAGCCACCTCCCACCACTCCAACAAAGTGCTAATAGTGGTGGGATGGGCTAATACTCACCAGACACAGGTCTAATACCTCTCGCAAAGAGGCCAGAAAGGGCTGGGGACTCTGCAGGAGCATGGTCTGCTCCGCCTTCTTCATTGCACACTCTTTGTGTGCACTAGCATAAGTGAATGCTCTTCCTGGCTTGGCTCCCCACACCTGTTTCATAAAGCAGAACATCCTGGTGTCACCAGAAACAGCCACTGAGCAGTTTAAGCAGGGGGCTCAGATTCAGGAGCCCACTGGCACAGCTCCCCACATCGCCATGGTCAGCCAAGCAGCAGTGGTGGCCTTGGTGTGCCCCATGCCAGTGGTGGCAAGGGGCAGCTGGTTGTCCTCTTCTGTGCAACCATCAAAACTGCTTTATCATGTGTTTCCTGGAGTGAACATGCCAGCATGGGCCCTGGGGCTGAGCCTCTCTGCCAGGGCTGGAAGAGGACAGGGTTTAACTTAAGTGTCCCCAGCATGAGGGGATGGCAGGAAGAGAGGAGCAGAGGGGCTGACTGGAACATCTGCCGTGATTTGCAGGTTGAATGGACCTTAGGGAGCCAGGGTGACATCCAAGTGCTCCTGAACAATGAAACCATCCAGTTTTCCTATTCCCAAGGTGAGCAGAATGTGTTGTTAAATGTTAAATGTATTTGCAGGAGACAAGGAATATCCCCACCCACTGGCACCAGCCCTGCCCAGCACAAGGGCAGACATCCTGAGCTCCATCAAACGTCTCCCACCTGCACCTGTCTCTGGTTTGGGCAGGGTGGGTGGGGAGCACTCCCCTCCACAAGTTCATGGTCGTCATTTCAGACCCCAGCCTTGTGCGGACTCTCCCTCTGTGCTCTCCTTCTCTTGCAGACATGGGTGATGAGGTGTACTACAGCCCTGGAGTGCTGCTGGTCAATGCCTCCTCTGTCACGGCCATCTTCGATGGGACCATCGCCATCTCCATCTCGGCCACCTCCGGGATCCTCAGCGTGGTCTGCAGCCTGCCCGACTGGTACCGCAACAGCACCAAGGGCCTCCTGGGTGAGGACTTCTGGCACTGCTGCAGAGCTGGGGTGCAAGTTCCTTTCCCAATCTAAAGCAGGCTGGAAAACGGCGGGAATGTGCTTGTGAGGGTGGGGACCCCTGGGTCTAAACTAAACACTGGCCAGCACTGGAGAGGAGGTCAAACTTGGTATGGGAGACTCCATCCCTCTGGTGATGCTCCACCAGGTGTGTGGGACCATGACCCCGCAGATGATTTCCAGATGCCAAATGGTACCAGCATCCCTGTGAACAGCAGTGAGGAGGAGATCTACAACTATGGGAGGACGTGTAAGTCCATGCTTAGGATCCACCTTGGTGATCCCCTCCTTCCTGCACCTTTTGGCCATGCTTTAGCTGGAGACATTTAAACAGTTGCCTGAAAAAAAGTGATGCCTGGAAAAGCCTTTGGTCTCCTCACTGCTCCATGGAAATGAACCCTAAAATATAAGAAGCCTTAAAAACTCAAGACTGTCCACATGGTTGCTCTCTTGCAGGGGCTGTTGGTGAGAACAACCTGTTTGCTCAGCCTTTGGACTCACCGGCACTGAACTTCACACCCATCTTCTTGTCTCGGCTGAGGCAGGAAAATGAAAGCCAGTACCAGCTGGCAGCCTCACAGTGTCACGGCAGCAAGGAGTGTATCTACGATTCATTGAGCACAGGGAACTTGACCCTGGGCCTGGCCACCAAGAGCCTTGCAGCCGACTTCCAGCAGAGGAAGACAGTACTCAGTAAGTGGAGCAGATCCTCACCTCCAAGAGAGCGTGGCTGGGGTAACTGGACAGTGCCCTGCTCCCTCCCTGGGCTCTTTTGTTCCGTGTGAGACAGGAGAGAAATCACCAAGATCTTGGAGTTGCGTTGCCCAGCTGGCTCATCTCCAAGCCTGGGAGATGCCACCATGCTGTGCAACACGAGGGCCTTGTTGATGGGTGGTCATGGCAGCACCTTCTTGGGGTCCCGTCCTCACCAGGAGGGACTCAGAGCCAAGTGATGACAAGGCCACAATAGCAAACCACCAGTGTGCTGGGCTGCTCTTTCCTCAGACGCCTTCCCTCCAGTCATCACCGGTGATGCTTCACTCACGGCCTTCAGGACAGAGAAGGTCAGAAGGCAGTACCACGCCCTGGGGGTGGGTGCACACTTTGTGCCCCACCTCTCACCAGAGCTCAACATATCAGGTACGGAAGGAGAGATGGGGAAGATGGAATAGGATGGAATGGGGGCACACCCTTTCCTCTGCCATCTCCTTTAACTCCCACCTCTCCTCCCGGCAGAGAACGGCACCCTGACGTGGGAACCCCACGGGATAGTCCCATTCACCATTAACCTGGAGGCTGTTGGGTCCAACAACCTCTCTGCGCTCCTCCAGCTCCGCTTCACCCTTTGCAGATGCAGCAGGAGCCAGGAGTGTGACTACAGCAACACTGTCACCCTCATGGAGTCCTCCCTGCAGGTAGTGTGCCAGAAAGCTCCTCTGGTGTCACACCATGCCTGTCCTCGTGCCAGCTGTGCTGGCTGTCTTCTCTGTCCACCCATCCTCCTAAACCAGTCTCTCTGTCCCCTTCCCAGCTGGCAGCCTGCAGGTGCGAGAGTGGCTACTCAGGTGCCTTGTGCCAGGACTCTCCGGACCCCTGCTCCCAGGGATGCTTCCCTGGTGTGGGCTGTGACTCGTACACTGGCTGTGGCCCCTGCCCAGCAGGTCTGACAGGCGACGGACGGCACTGCTCAGGTGACAAGGGCTTGCTTCGGCTGCAGTGAACCCGGAGAGCCTGCGGGCCCCCAGCCAGGGTGACTCTCCCGGTGCCATGGTGCATTGCCTCGGCAGATATCGACGAGTGCACACAGGGGATGGAGTGCCCGGGGAACGCCACCTGCACCAACACGGTGGGCAGCTACATCTGCTCCTGCCCAGCCAGCGAGGAGGGTGAGTACACACTCCCTGGCGGGAATGGTCCTCAGCCCCATCACCCCTGGGCTCTGTGGAAGAGGGTTTCTATGGGACCCAGGCTGGCTGGAGAGGAGAGAAAGGGGAACTGGCTGAGCTCTGTGCCCAAGCCTTGCTGTCCTTAACAAAAGGGACCCGATTCCAGCCACCACCTGTGTTTCCAGACTGTAGATCTCAGTAATCTGCAGGGAAGGGAAATTTTTCCCAAGCAATTTTTCTCCTTGGGAAAAAAAAATCTCACATGCAGAGGTTGGCAGCTGAAATCAAACCCTGTTTTCTGAAGGCTGTGGTGGGGTTGAGGTGATGGCTTTCACTATCATTCTAGTGCTGCAGGCTGGCATTTCACAAGGGCAAATGGCTGCAGCTGGGAGAAGGGGACTCAGGGCTTTTGCTTGAGGATCTGACTTTACACTACAAGTCCTAACATATAAAAGAAAAACAAAACAAATCTTGGAAGAAAGGCCTTACAGAGTGACTGTGGATGGCTCAGTGCCCTGGGGCCAGGTTCATGCCTCCAGCTGATCTGGGCTCCCTGTCCTGCAGGTGAGAGGCCAGGCTGTGGCTCAGCCTGTGGATCCCACTCCTGCCCCGAGGGCTACTGCAGCAACGGGGGAAGCTGCCACCTGCACCCCATCACCTGCACCCCGACCTGTGCCTGCCCCTCAGCCTTCACCGACCAGCGCTGCCTGGTGGCAGGGGGGGATTTTCAGCCGCTGCCCAGTGCAGGTGGGTGCCTGTGTCCGGTGGGGGGTGAACCCCAATCCCACTCGCCCTGGTCCTGGGATTCCAGAGCCACCACTGTGGCTTTCCCCCAGCAGATCTGCCCCAGCGAAGCATCCGGCTGCGGGTCAGGACACTGCAAAACGCCACTGCTGAGGAAGTCAACAGCACTGTACGTCACTGGAGAGGATGGGCTGAGGGAGGGGGACACACCAGCACAATGGGCAGCATGACAGGTTGGGGTGCCCATGCCTCCATATGCCTCCCTCCCATGGGATCTCTGGGGATCCAGCAGATCCACAAGCCCACAGAGAGGAAATACCCTGCATGATGCCAGCTGTGACTGTGGCCATGTGCCAGGTTCCCAGAACATGAACCAAGGGCCAGGGCAATGCCTGGGGCTCAGCCAATGTGCCTGCATCACCCTTTAGCCTCTCCCCATGCTACTGCCATTCTGCCCTCCCATAATGCCTTCCTGCTCCCCCTGCCACAGGTCTCAGGCATTCTGGGCTCCCTGGAGGTCAAGACTTTCCAGAGCAACACCAACATCACCCAGACGTGAGTCAGCGGTGAAGCAGACCGGTGCCCACCCCAGTGATCCAGCAGGGCAGGGCTGGGTGCGGGGCCACAGGGTTTGGTGCACAAAGGGCGTTTTTCCTCACCCCAGAGTCTGTTTTTCCAGTGTTGATGCTGGTAAACGCTTAGAGACACAAGCCATTTGGCACCCTCTGCCTCCTGCCTCATCCCTTCTTTACCACCGCCCAAATGGGAATACTGAGGCACAGTGAGGCTCAGTCACTCTGTGATGTAGCAGTGGCTCTGCCAGCAGCCCCATCTTTTCCCTGCAGGACAGACAGCGATGGCTTCATCTTCGTGGTGGTGTCTGAGTTTGCCTACGACAGCCACAGCACCGTCATCTGGTTCCTGAATGAGGAGCTGCCAGTGGCCATCACCAGCGCCTTCAACAGGCAGCAGGGCCGGCGGGAGGCAGGCACAGGGCTCCTCTTCCAGCGCCTGCACCAGGACAACATCACTGACCTGGTGAAGCGTGAGTTGCTCCCAGCACTGAGCTATGGAGCGTGGGAGGAGCTGTCCTCATTACACACTGTCCCCATTGCCCTCTCTGTGCCCCCGTGTTTGGTTAATGCCTGTGGGGGAGGAGGGTGAGCAGCCTCCCCCACCCCAGGCACAGATCCAGCTCAGGGAGATCTGATGTAGCATCAAGGGGTGATGCTGTGTGGCCTAATCCATGTGCCCTCCCTCCTCAGTGACAGTGGCTGAGCTGAGGGACTATTTCCCCTGTGCTCTGTATGGCTACAAGGGCTACCGGCTCCACTACGTGGGGACCATCGGCTTTGTCTGCATCTCCCCTTGCAAGATGGGCTACTGCCAGCACGGCGGCCGCTGCCAGCACCTGCCCGAGGGGCCCACGTGCAGGTAGCAGCAGCACTGGGGTGGACAAGGCCACCCAGCACAGCCACTTCTCCCCACGGCCTCACCGCTCCTCCATCCCCACCCGCAGCTGCCTGCCCTTCTCCATCTTCTCCCCGTCCGGTGCCCGGTGTGAGTGGCTGGCCATCAGCCTCGCCGCCTTCCTTGGAATCTTGCTGGGAGCCCTGGCTCTGCTCTGCCTCCTGTTTGCCGTCGCCTGCCTGACCCTGCACGTCTGCCGCCGGTACCGCTGCCAGCACCAGGGGTGAGCCGTGGGCTGGACCCACACAGGGGTGGGTGCTGGGGGTGCAGCAGGGGAGCAGGTTGGGTGTCAGAAGGAAAAGTTGGTGGAAAATCCACCTTTGGAAGATCCACCAGTGGTGGAACTCATCTGGCCTGGGGAAGGGGCTGGGTGACCTTTTAGCATTTTCCAGCTCCTTTCCCAGTCATCTGCTGCTCA
Source organism: Oxyruncus cristatus (assembly GCA_013399855.1). Classification (NCBI taxonomy): domain Eukaryota; kingdom Metazoa; phylum Chordata; class Aves; order Passeriformes; family Cotingidae; genus Oxyruncus; species Oxyruncus cristatus. Next base: position 15,462 of record VXAY01002681.1, read on the forward strand.
GAGGTGCGATAGCATCAGTGGGTTGAACATTAGCTTCCCTTTCTCCCCAGTGTCAGGGAAAGTTTGCATTTCTTCCTCATCCCACCCAGTGCTTGGTTACAGACGGGCTTTCTATTTAATTCTAATTTGAATACTACCCAAATGATTTCCACTCCAATTGACACGTGTCTGGAAAGAGTTGGACCGGAGTAAGGAAAAAGTGATTTCAGGATTGGATCTTCCTCTCCTGCAGAGCAGGGAGTTAACAGAAGAATTGCAAGGTGCAAGGCTGGGGTGGAAGCACTATCATCTCCTTCCTTTCCCCCCATCCCTTGGTCCTGGGGTGGCATCCTCACCCAGGGGATGCTTAGAGCCCCAAAACCCTGCTCTGGTTGGAGCTGTGTCCTGCCCATGTTCCCAGCTCCCTGCTGGCCCTGGAGCCAGGGATCTCCGGGAAAGCAACTTTGTTAGTTTGCACTCGTGGCAAGACAAGAAATTGTGTGCACAACAACCGGGGCTTTTCCTCTTCTCACAGCCCCATCTCACCCCCACAGTCAGTCACTAGTCCCCTTTGCCACCTGACCCAGACACCAGAAGCAGGCAGGGGCTCTCCCAGCATCCCCACACGTGTTGTCCCCTTTCTGTTCCCCCCTCTCAGGGCCAAGGAGACCTTCTGGAGAACACGGCCCTTCTCCTGTGAGTACGTCCCTGCAAACTGCCCCCACCATGGCTCTGCTTCACCCCAGTCTTCAAGCTCTGCTCATCTTCCCTGCTCCAGCTTTGACGATGGCAGAAGAGCAAGCAGAGCCCATCCGTTCCCACTCCCTGGAAAGGCATTGGAAACCGCAGCTCCAGGCCATTGACCCCTCAGTCCAGGTCTGCCCGGGGCTTATTGTCCCCTTGGGGCGTTGGGGTGGGGAGCTTTGGGCTGGGAACTGAATCCTGGCCCCCTGCCCTGAAGATGCTTGGGAGTTGCACCTTGTCCTGGAGCATCCTGGATGCTTTGGCTGGCACTGGGATGCACACTGCTGCCTGAGCTCGTTGTGAAGAGCAGAGCCTGTGCAATACTGACAGCATGGTGAGGCCTGTCCTTATTTACAGATAAAGATCCAGAGGCCCCACATCAGGCCCCCAAGCCAGCCCCCCCCACAGCCCTAGCCTGCCACTGGTTCTGCTCCGGCTCCTCCAGACTCACCAAGGAACCAGACACTGCCTCCCGCTCTGCACTTGCTCTCAAGGTCTCCAGAAATACCATCACATGGAAGCGGAGGACAGGCAGCTGCCTTTTGGATTCTGGTCTTTGTGGGAGGATCCGCTCTGGAGGAGGAGCTTTTTTGAATTAAAAACATGGGTTTATGTTGGGTGACCAAAGCAAGAGGATTTCACCTTCCCCTGAAGATCTGCAGAGACAATCAGGATTGACCTTGAATGTGTCTGCCCTGGGGTATTTGCTAGTGCAATGTAACCAGACCCTGCAGAGTCTCTGATAGCACGGTCAGGTGGGGCAACACAGTGAGTATAATCTGATAGGAACAAAATAGAATAAACCAAAAATTATGGCATGCCGCTAAATTGTCTGTGCCCATGCGCCAGCCTTTCTTCACTCTTGCTGACCTCTCAGGTACCTGCTTTTTTTGGTCCCATTCACAGAACCAAAGCAAAGATGGATTTTTTGGTTGTTCCATTCTCTCATTCCCCCTGCAAAGCCGCAAGTCTCCTCTCACTGTTTTCATGGACACTGCTTACGGTGGCTCAGATCACACAGGTCAGGCTGTGGTCCCCACAATCCCCCTACAGCCCTTGAACCCTCATGATGGGAAATGCTGATCCAAGAAGCGTGTATCAGACCCAGTCAGACCCCAACTCCGGCCCCACTAACTGCCCTAAACCCTGGCTTAGCTGCAGCCCAGACACCCACATCCCCAGCATTAAATCCGTGGACAGAAGCATCCTGCAATCTTGATGCTCCAAGCCTGCCCCATCACCACCTCGCACCCCAGTTCGTCAGAGGACAGGGCTGCTGCTGGATCAGTGATGCTCGGAACCTTCAGAGGTTTTATTGAACAAACAAGATTTGACAATGATTTATTTTTTGTAAGAAAGGAAGATGCTCACTTACACACAAATATTATTTTTCTCCCAACATTTCTGATCATGGGCTTGCATTTGGCCCTCACACACCCAGCAGACATGTCAAGCTGATTCTGGCTTGATCCGGAGAATCGGTCCCTTCTCCTGGGCACAGGGCACAGGGATCACCTGGTGAGGGATGGCTGGGGGACAGAAGTGGGGGACAAGACAGAACTGGCTCATGGGACCAGCCTGGTGCACCCTGGCACTCAGGGGGTTGGCCACAGTCAACCCACGCAAGGTATAGAAACCCTTTCCCTGGGTGCCAGGGGTCCAGGCTCACCCCGCTGCGTGAGAGCACAGTGGGACGTAGGAAGGACAAGGGTGGTGTGTGTGGTGGGGGTACCTGCCCACCTCCCTGCCAGCAAGGAGGTGCCCACGGGCACCCACTCAGCTGCAGCTGGGAAAGGACAACTGAAGCAACAGACTCCTTGGGACAAGTCTGGGTTAGAAACATGTAGTTCACGTAGAAATATGAAGTTGCCAGTGCAGGCAGCCACAGGCAATGGACAAGTGAGATGCCCTGCGTGGTGGGCAAGGGCGATAGGTTCTAGTGGGGGACACAGGGGATGAGCAAAGCAAAGGACTCAAAGGATCAGCCGTGGCCCAGACCATGCTGTGGGTGTGCAACCCCCCAGTTACTTGTCGTCTTCATCTGCAAAGAAGAAATGAGACTTGCTCCGTCACCTACCCCCACGTGGGCCTGGGGCAAACTGGTAGCCCCAGAACATTTTTTTGCAGGGGGACAGGGACAGAGGGAAAGGAGACCAGCAATCCTGCTCACCTATTTCCTCATCCGAGCCTCTCTCTACCTCCTCCGAGGAATCTGTTCAGGGTTACAAGAAAGTCTTGCATCAGCTTACACCATAACCATGTCAGCTGTGGTCCTCCTCCCCTCCCACTGCTGTCACCCCCAGACAACGCTGGTGGTTATGTGCTGAGGGAGGTGCCCCCCACAGCCCTGCACAGCTCAGGGCATGGCACAACTGCATGTGGGCACCCCAAAAGCTTTCCCTCAGCTGCCCAGGGCTCTTGCTGCCTTCACCACGGGGAGGCTCAGACATTCCTGCTTCCCTCTGCAGCCCTGGGCGCCAAGACAGCATCACCCCAGCACACACAGGCTGGAAACCCACCCATGCCAGGTGACTGGTATCCATCACAGCCAATCTTCGGCCTCTTCTCACTGTAGCGGGTGCAGAGGTGGGCACTGCCCGCCCGGTTGCAGCACCAGTCATACAGCTTCAGCTCCTGGTCTGGAGGCAAAAAGGAGAGTAAGGGGCTGAAGGGGAATGGAGAGGGAGATGGGCTGGCTCCAGGGCAAGGCTTGCCTCAGCTTTTAGCTGGTCCATGCTCCCTCCAAGGGAAACAGCACGTCAGGAAACAGACTGGCATGAAGATTAAAATTGTTTACAAGCTACAACAATGCCAGCCTCAGCCAGGGGGATGCGAAGGCTGGCTGTGCTTACCACGATAGGGTGACGCCTGCCTGGAGGACCTCCAGTACCTCTCCTGCCGCCCTTCGATGAGCTGGTTCTGGCTGTCGTACAGGCAGCGGACGCCGGCGCCGTGCTGGTTGGGGGAGGCCGAGTGCAGCATGGAGACACGGGCAGCCCACCGGCCTGAAACGGGACTGCAGTGAGCCTCGGGCAGCTCTGCCCGGCCAGAACCTCTGCCTCGGAGCAAGGAGCGGGGCAGGGATGGCTCCCTGATACCCACGTCACCCGCGGTGCTGTAGGGGTTTGGAGGGACTGATGAAGACCGTCCAAGTGGTCCCCAAGGGTGAGACCCCGGTCCCCAGCATCCCCATCCATGTTAGATCAGCTCTGGCCAGTCTAACGTGACAGGGACAGGTCAGCCCTCATTCCTCCTCACTTTTCCTGCCTCTGCAGGGAAGGGCAGCCCCCCTCCCATTTTCCTTATGGTCACCTTCCCATCCTGCGAGGAGGGACCCCAGCCACCCCTGCAGGGAAGATGGGGTGGGACAGCTCAGGGATGAGGAGGGTGAGGAAGCAGTATGTCCACTTGCCTCCACGGCTGCTCTTGAAACGTGGGTCCTGCTGCCCTTGCTGCAGGGAGCAGGGGCAGGTGGGCAGGCCCTGGCTCCATGCCCGTGGCTCCTGCTGCTGCCCCGTCCACGCCAGGCACTTCAGCCGGTAGTTAATGCCCACACGGCTCTCCAGCTTGTAAATCCACAGCCCACGGAGGTCTGAGCAGGGAGAGAAACCACGAGCTGTCACCTCCAGCCAAGGGGACCACAGGGGCTGTTTCACCTTGAGGTGATAGCTGTGTGATGCTGATGCTGGAAGCTAAGCCCAGACTGACCCCTAGCCATGGGATGGCTCTTGCCGAAGAAGAAAGCCTTGGGACACAGCCACTGGAACAGAAAGAGTCCATGGGCACAGTAGGGATGTTTCAGCCTCAGGGCTTAGCTGGTATTTTAGCACATTTTATGTGCTTGGTGGGGAGAAAGCCTGGCCTTGGGGAACTCCTTGAGAGCCTTGCCACAGTGGCAGCATGGATTTCGTTCCGCAGGAATGTGCCCCCCTTGTGAACCCGCTGTGGCTGTGTGGCATTACCTGTGTTGTAGCCTCTGAACTGGTCAGGGCGATATTTAGCAGCTGGAGGTCTCTTACTCAGGTCATCGTTGTGGTAAAAGCCATCCCCACTGTGTACAGAGGAAAGAGAAAAAAATCAGGGGTTGCTTTTCCTGGGTGGAATTATCCCAGCCCCATCCCCAAACTGCCCTTCAACCATCCTGATACTGAGTAGGCAGGATCACTAGGCAGCTCCAGGGACAGGAGGGCAAAGACACTCCAGCCTGCTTCCTTCTCTATGCAGGGTGCAGTCAGTTTTGGGTGCTGCAAACACTCCTGTTGCAGCAGGGGTTGAATCCACAGACACCTGAAGAGCCCCACAAGCGGCTCTCATGGTTTTCAGCATCTTGCTGGGTGAGATGCAGCAGAAACCCCCGAGCAGTCACGCACAGGCAAGCGCGCGCACACACACACACACACACACACACACACACACACACGCCTGTGCCGCCCACACTTCCAGTCCAGGCCACCTTTTCCTTACCCAGCTGCAACAAGCAGCTAATGAGAAAACCCTGGAGACGTTGTGTACAGGGCAAGATGTAATGTGAGGAGGCAGGAAGCGACCGCTCTGGCCAAGCAGGAAATCCCTTCCCTCAACTGGTGCAAAGTTCAGCAAACATCCCCTATTTTCCACTCCTTCCACCCAAACTGCCAGGATGCTGGGGGCCCAGGACTCCAGAGGGATTTGTGGATCTTACAACAAGCACAGCCCAGCAAGATAGCGTGCTGCAGCATGAGCCAGTCACTACTGAGGCAAATTTGGCTCTGAGACACCCATATGTTAGGCTATACGGGCATGCAGACCCCTAGTGGGCTGTCCTCATCCTCATCCTTGTAGGGCATCTCCTGGGACACAGGGAAGGATTCAACCAGCTGGAGCCATGAGTGGGATGCACCCCATTGCTCCAAACAGGCAGGGATGGGGTGCTGAGCTGCTGTACCTGGTGTAGCCGATGAGCACATTGGTGGCAGCGAGCCTGGTGTAATCCCACTGCATCCCTCCGTCCTGGTACAGCATCAGGATGTAGGACCTGAAGCCATCGGTGGTCAGGACAGCCTGGTATGTGATGGTCTGGAGACAAGTGTTGCAGACAGGTAAGAAAATGAGCAAAGGTGGTGGGTTTAAAATTAGGGGGGTGGGTCAGTGCTTTCTGGGGAATGGCAGGACTGAGGTCTGGAGCTGCAGGCAAACACAGCCTGAGCCGGTTCACATTTGCCATGGAAAATGTGACGGGTTTACTTTGAAGCTGTTCCATGACAACCTTCAAATTCACACCATTCTATGCCTCTGAAGAACAGTGTTTCTGGTGCTCAATAAACTCCCACCACATTAAAAAGAAAAGGTTTTACAGAGCAGGGAGAGTTCAACTAAAGATGTCCCTCCAAAAACCTGAAAACCACTAAAATATGGGCACAGCCCAGTTCTTTTTGGCAAAATCGTTCAAGACTGGCCTTTGTCACAAAACTGGTTTCTTGTTTTCAGGCACAGAAAAGGTGATCACCTGAGGATCTTGGGTTTTTCTGACAACTCAACCAGCCTGTGTGATCCATCAGCCCCTTACCTTCCGGGTGTCAGTCCATGATGAATAGACAGGTGCCTTCTCCCAGGTGATTTTCAGGGTCCAGGCTGCAGAGTAGGAGGACCTCATGTACCTCCGAACCTTCGCTTCAACGTCACGGACAAACGGAGGCTTGGCCGTGTTGAGGGTGGAGAACTCCTGCAGGTTGGATACATCCACATCTTCATTAGCTCCCAGTAGGGAAAAGACTGATCTAGGCTGGGGTCACGCACAGACCCCTACAACTAAGGGTCTGGATGGAATTTGAATGGCTCAAGAGGTGACACAGGACCAACAGCTCTTAGATTTGGCCCAGAAAAGGGAAAAAACACTCATGGGCTCCATTAATTACACCTCTCATGGGGCATCCACAGAGTAGGTGATGAGTTTATAATCAAAAGGTGTTTCAAGCAACCGTGCACCTGGGTGGCTTCACTCACCTGGTAAAAGGTGGTGCCCACACCTCTGGAGAAGTCGGCGTTGTCCCAAAATACGGCGATCATGGGAACCTCCTCATGGCCATTGAAGCCGCCGGGAGGAGGGTTGGGATACGTGAAGACACCTTTGTCCGAGGCTGGGAAAATGATTTGTCCATTGTCTGTAAACTGAGCAGAGGGATCTCTCCATCAGGTGAGGTCAGGACCAGTGGCACTCCCTGACACTTGGATGGCAGCCCTCCCATTTCCAAGTCCATGCCCAAGGAAAGTCACCACCTGCTACTGCCAAAATGGCCACAAAGTCACCTCATGCTGCAAATAGACCCCGGCAGCATCCCAATGGATTTGGCCCTGCCAGCATCCCATCCCAGGCACCTGCTCCCTGAAACCTCTCCCAGGTTTTTGGGTGATGGCTGCTTGCCCAGCAAATCAAGCACAGGTAGACTCACGTAGAGAGAGTCACGCAGGGTTCTCCCAAATGGGAATCCAGTCTCGGGCTTGAAAAGCGGAGAATTAAAATCCACTCTCCTTTCCACATACTCCTGATCATTTTCCCTTGCTCCATACCCATAGAGTGGCACAGCTGGAACTGGAAAAGAAAACAACAAAAAAATAAACCCCAAAATGCACTTTTGGTCTGTGCCAAAAACTTCAAAGTGTTGAAATGATTTTGCTTTCCGTGGGACACAACCTGGGCAGAAGGAGGAGGGAGGAACACTGCCAATAACCACCTGGAACACTCTTAATGTCACCTTCCCTTGCAGGAGCTTGCTCCCACCTCTTTCACTGCCTTACATGGACACAGTTGCCCTAAACCTGCTGTGATGGCCTTTGTGGTCACTATCCCCTCCCTTATCCAGGCCTGTTGGGATACTCTTCTTAAGGACAGCTGTTAGGAGGGGAAAAACACTGTGCAGGACTACATCAGGGAGACATCAGGGAATTAAACACCCACAGCTCTTTCTAGAGATGTTTACAGCCTCCAGTTCCCTATTTATGTCTGTTAAATAGAACATTTGGAGGGGATGGGTTTTCCAGCTGATGGGATCATACTGAAGGCAGGCTCAGCCTGCTGAGAGTGCACGCTCATGTGCAGGGGGCCCTCGTGGTGTGTGTCCTCCAGGGCCCTGGCCTCAAACAGCCTCCTTGCTTTCTGGGTACTGAATGTCCCCCAGGATGGTCTGGCAGGAAACTGGATGTGCTACTCCCACCCAGGCTGCCCTGTGAGAGTCACGTACCTGCGGGGCTGGGCAGCGGGGTTGGGGCAGCTGCTGGCCTTCCTGGTGGAGCTGGAACCACGGGGGACGATGTGTGGGAGGTGACAGTGGCAGTTCCCAGCCTGGGAAGCACCTCCCTGCCCCTGAGGAGGGGGGCTCGTGGGGCTGGGTCAGCGGGGGCCAGGCTGCAGGATGTGCCAGGGCATGCAGTGGCTGGGGACCCTCCCTGGGATCCCCCCTGGCCTGGGAAGGCTCTGGGGAGGCTCGACCCAGCGGTGACAGGAGCTCCATTTGCCAAGCTGGTGGCCAGCTCACTGCCCAGGATAGGCTGCAGGGCAGTGGATGGTGAGCCACCAGCAGGAACCGGACCGGGGATTTTTGGTCCAGTGCTACTAGCAGTGATCCCAGTGAGAGGAAGGTCAGGGAGCCCTGGGCTCCCCTGCAGTGGGGAGTGAGTGGGTGTTTCCATATCTGCTCCAGATCCAGTCACACTGGGAAGGAGCCGGGCCATGTCCTCTTGCCCTGCCATCACTCCAGGGAGCACAGCACCTGCTTTCCCAGGCACTGGGCTGTCAGCATCCCTGGAGGGGGCTCCAGTGCTTCGTGGCTGGCAGGGAGGCCAGAGCAAGACAAGCCCCCCTGGCACAGAAGCCCCCAGCTCCCCCTTTTCCCCTGCAGAGGACCCTACTATCGACTCACGTGCCGCAAGTGGAGCGGAAAGCCCAGGGCTGACAGATGCCCCCTCTGCAGCATTTCCTCTCTGTGGAGCAGAAGGCAGCACTGGGGTAGCATTGGGGGGTATGGGAGCATGGGGGGACGCTTCTCCCAAAGGTGCCGGCATCCCTGAGGCCAGTTCATCTTCAAGAGACCAAGAAATGCCTCCAGACTCTCCTGCCAGCCCAGCTGGTGCCCCTGGCACCAGGGGTCTGCTCCCACTCTGGGTGCCGGGGGCAGAGTGGGTGTCTCCATTGGGTGCCAGCCCCGAGCTCAGCCCATGCTCAGGGAGAAGCAGAGAAGCAGCTGCTGAGGTGGCCGTGCTGTCGGAAACGCCGCTGTTGCCTGGAGCCACTGGGACCAGACTGGCACCAGGGGAAAATCCCCCGTTCACTGATGCTCCTCCAGGCACCTCCACCACATTGACTTGGCTCTGTTTTCCATCAGAAAGTCCAATATTGGCACCACTTTGAATGCCAGGGACAGACACAGGGGCTTCCTGGGGGCCAGCAGCCTCTAAGCCTGTGTTCAAGTCACGGCCAGCTCCACCAGCTCCAGGAAGACTTGCTTCATTAACAGCCTCATCAGTCCTTCCAGGCAATGAAGACCCCTCTGTCGATGAGGAAGAAGATGCAGACTCCAACACATCTCCCATTTCTTCATCAGGAGTTCCTGAACCAGCTGGTCCCTTTCCAGTAGGAGCCTGGGACTGCCCCATGGACTCTCCATTACCAGCCACTTCACTTGCCTCTTCTCCTGCAGCAGCAGGAACCCCAGGCCCCACACCCAGGGAAGGCTGAAGAGCTCCAGGAGCATTGCCCACTTCTCCAAGTACACTCTGGCTGGATGGATCTGAAACAGAGGATGCTACAGCCTCGCCACTGGGAGGGGCAGGGCCAGATGAGGAACCTGCACCAGGCAGCTGATCTTCCAGAGGGCTGAAAGCTGAAGGATTTGTCTCCATGGAGGGACTTTCCGGGTTTCCAGCCTGTGCCGCATCTCCTGCACTCTCTGCCCCCTCCACTGGACCAGTTTCACTGTCCAGAGAGGCTGGGGACAGGCTGTCACGGCCAGGGACTGAGCCTGAGATGGGTCCTGCTTCATCACCCCTTGAAACAGAAGGTGCTGCCACCACATCACTGGGAGAGGCGGGACTGGAGAAGGCACCTTCACTGGGAAGCTGATCTATCCCAGCTGCCATCCCACTGCCTGCGTTGGAGCTCAGGGATGGCTCAGAATCCATCCCACTGCCTGCTCCTTCCAGTGCCTGCTCTGCCGTGCCGGCTCCAGGCCCTCCGGCTGCTGGCAGCCCCAGGTTTGTGCCAAGCTGGTCCCCAACGGCAGGAGATGGGGGTCCGACCGGTCCATGAACTGCTGAGCTGGGGGCATCCCATGCCGAGGTCAAGCCAGAGTCTGGTCCTTCAGCTCCAGGGAGACCTGCTCCCTGGGGAACACCAGCTGCCGTTCCCCATGGCTGTGACCCACCAAAGGATGGAGACCCAGGGGCTCCCTGGGCACCACTGAAGTTGGGGCTCGATGGTGTCTCTGCCCCAGATGCAGGGCCAGACACAGACCCTGGGAGAGGGTAAACAGCCCCAGGAGCACTGACAGATTCACTGGGCAGGTCCACTGGTCCTTCAGCCCCTGAGAGGTCGGGCTTCATTCCAGCACTGCTGGGAGGTGCAGAACCAGGTGAGGACACTTCTCCCAGTGTCGGGGCACCTCCTGCTCCTGTTTCCTCCCCGACAGCTGATGGAGGGGATTGCTCAGCATTTGCCAAATCTCCTGTTCCTCCAGCCAGCAGCTCTCCATTATTAGCAGGAGAGGCTGAGGGCTGGGGGGCTGAAGGGCTCGTGTCACTCCTGGTATCTGTATAGGGACTGCCATTCCCTGGACCTCCTGCCTGTGCCGTGCCCTCTGCCCCCTGAGCCCCCTGACCCTGGAACCCAGCAGTGGGCCATGCCAGTCCATCAGATACAAAGTGGGCTGGGCTGGGGGCACCAGAATCCAAATTCAAGCCAGTGTCAGGTCCATCAGCTTCTTGGGGAGCTCCATCTGGTATCCCTCCTGTCTGTGACTCTCCAAGAGATGGAGACACGGCTGCTTCTGGGACAGTAGTGAGGTCGGGGCTGGATGGTGTCTCTGCTGCACCGTGAGCTGCAGGCAGGGTGTTGGCTTCAGCAGCCCCAGGAGCACTGGGGGTGTCTGTCAGAGCATCAGGAAGCAGTGGTGGTTGTTCTCTGGTGGAGATCTCCCATGGGTCAGGTTGCAGGGATGGATTGTCCAGACCCACAGCCCCCATGTCCGCTGTAGGCAGCACAGTGGCCAAGGTTGGGAGATTCATGTCACTCTGTGCATCAGTGGGAACCTCTGCGGCCAGCGGTGATGTGGCAGTGTCCTCTGTTTCCTCAGGTGCCACTGGTGCCTCGCTGGTTGCAGGTGACAGGGCTGAACCAGAAGCTTCTGATGAAACCCTGGGAACTCCCTGCCCATCCCCATCCCCTGTGGACGGTGCCAGCGAAGTGTCTGGGCTCAGCACTGCCTGGCCAGGGAGGAGGGAGGGCTCCCCAGGGTTTCCCACTGTTCCTGACATCACTGGACTCTCTGTAGGTAGGTGGGATGAGCTGGCTGTGCTGTATTCACCATTTGTTGCATCTCCTGCATCTCCAGACTCTGAAGCCAAGGGACTTTCCTCAGCAGCTGGGGCCATTTCCTCTGCTGGCTCTGGGTTAGTGGCCTCAACCCCGCTCACCACTCCATCCTGCTGGGTTGTAAGCAGCTCCTCAGCGCTGGGGCTGAGACTTGAGGATTTGGCATTGGCTCCACTTTGGATAGATGCAGGCAGGGTTACGACTTCCTCAACTGCTCCCATGGCTGTGGTCAGCCCTTGGTTTGGCAGCACAGTGACACCGACACCCACGGGGCTGCCAGCAGTTGGCTGTGGCACCCAGGTGTGTGCTGGTGGAGGGGTGGTAGGACGGGACATGTTGCCAGTGGTGAGGTCTACGTCTTCTTCTCCTCTGGTCACAGCCGCAGGGATGTCTTCCTTCACATCTGGGGTGATGTCTAGCGTGGGATCAGGAGTGGCCTCTACTACCTCGTACTCTGCTTCTGGGGTGACAGCAGGGTGTTGTGCAGCGATAGCAGCAGCAGTCGTGGCTGTAGTGGGAGCAGGCAACCCCCCCTCGATACCCCGAGACGTGTTAAGAGGCTTGGTCACATTCATCAAGGTTGGCACTGTAGAGCTGTATTCACTCATCGCAGTCGCGAAGGAGTCTGGCTCAGTCTCGGGAGGGAAGGTCGAATTCAAGGGGCTCCCTGTGAAGATGCTCTCATCTATCTCAGCATCAGCCGCCGTGGTGCTTGTATCCGCAGTGCCTGTCACCAGGGCACTGGGCCCCTCATTCTCTGCTGTGATGGGAAAAGCTGTCCCCACAGTGAAGGGCCCCTCGGTAGTGACAGGGACAGCAGCAGCCCCACGCCCTGCAGAGAAGCACAAAGCAGAGCATTACGCTGGGAGCCGGAGCCAGCAGCCTGCCAGGCTCAGACACACCTCTCCTCCGGCTGAGCATCACAAAGCTCCCAGGCTTCTTAAATCCTACTGACTCATCCCACAGCCTTACAAGGCTCTGACTGAAGAGCCAAGGAGTGTAGTCTGGGCTGCCTTAGGCATAGCACTGCACAGCACCTCTTCCATCCTCAGCATCAGCAGCTGCCGGATGGGACAGGACACAACTCATCACAGGTCAGGGAGAGACACTGGTGCAAGTGTGGAGGCAAAGGCAGCCACTGCAACCCAGTCCAGTTATGCTGGGGATAGTACTGCCCAGCCCCTGGGTAGAGCTGGAGCCCAGTAAGTCTATCTCACAGCCCCAGGGGTGTCTGTGGAGCTCTGCCACCCCAGGACAGCCCTCAGCCCTCTCTGTGTTGCTGCAGGGACAGCTCTGAGTGCAGTCGCTTCTGCAGAGCCAGGGGGGGTTCCGCGTTTTTGCACCTTCCGGGTGTCTGAGGGACATTTAAATGACTTTACCCAAAGCCCTTTGGCAGAGAGGACAGCCAAGGCTTAGAGAAGCCTTCCCGGACTGCAGATGGATTCTGAGCTGCTGCAGTTAAAGCAGATTTGTTAAACCTCTGCTGGGGTGGGTGTCTACCTGCTACTGCTCCCACCCCTCTTGCCTCCAGCTGAGTGAAGGCACCAGGAGTTCCCTGCCCATGCGAGCTCCTCTGGCCAAACCCTGCTTACAGGTCACTCCTCCTACTGCCAAAATCCTGACCCACATGCGGGAGTTTTGCTGAAAGGAGGAGACACCTGCCCACATCCCAGACGTTTCTCCCAGCACCTACTGGCACCCACGGGTGATGTTTCACCCAGTATTATGTTTAGGACAGGGATGCAGGCTCTGGGGAGACCAGGCTGGCTCCAGGAGGAGCTGGGTGGATCTGCTGACGCTTGGCTTTAGGCAGCTGCAATTAGGGGAGATGAAGGGCACCCCGATGGCAAGACCTGCCAGGGCTTCGCCACCACCTGACAGCCCCAGCCTGCTCCCCACCCTGGTGCTCCGGTTCATCAGGTTCCCCCTGACAGGCAGCCAGAACTCCCTGCAGCAGAGGAGCCTCCAACCTCACCGCCGGCTCAGCTCGTTAGCTTACAGATAGCTTGTGCAGAGTCATTAATGAGCATTATCTCCTGTGCCAGACCAGTCCTCAAGAGGTCCATCCTCTTCCAGAGCCCCGTTCCCTTTCCTGGCAGGCTGCTTCCTCACCATCTTCCCCAGCTGAAATAAGCTCTTTGCACCAGCCCACTCAGCCAGAGGAGCTCAGCTGCTTCTGTCCCCATCTCAGGGAAAACAAAGCACATCAGTGAAGTCCCCCCAGGTTAATTTGGCACACTCCACCCCAGTAAATCCATGTTTTATCTTAATTCTTCCGTGTGGAGCAGGAAACACCATCCACCCCACACGCCCATTCATGGGAAGTTAGTGTAAGAGGGGCCCCAGCACTGAGCACCAGCATTTGCTCTTTCCTGGGACGTGGGAGGGATGGGAACATCCCCAGGTCCTGCTCTGCCGGCTGGCTTCCCTTGCTGCAGGGGTACACGGCTGCCTGCAGGCTTCCGGGCTGGGCTCTCACCTCTCCCACGGCTCCACGCCTGCAACCAGCCCCTCGGGGTGATGCCTGCCCCGTAAAACACTTTTCCAGCTCTTTGGCTGCAATCTATCCAGTGCAGCCAGGAGGGAAAAACATCTCACAGTGTACCTGCTGCACCCTGACAGAGCTCAGGTAGCACATGGGGTAGCTGAAAAATATTGGACATACCATGCAGAATCCATATGCAGCATCCCAGGAAGGCGGAGAGCGTCCATCCCCTAGTCCCCATGCCTCAGGCCTCCACGCAGGCAGAGCACTAGGAAGCTCAAAGGGAGGAGAGAGCAGCAAGGAGCAGCTCCCTCCGTCCCTCCCTGCCTGCCTCTCCCACAGAGCTGGAGTCCCACAGGTGCTTCTGCTCCTGTTCCCTCCTATTTATAGGGATGGCAGAAGGAGGCAGGTTGCCGACGTCCTCTCCCGCCCCCGGTCCCTTCCCTCCAATGTCCCTGTCACCATTCCCTTCCGGTCGAGCCCTCCCCTTCCCAAGGTCTGGATGCCCTGTTCAGCTGTGGCATGGGCTGGGGGCTACCCAAAGCCCACCCTGCAGGACCCAGCTCCCTGGTCCATCAGCACCAGGAGGTGAAGCTGAGCCCGGAACAGTGTGTGGCACTGCCAACAGCGGCATGGCAGTCACCCCACCTGTTCCCCATGGCAGCCATGCCACAGATCCCACAGGACCTGCTCTATGCAGGGTAAGGGGCCACAGAGTGTTTGGTAGTGACAGAGCAATGTCAGCTGGTGCCCCATGCCTGTGAGGACACCGCAGGCACTAAAATCGCCAGCTGAGCCATGTCTCAGACCAGGGCAAGGCAAGACACAGGAGCCCACTTGGCTCAAAGCTTCCTTGGGAGCAGACTGAGGTTATAAAGAACAGATGTATGTCTGGGGACAGGCTCTGGGCCATGCAACTGGAAGCATTAGGGATCCCTGTCCAGAGACCCAGCATGCCCCAGCGGGGTTTGAAACCTGCACCTCAGTGTGGGCACAGCAGTGCTGGGGTGCTGCGAGAGGCCAAATTATCCAGGAAAGCTTTTCTGCAAGATGGGACCAGAAGCTGGAGCAGGAAAAGTCGCAGGCCTAGACCCCCTGCCCTGCTATGGGGAATCCCTGGGTCACGCCTTGATCCCCTGGGTCACTTCACCCCCATATCTCTCCTTCCTCCTCCTCCTGGAGCAGCAATTCTCACACCCCCCTCTGAAAACTGCTGCCAGCTCCCCCGTGAACAGCATTATGCAAACTTCCACCACTACATGGTTCTGTAGTCAATTAAACACTTCTTAACCAGAAGCGCCCCCGGCAACTCCTGCAAAGTGTTATGAGGGGTGTTAGGCAGTACACAGTGTCCCGCTGGAGCTGGCCTCTGTTGGGCAGGCAGCAGCGGCTGGGCACGTCAAGTGACACCCCCGACCCACCAACTGGGCAGAGTCGACAGGGAAATGCCAGGGGAGGCCAAGTCACGGCTGGTGAAACACCATCCTGTAAACCCACACATTACCCCCGGCAGTGGGAACAGGGCACAGACGGTAAATCGGGGGGAGCGCCGCTCGCCTGGAACAAATGTTCGCCTGCCCACCGAAAATGCCAGTGTCGGGATAAAGCCAGGGGGGAACAGTGCGCTGGGGGCCTGTGCAACCAGCACTGCAGATCATAGGGAGACTGCCCAGCCAGTGACCACCTGAGCAGCCCCCATACCTGGGCTGATGGAGGATTAGAGGGATACAAACCTACCGTGGGAGAGTTGTTCCTGCCTGTGCTGACAATGCTTTATCAGTTTGGAAAGCCACCCTGACAGGGAATATATGCTGACGCTGGAGAGGGTTGCTCCAGATGGTGTTTGAGGTGCAAAATGTGGTGGGAACCACAGGGATTGTTGCAAACATGCTGCTCAGCATAGGGGAAAACAACTTGGCTGAACCAAGGTGGTGGCCTCAGCCCTCCTGCAAGCTCCTGTCCATGCTCCCCAGGCCAGCTCTGCCTGGAGACCCTCATACCTGCAACTCCATGTTGTCCCCAAGAAAACTCATCTCCCAGCAGAGTTATGGGGCTGACACACCAAACTTGTCACTCTGCTCTGGTGTTGATTGGTACACCCTCCCAAGAAAGCCTGCAGCCGCTGAGGAATGCCTTGTCTTAAGGATGGTGCCCTGCTCCCACCCTGGGAAGGGGCTTTTTGATGATCCTTCCGCTACTTCTGAAGCCAAGGTCGTGGCAAAGCGCTGGTTCCTGAAAGAAAAACTGTCATCTGCAGTTACCAAGGTCCAAAGCATCGCGTGGGCACTGGAGACCACAGGGCAATTCTACGAATCCCAGCACCCAGGGGCTCTACACCATCCAGCACAGCAGAGCATGGCCCAGCACAGTGCTTTATCAGCCTTCCTGGAATTAATGGGCTGGTTGTTCCAGCCCTGTTAAGAACACAGCATCTCCTACTGGATCCCCTCCAGCCTCCTGGCAAGGGCATTTGGAGAGGGCTCAGGGTGGTAGTGGGGGAAATCAGGTTATCCATCAACTCCACAGGTTCTGGATGACTTGGCATGCTGTGTGTGTTGCAACACCCTCCTGCCAAACAGCAGGAGTTGGGCTACAGCCAT
The DNA here is from genome assembly GCA_013399855.1 of Oxyruncus cristatus. NCBI lineage: Eukaryota > Metazoa > Chordata > Aves > Passeriformes > Cotingidae > Oxyruncus > Oxyruncus cristatus. The sequence goes on from VXAY01002681.1 coordinate 31,831, forward strand.
CGGCAGGGGTGAAGGGGAGGGGGACACTGGAAGGGGCACCTGAGTCACAAGGGACTTGAGACAGGCACCCCATGATGCTGCCAGGCCCTCTGAAGGTGACAGTCCTGCTGGGCACTGGGTCTGCTCCTTTGGAAAATGCTGGTAGATGGCAGTGGATCACAGCAATGATGGTGAGAACTGATTCGTGGGCTGGGAAAGCAGTAGGACCTGGATACAACCTCCCAAGGCCCCTCTGGTCAGGGGCAGGCAAGCAGCCATGGGGTGAAGGTGGTAGCCAGCATCCTCAGGATGGCAGGCATGGAGAACATGGGCAGTGTCAGGGGCTTGTCAGAGCTCTGTGCTGCCAGTGCCTGGGCAGTGACCACCACCCCCACACGAGCCAGAGGCCCCCACTGTGCCACTCTTCTCCCCCCCAGGCTGGGGGCAGAGGGGACCAGAACATCTCCTCCCCCCAGTGCCCCCCGACCACAATAATGGTGGAAGGACAGTGAGTACCCCGGTCACCTTTTCATCCCAGCGCTTCAGGACCTTTTCCTCCCTTTGTGACGCAGTTTGGCTCCACTACGCCGGCTTTGGCACCGAGCCATGTCCCGGGGTCTGAAGTTATGGATTCAACAGCCGGAGAAAACAGCCCGGTGGGACACGACGTGGGAGTACTCTTGGCCCAGCTCCATGGCGTAGGCAGACCACAAGGATTTCTTTCCCAGCACCCCATCAGGCGTCCAGCACGGGGACCCCTTCCGGGAGGCTTTGCCCTGCTCCCCGGCTCCCTGCCCGGGTGCCAAGGGACCTCTCTCGGTGTCAGTGAGTCTGACAAGCCCACAAAAGCCAGGCAGCGTCCTAAAGAGCAAAGAGGCAAGCCTGGGACGCAAGGGGCATCCCAAATGGGAGCAACCTGACAAGCTGCCTGGGCACAGCCTACAGCCCCAGTCCAGCCTCTCCCACCCCTGAGAGCTGGCAGGCAGCCAGGTGATCCCACGGAGTCTTTCCCCATCCCATCCAGCTGCTGGCTCCTTCCCAGATGGTTGACAACCCAGGAAGCTTGGGAGTAGTCCCCAGGTTTGGCACCCACAGCCCCATGTGCCCCTTCCCAGCCCTCCCTGTGCCGGGGTGGTGAGGGCTGCCAGTGAGGAACAGGGATCAGCCAAAAACAATCCCTGACACGCAACAAGGCTATTTTGCTAATTATTTCAGTTTTCAATCTTCAGGCGAGGTGACTTGCTTAGGCTAATAATTGCTTCGGTTGTATTTTATCTGGCTAATTAATCAGTTAATAAATGACTTTGCTGCAGGGGGACAGATGTTGCGGCCGTCTCCTTAGCTGGGGACTGGAAAAAAACAGGGAAGGAGCACAGCCCACAGGATTTCCACGGCCCCATGGCATGTACAGCTGCCCCAGCAGCTGTGGGGTGCCACGGGGTAGAGAGCACCAAAACAGGGACCCCCAGTCTGTCCCAAAAATCCTCGGGAATGTCTGCAGCCACCCCTGCAAGGAGGGGACAGCCCGGAGCCTATTTCTCCATGCGAAGCTTTTGGGACTTGAAGAGTTTTCCTCGCTGGTACCTCTAATAGATGGCAAAGCTGAAAATTGTGAACGGCAACTTGGAAAACAAAGAAGTCATCAACTTCGACACAGAAAGCAAAGAGTTTCTATTAACTGCCCGGCCCGTGCTGGCATGGGTGTGCTCCTCTGTCAGCAATACCGCAGGTGAGCCTTGGGCACAGCAGTACTGGGGGCTCCAGGTCTCCTTCCTCTCATCCATCAGTCCCCAGGGTGGCTTTGAGGGCTGAGCCAGCACAGTCCTAGCTGTAAAAGCCCAGTCCCGTGGGGTCCCCTCCTCCCAGCTCCCTGGCAGCGCTGGAAGGGGTCCCACCACAGGATCCAAGTCTGGAGCAGGGTGGTGGGAGGTCCTGGGCTTTACAAACAGGCTGTGGGAAGGGGAAGGGGCACTGCAGCCCACGGGGGGCACAGGGTGTGCACAGGTAAGGATGGGGAGCCCCAAGTTCAAGAGGAGTTGTGCAGGTTACCCCAAGGGGCTGCACTGCCATGGAGTAAGGAGCCAGGAGCAGATGGTTTGCCAGTACATATGGGAGCTGGCAGGGCAAGGGGTAGTGGTCAGGGGCTCCTCTTCCCTCGCCATTCCAATGACAGGCCAGCGCACGGGAATGCCGTCTGCAGGTCCTCACGGAGCTGGGGAAAAAGAACAGCCATCAAACCGTGCCAGAGGGGGTTTCCTACCCCCCTGTTCCCACCACAAAAGAGCCTGATCCTGAAGTGTGGCAGCTAGAGGGTCTCCCCTTCATCCAAAAGGGCTATGGGTGACATTCAGTGCAAGACCCAGCCATTCTCCTCCCAGTGGATGCCTGACCCCTCCCTGACTGCCTGGACCATGGCTGGCAGATGCAAAATGGCATCTCCTCCCACACACCTTACCTTGGACAACACCAGCTCCTGCACCGTGCTGTTCCCCAGGTCCAGGGGAGTGCTTAGGCGCAGCGACAGGAAGAGGCGAGATGCACCTAGGGATGAAAAATGTGGCTCTGGTTATTGCCCTTGAACCTTGAATTGTGCCAAAGAACTTGGGGGTCTCTCCATCGGATCGCTGGCACAGACATAGGACCTCCTCCCAGGTTAATTGTGTCATGGACAACTTACACTGTCAGGAGAAAACGCTCCCACTGTACAGCAAACCCAGAGGACATTCCCCAGAGCACCAATGCCCCTTTACGGAGAGCATGGCAAATGCAGCGGGGTTCCAGGACTCCCTGCACTGGCCTAAGGAGCCCAAAACCACAAGGGGTGGGTGGCGATGCCCACAGGCACTGCACTTACTGGTGTTGGACGAGCCAGTGGGGCAGACAGGTGGCGGCATTGGCAGGTCTGCAGGGGTGCTGCGGGTAACCTCTGAGGTCTGGGTCGAGTTCGTGGTGGGGAAAGAGAACTCAATGCCTGGGCAAAGCAATGTTACGTTAGCACTGTCTGCAGAGGTGCAGGATGCTCCTGCAGCTGGAGACAGACCGAGCCTAAGCCAAGACACCTACATGAAGCCACCCTAGGACATGCCCAGAATCCCTGTGAGGATTTGTCCCCATGAAAGTGTCCCTACCTTCCAGCAGGAAACCCACCCATGGCTGCACTGGGGGTCCCAGATACTGTCAGGGTACCTGGAGTCGACTCCATAGTTGGGGGGAAGATGTCAGGGGTAGTCCTGGATGTGGTCCTGGCCGGGTGGCTGGGAGAGGGGGTGCTCAGGGGGACCTCCGTGCTGATAACAGGGCTGGCTGTGGTGTTTGCCAGGGTTGTCAAGGGCTCAGATGAAGCAGCTGTTGTTGTGGTGGGAGAAGGCGTGGTGGGAGTTGGGGTGCTGCCAGTCCCTGGGGATGTGCTGGACCTCTTTGGGGTGGAAGCTTCTGTTTCAGGGCTGGAGGGAGAGAGGGTGGCTGCGGTGGTGGAGTCAGTGGTGGGAAGCTGTGCCGAGGTCTCCACAGATATTGAGGAGGTGGGGGGAGATGGGGACGTGGTTGCTGTCACACCCATGGCAGTTGTCTCTGCAAAGAGGTTGGACAATGAGATGCACAAGGGCTGGTGGTAAAAGGCTGAAGCCATGGCTGTTCTGGGGATGGCACAGCATCACCACCACCATGAGGTCCCCAATCAAAGCTACATATCAGCCATGGACAATTGGGAATGGAGGTTCACTGTCCTGCATGGATCAAACACGTGGATTCCCTGAATGGGCACCTGCAAGGCAGGCCACGTAAATCCCCAGCCTGACAAAGTAGGAACAAGCCGTGGGCATCACCAGTCTCAGGGCAGAAACTCCTGTAGACGCCAGTCCTAAAACCCATTCCACCACCTTCACCCATCCCTGGAGGAAGTCAGACAAACCCGTCTGACAGGAAGAGCCGAGCAGGAACTGGTGACCGTGAGACAGTCTGGAAATGTAGCAGCAGCGTTTACACAAACCTCTCTGCTGCAGATAGTCAGGAACTGATAGCACTGGGTGTAAATAATGGCAATAGGGGAAGCAGCCCCACAAAGGAACAAATCCCAGCTTGCAGCTCAGGGCGAGCCGTTAGAGACGTGCTGTGACCCACGAAACTGTGTGAGGGGGTTGTGAGACACAGGAGGGATATCCTCTCTTCCCACCCGGACCCTGTGCCGGGGCAGTGTGCTGTCCCCAGGCAAAGCCCAGGGATCTGTAACCTTCTCCAAAGGATGCACAGGACAGCCTGGCTGCCTGAACCTTTGTCAAGGGGTGTCTATGAGGTGGTGGCTTTGGGACGCCAGACTGGATTCCCCAGTGTTCCCAGCAGAAACACAGTGAGTCTGGGGCTCTGCTTACATGAGGATGGGAAACGGAGCCACAAGCTGCCATCCGCTTTCAGCCAACCCAGCCAGAAACTTCCAAAGCCCCCAGCAGCCACTCCCTCCCTGCACACAGCAGCTGGTTCAATAACAATGTAGACAAGGGCAAAGGTCTGATCCCAGCCCACGCCAGGTGGGTGTCTGCACTGAAGGACCTCATCCTCACGCAAAGGAGGAGCCAGAAGTCCACCTCTGCTTCCCATTTATTAAACAGCACCCGCAGCATTTCATCACCTCCCCCCACACATGCAGGATCATTCCCCACCACCCTGGGGAATGGTGCTCCCTACTCACCACCCACCCCGTGGAGAGCACCGCATCCCACTCAGCCCTTACCCAGAGCAAGGTGCAGCACGGTGAGGCAGGTGAGGCTCAGCAGCAGCAGCAGCATCAGGGGCAAGAGCAGGGGCAGCCCCCCTCTCTGCCCAGCCATGTCCAGGTGAGCAGGAACTGTTACAGCCCACAGGCACAGCTCTGAGTGCTCCCCACAGCCCCAGCACTGGGGTTTCCAGGTCAGACATCAACTGCACGGCTGGACCCAGAGCAGCCACGAGCAGTGGGCAGGGCAGGCCAGCAAGGCCACCCTATGACAGACCTGGCCTCTGCAGCCCGAGGCTGTGCCGTCCTCTGCCTAGGGTGACAATGGAAAAAAGTCCAGGGAAGCAACCAGGCTACCTGGAACCGTCCCTGCACTTCGCCACAGGGGTGATGTTTGGTGGTGGCTCCCAGCACCAACGCCCTCAGGAGACAACAGCCAGCTCTGCCTGAGCGTGAGGAACTGGCTGAGAGAACAGGCAGCACTCAGGAAGGGCGTGCTCCAGGCTGAGGGTTTGTCCCCTGGGCTGTCTGTACAGGCATCACTTCCCCGTGTCACAGCGTATCACGGCTGAAGTGTACTGCTCACAGCTGGAGCTTCCTTCTTCTCAGGGTCAGGGACAAGACGCCTGCAGGCACTGGGCCAGGTACAGGCATTCCGCAGGCAGGAAGGCAAGGCATGCTGGAGGATTGTCAGGGTACATCCGCCCTGCTGCTCTACAGGTACACCGGGGCACTGCTGGGGCACAGCCACACAGAGGCCATCACTGGAGTACCATCAGGCCCTCTGAGGAGGTGCTCTCACGCTGTGGGCATTAGGCCAGGGTGCAGATATTCTGTGAGGATACAGTTGCTCTGCTGGGGTACAGGGACACTAAGGACACTGCGGTATCGTGCATAGCCAGGGGTACTGGGACAGGGCACAGTCTCCTTGCTCTGGTTGATGTGCATGGAGTGGGGTGTAACCAGGGTACATCTGCAGTCCCAGGGTAAAGGCTCCTGCAAAAGAGCCACCAGGATACAGTCACACTGACGGGACACAGGTGTCCAGTACGCAACACTGCCAGAGTACAGGCTCACTGCTGGGGGCACAGCCACACAGCCCTGGCAGAGCCACGGTACAGCCACACTGCTACAGTACAGCCACTCCATGGGCATTTGCCACCCTGATCCTGCCCCCCTGATGCCCCGTGGCTGCACTCACCTGCAGTGGCACTGGGAGTCTCGGGTGCTGCCAGGGTGGAGGTACCAAGGGTGGTCCTGGCCGTGGTCCCGACTGGCTGGCTGGGGGTAGGGGTGCTCTCGGCAGCCACTGTGCCAGTAATGAGGGAGGCTGTGGTGTCTGATGGGGTCGTCAAGGGCTTGTTCGAAGTGTCTGTCAGTGTTGGTTTGGTGGGAGAAGAGGTGCTGCTGCTCCCTGGGGATGTGCTGCTAAGCAGCGTGGTCGTGGCTGGCCCTTGGTGGGTGCTGGTGTCAAGTGTGGTGACCATCCAGGTCGAGGAGAGAAGAGTAGAGGTGGGGGGAGGCAGTGTGCTCATTTCAACTCCAAATGAACTGAGAGCCAGGGCTGTGCTGGTCTCCACAGATGTGACATTGGTTGTCTTGGGACAGTTGGGTGTTACGGCCATGGAGGTTGGAGCTGGGGTGCTGGTGGTGAGCCCCACCCTTGTTGGTGTGCCAGTGGTGAGCCCCAGCCCAGGCGACCCCATAGTGCTGTGGGCTGTGCTGCCCCTCTCCTGTGCTGAGGTGATGCTGGAGGCTGCTGGGCTGCTGCCCTGAGGTGCAGCAGCACTGGATGTGAAGGCATCCATTGGCATCTCTGGGGTGGAGGTTGCAGGACTGGAGGGAGTGAGGGTGGCTGCAGTGCTTGAGCTGGTGTTGGGTAGCAGCGCCATGGTCTCTGTGGGTGTCAAGCATGTAGGGAGAGTCAGGGAGAGTCAGGGATGCAGGGACTGTCATGTCTTTGCCAGTGGTCCCTGCAAAGAGGTGACAGACAGCACACAAGGGCTGGCAGTGAAAGGCTGAGATCATGACTCTGCTGAGGATGGTGCAACATTACCACCGCCATGAGCTGCCCAAGCCTCGCATCAGCCATGGAATGTCAGGACTGGGGATTTTCCACCCTGCATGGATCAAACACGTGGATTCCCTGAATGGCAGCGTGACCATCAGCAAGGCAGGCCACGTAAATCCCCAGCCTGACAAAGTAGGAACAAGCCGTGGGCATCACCAGTCTCAGGGCAGAAACTCCTGTAGACGCCAGTCCTAAAACCCATTCCACCACCTTCACCCATCCCTGGAGGAAGTCAGACAAACCCGTCTGACAGGAAGAGCCGAGCAGGAACTGGTGACCGTGAGACAGTCTGGAAATGTAGCAGCAGCGTTTACACAAACCTCTCTGCTGCAGATAGTCAGGAACTGATAGCACTGGGTGTAAATAATGGCAATAGGGGAAGCAGCCCCACAAAGGAACAAATCCCAGCTTGCAGCTCAGGGCAAGTCCATGAGAGACCTGTTGCAAATCACAAAATATCTGTGAGGGGGTTGAGGGATGCAGCAGAAAGGGACCTATGGCTGTAGCTTGAGGCTCTCAGGAGGTACAAGCCTCAGGTTTATTTCCTGTGCTCAATTCAACACTGCTCTTGCTTTGCATCAAGTGCCAATGTTGGGTGGCATTTGAATTTTCCAGGCCCAGTACATCCTGGTGATGTTGCCATCCAGGTAGGGCTGTTTGGTGCTGCTGGGCAGGTTGTAGCAAAGGCAATAAGCCCAGCATGGACCAAGGTTCAGCAAGGGGGTCCAGCTGGGTCCAAAGTCTTCTCTGCCCAAATGCAGACCCACATGAGAGGCAAAAGAAATAAAGGCAAACATGTCACTCACGTTTTGCAAAGCACTGCCCTGTTCTCTCACAGGACAGGGCTGAGATGTTGGAGAGCAAATAGCACCCACAGCGTTTCACCTCTGTGAGTGAAGCCACCCCAGGGCTACCCACCACTCTGGAGACTGATGTTCACCCCTCCCCACCCACTCCGGATACCACCACATACCGTTCAGCCCTTACCCAGCGTGAGATCCAGCACAGCAAGGCTCAGCAGCAGCACCGGCAGCCCTCCTGTCCCCCCAGACATGTCCAAAGCCAGCACCCCAGTGCCTTGCAAGGTGTGGACCTGAGGACGCAGCTCGTGGAGTTGGTGCTAGTGGGGAACTACGCTGCCGAGTGATGGCTGAAGGTGGCTGGAGCTGCTTCCTCGTTCCCGGGGGCAGGGAGGGGAGGCACCAGCGGGCACTGTCCCCCCTCCCGGGCAGGTGCAGCGCCGTGGGCGCGCCGCGGACATCAGGGCAGCACCCATGCCCGTGTGCGGGGGCGGTCCCGGGCGCTGGGGGCACGCCCCTCTCTGCGGGAGGCCACACCCATGGCCACGCCCTTTAAACACGCCCACGGCTTGTGTAACACTGGGACGACCGCGTGGGGCCGGGTAGGGAGCGGGGTCAGGGTCGGGGTCGGGGTCGGGGTCGGGGTCGGGGTCGNNNNGTCGGGGTCGGGGTCGGGGTCGGGACCCCTACCCCTATCCCTGCCCTGGTGATCGGGGACCAGGAGCGGAGCGGATCGGTAAACGGAATGGGCAGGGCACTGTTATCCCCCGGTGCCCGAGGACCAGGATGCGCAGGGGACCAGCATCCCCCGGGCTCTGGGGGCGGACCGGGATGCGCAAGGAAGCGGGAAAGGTCTCGTTTCCTGTCAGAAGCGCAGCACGGTCTCGTTTTCTCTCGCAGCGGCCGCTCGCAACCACGGTGCTCCGGGCGCTGGCCCGGGCGGTCCTGAGGATGCCGCGGCGACAAGGGAAGCGAAAGGCCGAGGTCACGGAGGTGCCTCGCGTGTCTCGGAGGAGGACGGAGGAAGAGGAGGAGATGCAGGAGGCCCGGCGGAGGGCGGCCCCGTCCGTGCGAGAGTTCAAGTACAACAAGAAGCGGGTTCGCCTCATCTCGCAGGGCTCGGACCTGAAGGATGATGCTCGGTGTATCCTTTACTGGATGTGCCGGGATCAGCGGCTACAAGGTGCGAACCAGCTGGCAGAACGGGCCGGGAAGCAGAGCTCTTATGGCCCTGGTCCCTTTCCCCGTTAAGCCTTAGACCTGGCCCCCCTCTGCAGGGGCGTCTGGGGGCAAACCCCATCCCTTAAGGGAAGCATCCTCCTGACACTGTCCTGTGTGATTTCTCCCCAGATAACTGGGCTTTCCTTTATGCCCAGCGCCTGGCCCTCAAGCAGCAGCTGCCCCTGCACATCTGCTTCTGCCTGGTGCCCAAATTCCTGGAGGCCACCATCCGGCACTACGATTTCATGCTGAGAGGCCTGCGGGAGGTGGCCGAGGTGCAGCCAGGGGATGTCCCTGCTGGGTGGGACAGGGCTCCTGGGGAATGGGGGAGGCAGATCCATCCCTTCAGCTGATGGTGGTGGGCTGGGGTCTGCAGAGCTATGAACTGTCCCATAGCCCCTTTCCCTGTCGCTGTAGGAGTGTGCAGAGCTGAACATCTCCTTCCACTTGCTGCTGGGCTACGCCAAGGACGTGCTGCCTGCGTTTGTGGTGGAGCATGGTGTGGGTGGTCTGGTGACAGACTTCAGTCCCCTCCGCCTCCCCCGTCAGTGGGTGGAGGACGTCAGGGAACGGTTGCCAGAGGATGTGCCATTTGCACAGGTGGGTGTCAGCACTTCGGGAAGGGAAAATTCTAGATGGTGAGACGTGGGAGAAACCTGTCTCCTGTGTTTTGTGCACTGGATTGACTTGAGCAGAGAGCATGTGTGTCGTGTAATCGGGACCGTTTGCTTCTCACACCGTTTCCATGGCTTTGCTTCTCAGGTTGATGCCCACAACATCGTGCCCTGCTGGGTTGCCTCCCCCAAGCAGGAATACAGCGCCAGGACCATCCGGGGCAAGATCCACGCTCAGCTCCCTGAGTTCCTCACTGAGTTTCCTCCTGTTGTTCCTCACCCATATCCCCCCTCCTGCCCAGCAGAGGTACCAGCAGGAGACACCTACAAACCCATTCACTGCCTGTCCCAGAGTGTTTCACAGCTGCTTTGTGATCCTGGGAGGGGTTGGCAGGGGGCGGGGACAGTAACCTGCCTGAGGTCACAAACAGTGGAAAGGGGGATGCCCTGGGGAAGGGGAGGTTCCCACCTCATTCATTCATTTCCAACATCTCTGCCATGCAGAGGGCTAGTTAAGAGGAGAAGGCTGGCACGGGCTGGGAACTTGCTGGCTGGGAACATCCAGGGGACGTAACACTGGGACAGCCCTGGCTGCAGAGCATCTGCAAATGCACTCACTGCTCGGTCGCCGCCCAGCCCATTGCTTGGGAGGCCTGTTATTCCAGCTTGCAGGTGGACCACACCGTGAAGGAGGTGGACTGGGCAACCCCTGGCACAGCTGCAGGGCTGGCTGTGCTGAAATCCTTCATCACAGAGCGGCTGAAATCCTTTGGCTCCCACCGGAACGACCCCAACAAAGCAGCTCTCAGCAACCTGTCCCCATGGTTCCACTTCGGTGAGTGTCCCAGGCTTTCCGCTCTGCAGTAGGACTGAGCTTGGTGTCTCGGACCGGCAGCCTGACTTACTCCTTCCCCATTTCCCCAGGCCAGGTTTCCACCCAACGAGCCATCCTGGAGGTGCAGAAGCAGCGGTGCAAGTACAAGGATTCAGTGGATGCATTCGTGGAGGAGGCTGTGGTGCGGCGGGAGCTGGCTGAAAACTTCTGCTACTACAATGAGAACTACGACAGTGTGCAGGGTAGCATCGGCTCGTGTGGGCAGTGCTGGGGGCCAGGCTGGTACCCAACTGATCACTCCAAACTTGGCAGTCCTATTTCTGCTAGGAGGAGGGCTGTGGGGGCACAAATGTCCCATCATTTGGCCCCTTCTGGAGGCAGGTGCCCTCAAGACTGGTGCCCTCAACAGCCCAGCTCTCCATCTCTTCCTCAGGACCCTGCAGGAGCAGGTTGCTCAGTGTTGCTCATCTCTTGCTCACAGGTGCCTACGACTGGGCACAAACCACCCTGAAACTCCACGCCAAAGACAAGAGGCCTTATCTCTACAGTCTGCAGGAGCTGGAGCAGGGGACCACACACGACCCACTCTGGAATGCTGCCCAGGTACTGCCCTACATCTTCCCCACAAACTTCTGAGCTTCTTCTCAAGGGGCAGAGGTGACCTGGCACAGACTGACCCTTATGGCTGTCCCTATCCCCCCAGCTCCAAATGGTCCGGGAAGGCAAGATGCACAGCTTCCTGCGGATGTACTGGGCCAAGAAGATCCTGGAGTGGACCCGCTCCCCTGAGGAGGCCCTGAAGTTTGCAATCTACCTCAATGACCGCTACGAGCTGGACGGGAGGGACCCCAATGGATACGTAGGCAAGCTGCAGGATGGGGGCACGGGGTGGGGGGTCTTACCTGCGATGGCCGAGGCCGCAGTGGTGGGGAGGGCAGGGCGGGGGCTCTCTGCAGGCAGCCCAGCCCCATGCTCCAGCCCATCCTGCTTTGCACACGTATCCCACTTGTTCTCCGTATTCCTCCGAGCAAGGGGAAGAGCTGACTCTCCCTCCCCGTGCCTGGCAGGCTGCCTGTGGTCCATCTGTGGAATACACGACCAGGGCTGGGCAGAGCGGGCTGTCTTTGGGAAGATCCGCTACATGAACTACGCCGGCTGCAAGCGCAAGTTTGACGTGGACCAGTTCGAGCGTCGCTATGCCCCCACACACTCCCAGTGACAGGCACAGTGTGCCTTGAGAGGGCTCGTGCCCCTCTGCTGGGGCAGATGTGCCTTTGCCAAGGTGCCACCCTGCAGAGATCGCCCAGGGCAGGGATCACCCCGGGCACTGTTGGAGGGCTCGCTGTAACAGCAGTAAGCCCCAGGGTTTTGCAGGTCTCTTCTCTGCCATCAACCAACCCCTGCTCAAGCTGCCATGCTGGGACAGCTGCTGGAGTCCTCTGGAGTCCTCTCCTGACAGCTGTGAGAGCCCATGCTCAGCGTGCCTGGACTGCCAGAAACCTTTTCTACAACCACCATGCTCAGGATAGCTCAGGTCACCGTTGCTGCTGCTAACCACAGCTTAGATTTCAGCTGAACAGGGTTTTTATGGGGAAAAAGCCCCCAGAAGGTGGCTTTTGGTAGAGCCAGCGCTGGGCTGGGTGGCAAATGCATCTTTTAACAGTTTTTTTAAAGTTTACAGTTTCTATCACCTGTGTTGATGGTGTTTATGGGGTGATGCATGACACTGCTGCGAGGGGAGAGCTGGGCTGCGTGGAATGGGGATGCAAGCAGGGACAGAGCAGCCAAGGCCATGCCCCTGGGCCCCTCTGCCAGCAGCAAAGGCAGGCTCAGGAAGGGGACAGGCATTACAGACAGCCCCTCACACAGTGGCTTGTACCTCCTGCCCTGAGTCCAGTGGGCAGTTTGCAGGAGGAGGCCACAAACCAGATGAATTAGCCAGTAACCCCCTCCCAGTGACATCTGGGGATGCATCACCAGCTGTACAACCTGCTCCCCCCCCACTGCTCCCTGCCATCAGCAGCACTCCCTGCCTGCCCCATGAGCTCAGAGTGGGATACACACCACTACTCCACCTGAAATGTCACAACACAACTGAACCCCTTATTAACTTAGTTTATTAAGGACGGCATTTTAATTGCTATGCTGTGCAACAATAATCCCACAGGGAGGGCTCCACTTGACAGCTGGGGCAGCCCCCCGCTCTCCCTCACAAAGAGCTCTCTGCCTTGGCCAGGTCCAGTGTTGGTTTTAGCAGTCAGTGCTGGGCACAGTCTTGCCCTGGAGACCTCTGCCAAGTTTGCAAGTCCTGCTGCTTCCAGACACAGTCCATGGCGGAGGGTGGAAACCGTAACTAAGCCAGAATTCCTTCCTTCTTCTCTAAATGTACTCAGTGCTTCTAGAAAGGGATGCAGTCAGCCACTCAGCTGCAGTCCCATGACAATAAAGTGCTTCAAACAAAATAGGGTGGATGGAGATGTGCTGCTGAGACAGCTCCAGGGAAGGGGGTGCCAGCTCTGGATAGCAGCAGGAAGGCTTGGCTTGGGGTTGGGGACAAGCAAGACTAAGGCAGACCAGCATCTGGCAGCTCTAGGGCTTGCAGAGACAGAGTGAGGAGAAGAGCAGCCGCTCCACTGTGGAAAACAAGCAGAAGCAAGACACAAGGTGGCAAAAACCCCAGGGAGCGAATAAGGAGCTGAACCCTGTTTCCGGGACTTTGTCAGGATGCTGCAGGCAAGGGAGAGATGCTGTTGTGCAGCAGCCTGGCCTCCAACAGCAAGGCTTGCAGCCACCCTCCCTGTCCAAGCCCTGCAGCCACCTCTCCTGGTGCCAGCCTCTTCCCCTCTCCCCAACCCTGCCACCCCCACAGGAAGACCCCACAAGTGGTCACATCCCACCCTCGAGTCAGGGCACACACTGAAAGAACCATTGCCCCTCGATGTGTTCTGCCAGTGCATTGCTTCCCGGTCCCTCAACACCCTTCTCGCACATACACAGGCCACGCTGTCCTCCCAAACACCCCACATCCCACCCATGCCAGGGTGGTGCTGGACACTCACCCATACCATGGGCTAAAGCAGTTGCTGCGCTGCAGAGGCACCTCCTTGACTGACCGCAAACCCCAGGGCACAGAGCTCACCTTGCACCTCTGGGTCTGACCCTGTAGAGCTGTCAGTCATGGCAGGCAGCTCTGCATCGGTGAGGGACCAACCCTTTGCAGCACCCCAGTGCTCAACTCCTCTCCCCCCATGCACCCCCATTACAAGCAGCCTGCCTGGCCACCCCGCTGCACCACAGCCGGGAAGTTTGGAGGCGTTGCTTGGCCCAGGGACCCCTCTCCTAAGGGGAGCAGGATGTCTGCTGGGAGAGGGGACACCTGGCAAATGCCAGCTCCATCCAAGGGTGAGGAACCAGGAGCAGGACAGCCCCAGAGAATTTATACTGGTGAGTTGCAAGCGGATCGGATCGCATGCCCCTTCAGGAGGCGTTTCAAGCAGCACCTCTTTGCAGGGGAACACAAGTTAAAAATACAAACAACCACATTAAAAAAATAAAACCAAATCCAACAGATTAAAAAACAACCCAACCTAAAAGAACAAACCAAGAGAGGGGCTCGGGGGATGCAGCTGGAGGGCTGAGCCTTCAGCTGCATCCCAACAGGTCTCGGGCAGAAGGCAGCTGCACACAAGGCAGGACCTGGTGCCACCAGAGTGAGGTCCCGTGTCACCCTCAGAGGAGGACGTCCCCCCAGGGAGGACAGACTGGCAGCACAAGGAGGAAGTAGGTTGGAAGTCTTGTATCCCATGGAGACAGATCCCAATAGAGCCATAGGGATCTGCCTGCCAAAAGCCTGTCAGCACCAGTCCCCTTGGGCAGCTGCTCCAGGGGCAATGTCCCACTGCAGCCCAGACTGGAGGCAGAGGGTGGGGAAGTCTGGTGTTTTCATCACTGCCACCTCCTCTGCTCTGATCCTTAAGTGACAGCAACTCTCCACCAGTGTCCCACACCAGCTTTCAGAAAGGGAGCTGTTAAATGTACAACCAACCCCTCACCCTCTCTCCATTCACACAAGCCCCAGCAGCAGAACAGAGGATCAGAGAACTCAGAGAGTCGATTCCCTCCTCCAAGGAGCACATGTGGCCAGAGCTTCCCAGTGTACAGGTGATGAACAGAAAGTGCTGACCCTTCAGGGGACCCTGCTGTGCTCAGAGCAGGGCACAGAGACAGGCACCAGAGCGCTGCCTTGCCCATCATGAACAACTGCTTGGAAGAAGTTTCTGTTCTGCCTGCAGGACAGGCAGGAGCAGCTGCCTTTCCCCAAGCAAAGTCATCAGGGAGTGTGAGCAGTACCTGAGCAGATCTGGACGATGGAATGTGCTCTTTTCCCAGCACAGCACTACTGCATGGGGGAAAACAGATCCCTTCAAGACAGTGCTCCACTCCTCACAACAGTCCTTATCTCCACGTGGCTCAGTCTCTGGTGACGAAGGGCACCCACATAAATAAACCCACAATACACTCCTTGGCTGCAACATGTTCATGTGGCTGCCACTGCCTCCATTTGCTCCAGCTCATCTTCGTAGTCCGAGATGTAGGATTCCATGCTCTGCTTGGCCATCAGCTCTCTCCGGGCTTGAAGGCGCTCGCAGCGGGGACAGTGCGTGGATTTGAAGCAGGATTTGTGGTAGCAGGCTTTGCACTCTGCAGGGGAGAGCACGGCTGAGAGCTGGTGGAGGCTGACAGACTGCCTGACACTCCACAAATTCCTGCACCAGCTGCGAGCCTTTGGGAGCACATGAGCTCCGCACAAAGTCCCTCCCCGAACTTTTCTGATACTCCAAGGAAACAGTGACTTTGGCCCAAGTTTTCCCTGGCACTGCACCTGCCAAACTAAGGCTTGCATATTGTCAGGAGCCATTTTAAGCCAGTTCAGAGGTTGGTCCCAAGCTGCAGGGACAAGCTCTACTCAGCCATTAGTACTGGGCAGTATCAAGGATGACTTCTGAAAGGGTGTGGGGATTTCTTGGCAGGCAGGAAGGACACAGAGACAAAGCCTTCAGGCTCTCTCTGCTCTGCAAGGTCAGCTCCAGCCATCCAAGCAGAGGCAGGGGAGCTGTGTGCAGGCTGCAGCCTGTCCTATAACCACAGCAGAAGGGAAGCCAGGGCTCCCAGACACCCACTTGCTACAGTCACAGCCCAACTGCCTACTGCTGCCAGGGCAGGCAGCACACAGTGTGGTCTGGAGGGGACCTACACACTCCACCGTGCCAGCAGCTCTGGCCAACCACTGTTACAAAGCTGATCTGCTGCTGTGATGAATGCTGCAGACACAGGCCATGCACAGGGGCACTCTGGTCTGTCTTGTTATGTCGCTGTACCTCTTGCTAGCACAAATGCCACTCAGACTGGAGGCAGACCTTGGTGGCTCCAGGGTCTGTCTCTCCTCCCTCCTTCTCCCCAGTATCTCACCTTCACAAGTCCTGCACTTGTTGAGCTCAAAGGGGAAGATGATGTCATCCTCATTCTGGCAGAACTCACAGATGAAGCCTTTGGCTTGGCACAGCTGCAAGCAGAAAAGATGAGGAAAAAACAGCTAAATGCTCCTCATTTCCCTGGCAACCAGTGCAGGAGGTAGAGCAGAGCGGGACACAGTGCCCTGCTCTAACCATATGGGACAGCCCTTCATCAGCCTGGAGCACAGGAAGGCAGAATCTGTGTGAGTCAGGAGTGGGTAACAAACATCCCACACGTTCTGGGTAGGAGCTCTGTGGAGCAGGCTGGAACAGTTAGCATTGAATCAGTTAATTTGGTGGCTGCCCTGCCCATCAAAGCCTTCCCATCAGTTATCTCTGCAGCAAACCCTGCTCCCAAGGGTGCTCCCAAGGGTGCAGAGCTGTGCAGGAGGCAGGTGAGGGAGGCCTTACCATGCACTTGTCAACATGCAGGCTGCCTGCCTTCAGGAGCTCTGTCAGGCGAGGCACCAGGTCCCCTTTCTTTGTGGCACTGAGGTCACTCAGTGAGTAGAGGTGCAGATCCTCTGTCAAGTGGCCAGGCACTGTGTCAAAGGAGTCCAGGAGACTGCAAGGAAAGAGAAACCAGAGCTCAGAGCAAAGCAGCTCCACCAAGCCCTCTCTCTCTGCTCCTTCTGCTTTCTCTCCCCCTCCACTCCCCTCTCTCCCTGCTGCTCATTGCACAGGCTGCACAGATTCCCAAAGTTCCCCGGGACAGAACCAGGAGAGCAAAACAGCCTCATCTCACAGCCCAGTACTCACTCTTTAGCTAGTCGGCACGTCTTGAACATGTTCTTCATGTGGAAAAGCTGGATTCGCAGCAGCTGGAGAGGAAGGGGGGACAAAGAATCAGTAAACAGCACAGTCCTTGGCCTAGCAGATGCTGGTGAAACAACTGCTGCTCCTCAGCTGCTGCTCCCCTGTTCCGAAAGTGTTTACACCACACAGGGCAAGGCAAGCACAACCACTGCCATTGTGCTCCAGGAGATAAACTGAAGCCCAGCTGGATACCAGCCAGAAATTCCTTTTGAAATTCCTACGTTACTGAAGAAGGAAGACTAGGCGAATGGAAAGACCCAGTGATGAGGTTTTAAGCCTCAAAAACTGAAGTATCTGCTTCTCACCAGCTTCCCTCGAATACTGGCAGCCAGTTGGCAGCCACCCACCTCACCCAAGCCCCACTCAGGAAGGGATGGAAAGGGTCTTACCCACACTTGGTTAAGAGCCTTCACTTTCCGGTACAGGGCAGGATTGATATCCTGCACATTGAAGAGCGGGTCACTCCAGATCTTGCTCAGCAGGTCTTTGGAGAAGTTGCTCACGTAGTACTTGCTGAAGTCCCACTTGCGCAGGATGCGGCTGGGGATGACCGTCTGGGCGTTCTCGTGGCAGCACTGGCAGAAATACTTCCCCAGGTACTCGCAGTACCGCAACCGCTTGATGTAATCTGGCCAAACCAGGCACACAGCGAGGTCAGCCCAGGCACGGGCTCTGCCCAGCCACACACTGGACTCCCAGCGTTGCTCAGAATTTCCAACAAGCAAGGCACTCTGCCTTGCTGGCATCTCCTCCACCTTAGAGTGCTCAGCACGGGGGTCTGCAAGCACCCCTCTGACTGCAGAAGGACCATGGTCCAGTCTCATGCAGCCACATCTACCTACACATTTAGGGAAATGCTCTGCAGCTGTACCCACGGCAGAACCTGCCATGGGAGCTTGAGGACCCCAACAGAGGACTTTGTCATACAAGAGTCAGCATCTGAAATGTCCTCCTAAGGACAAGCTGGCTGCATTTTCCCTCCACCAGCCCCGTGACCTTCTGGAGGTGGAGGCTCCTCTCTGGATGGTGCACATCAAAGTGCAGGCAGAGCTGGCAAAGGCAGTGTACCACTGCCCCAGTGATCTTGTGCTGAGCTCCACCACCTCCCACCCAGTTGTTCACAGGTTCTTCCCCACTCTCCAGCTACGGGTCAGGCCCTCAGCACTCACCAGGATCTGTCCGGATGCCACAGCCCGCACACCGGTAATTCTGCTTGGCCACAGCCACCTTCCTCCTGCCCAGGGACAGAAGACAACATGCATGAGCCCAGCCCTGGTGGCATCTGGCACCAGAAGATGGGTACTGGCACCGGTCTGGGATGTTTGTGTGCCAACAAATCCAGTGGGAAAAGCCCTATTGTGTCCCGGTCCACACCAACCACTGGCTTCATCTCACCATCCCATGGTCGTGACCACTGTGGATTTACCAGGCTCAGAGCAGGGAGTCCCCATTAGTGGAAGGGAGAGGATAAGCAACACTGGTGTTGATGGAAACTGGTTGGAAAGGGCGGGTCCCCGGGGAGCCCCTGAGCCATAGGAGTCCTTACGTTGGGGCTGGGTGAACATTGAAGATGATCTGTGGTCGCGGCGGGGCCCACTCCAGGTTTCCACGCACCCGAATCCTCAGTTTGTAGATGTCAGCGTGTTCTCCATCGTCAGGAGAGATAGGCAGAGAGTCAGGGATGGGCAGGAGCTGGGAGAGGCAGGCAAAAGGGTCAGATCCCTGTCTGGTATTGCAAAGGCAGTACATCTGGCTGGACTGCCAGAAACCTGCAACTGCAGCCCTCTGGAAAACTGCCAGGCACTGAACTGCTGCTCCAGCTAAAAAGGGGCTGGAGAAGGGCTGTTCTGAGGGACCCCAGCACTCTGATTTAGGAGGCTGCTGTGGCAGAGCCCTGCTTGGCTGCACTCATCTCCAGAGCCCAGGCAAACCCCCTCTTCCAGTTCTATGAAGGGATCACTGGGATGAGCAAAGCCCCTCAGCAGCTGGGTGAAGCCAGGGTTCAGGGAAGATCAAATGCAATTGGTGACAGTGACTCACAGCCTTACCTTCTGTGGGGCATCATGCTCAGGGACCAGCCACTCTAACTCAGAGGCAGCTGGGAGCTGCATGCCTTCAAACTGCTTCAGCAAGCCCATGGCCACGGCCTCTGCTGAGTTGGAATTGAGGAAGGAGTGAGATCTAGACAGAAAAGAGAGTGGTTAGTACTGGGTCTCACAGCTGTTCCCTCCTCCCAGTCCCCAATGCCAGACCCAGATCAAGCCACATAGATGCTCCCTTCCACTCTGGTACCTTATTTCTCCACTGCTACACAGGCTTAAAATTGATACATGTGATTGATTTCTGTCTTTGCAGCTGTCCCCAGTTCCCCCTTTGGGTCACTGCACAGCAGTCAGGGTTGGAGAGAAGGTGGCAGCACCACGTAGTCTAACAGGCTGTCCCAGCTGAGAGGGGGAGGCAGGGGAGGCTCAGAGCCAGCAGCAAGCCAGCAGCCAGTCCAGGTGCTCCAGGTTGTCACCAGACTCTTACCTGCTAGGAGGTATGGGCATCTCTCCTGACACCAGTCCATATCATATCTACCTCATGTGAATATCCTGATGATCCCCAGGTTCTGCTTCCCACATTTAAGACTGGGACCCAGTGCTCAACTGCTAAGTAAAGGGACGGAAGGAAGGATATCTACTACAGGGCAAAGCAGCAACTGATGCACATGGAAGGAGAACTCGGTACTAAGATGTGTCACCATGAGTTGAAGACGTACATGGAGTCTGAGGAGAGAAAGGACTTCCTGGAGTCTGGGTTCCTCTTGATGTCTGCATCTGAATCACAAACAGACAAGGTGGAACAGATGGGGCAGGGCAGGGGAATACACTCACTTCAAACCAAAGCCTCAAGGCAAAACTCATCAAGGTGTTCAAAAGCATGTGAACTACAGCATCAACTTCTACCAGTGGCACTGAGGAGCAAGGAGGGGTACAGTCTAATCAGTCAGCTGTCAGAGTTACAAGGGAAAGGTATGGTGGGATGCTGTAAAACAGCCAGCCTGGGGTTTGGGGGAGACAACTGGCTGCTGGTACAGGTCACACGCCAAGTCCTAGCAGTGACATGGCCTGAAACAGAGCACACACAGGAGCTTGGAGGGCAGGACTGCAAGTTTAGCAAGAAGGGTTAGTAGCTCTACACACAGTATAGATGCTGGAGGGGATTAGCAGGGGGATGCAGAGCCCTTTTCTCTACTTGACTGCAAAACTCTAAGATCAGACAGTGGCTGTGCCACAGCTTGTCAGTGACTGCACAGCCAGGGCTGGCAACCTGTGCCCAGCACTCCACAGACATGCCATCACCCCTGCAGAGAGCAGCCAGCAGCCACGGAGCCAGCCTCTGCAGAGGCCACAGACCCACCTCCTGAGCATAGAGGGGTTCATGAAGAGGTGCAGGGCACTGGGGTCCTGCTCCCTCACCCCTCCATCAGCTCCCAAACAGCCCTGGGCTGCCCTGCAGCCTCGGGTACTCAGCGGTAGCTTCACCACTCATCCATCTTTCACTCCAGCAGGTGTGAGAGATAGAGGATTCATCTCAAGAGTGGAAGAACCCTGGGATAGGAGACTTCCAGTAGCACACTACAGATAGAGGCAGGCAGAATCCCTGCTTCATTGCAGATAAATTCCCAGAAAAAGGAAGAGGGCATGCAAGGGTAAAGTACTACACGTCAGGACAGAAGAGAGGCCAATGCCACAACCTTCAGCCCAGCAGGTCTCCTGTTTTGTACCTCTGGGGAGTTCTATGAATGGTCTGCAGTGACCATACCACTCCCAAACACGCACCTGCAGCTTCCCCTGTTCCCTGTGCCTGGCATGGGGAGGCACAGCTCAGGATCCCTGCTCCTCTACCCCAAGCAGGTTGACTAACACAAACCTGCAGAGAGCCCACATGATCCCAGCCAGGCACCAACTGCACACTGAGGGCAAGGGAATCACAGCCCGGCTGAGCAAAGAGTGCCAACCCACCCCCAGCTTCCCTACAAAGAGCAGGGCTGCCCTGGCAACAAGGGGAGCAAGTCCCGCAAACTTACAGACTCACACTTCTGGAATTCAGCATAGATGCCTGACCTTCACTGTTTGACATCCACTGCTGGAACAGGCACAGGGAAGCATCCTAATGTGCTACGGAATCTCTATATCTGTATCATGCAAACAGACTTCTAGAGCAGAAAACAGGGAATTCAGGCAAACAGCCTCCTGATCATGTAGAGCACCAGCCAGACACACCTGCCATGCCCTGGTGCCTCCTGCTCTGTGCAGGAAGGCGCCACATGGTCCTAGACCAGGACAAACATGAGCCAACAGCAGGGCACATGCAGCACAGTGTGGATCAGGTGTTACAGGGAGGCAGAGCCAGCTCACTCAGGCACTGACATGGTCTCAGGGATGAGAGGGAGCCAAATCTGACCTCAGGCTCCTGCAGGAACTAGCACTGGGATCCTGCCACCACTGGCTTCCCAACTTTACCTGCAGACACTCCCCAAAAGCCTTGTTAGCTGCACAAAACACCTCTGCTGCCAGTGTTATCACCAGGTAGGATAGTCTTCAGGAGGCTTGTGAACAGCCCCTAAACCCAAGGACATCACCCCAGACCCCACATGCCAGCTTCAGGCCAGCATGAGCCCCACCAGATTAAAGCCCTGCTCTGTGAACACAGCAGGGCTGACGGGGAAGTTCTGGGCACCAGCATCTCCAGCAGAAGCAATGTGCCACTGCTAAACACCTGAGAGGAGAGATCAGCAACAGCCCAGCAGGCTGTTCCCTTGCTAAAGCAAACAGGGAGCACATGAAGGGTATTTAATGTGTCCAGCAGACCAGAAGGATAACCTAGGAGTACTGTAAACAATAAAAACATTAAGCTAGACCTGGCTGCATGTGATCCCATTGCCCAGGGCCTGCAGCATGAACAAACTGCCTGTGCCCTGTCTGAACTCACTACTTCTCCCTCCAGGACTTCTTTTCCGTCTGGAAGGATTCCACTCCGAGTCAAGTCTGAGCAGAGTGGGAAGGGCTGGCAGTGGCTCAGATTAGAGCTGTGGCACACCAGCTCTGCCAACTCAAGCAGGATGATGCTCCCCAAGGCACCCGGGGTGGAGACCTGGTCCCACACTGAAGAGGGACTCCACTCTCACCCAGCCCAGGATCAGACATCAGCACCTACAGAGCCACAAAGCTCTGCCATCGCCCTGCCAAGCTCTACCCCAGGTCAGACAGGTCTTCACTGCAGCAAACACCTTTGATACACCCAAAATACTGCACAGCAAAATGCTCTGGGGGATGGAGCCCACGACACTGATCCTCTGCTTCCTCTCTGCTCAATCCTGCCACAGCTCTTCTTGCTGACATCTGGATGATACTGGAACTAACTCACAGTTCCGACACCAGGCACATTTCTGGGAAGTGTGCATGTGCACACACACACAGACCTTGCACACACACACGCGCGCGCGCGCCGCAGGGAGCACTGCAGGGTACCTGAGAACAAGGAAGCCATTGACACTGAGAGGCCGTTCTTGGACATTTGAATCAGGTTAGATCCATCGTTACCATCTGTATAACACGGTGATGACAAAACAATTGACTTCAGTGCTTTGGCCAGGCCAGAGAGAAAGGGCACAACACAAGAGCAGCACTTGCACGAGGAGGGCCCAGAACTGAATTTGCACACCCCTCCGTGGGCTTCACAACCTCGCCTAAAACCTCGCCCTCGTGGACTGAAAGGAGGGGCTTGCTGTTAATAGTCAAGGGACGAGAAGTTTAAAGCTGGAGACTGGACTGCTCCATCTTGTTTTTAAAGATGGAAGTACTGCTGAGAAGTAAGTCATCCACCTCAGAGGATGAACATGGCTCTGAAGGAAAGGGATACCCAGGGTCTCAGACAGGTCTCCTGTGGGTGATAAGCTCAGCCACCCAAGCTGTCAGGAGCAGAGACTACAGGTCAGGATGTGACCAGCACCCACCACCCAAGAGGTAAGTGTTCAGAGCTATGGCTCCTTTTGCCTGGTGAGGAGAAGAGCAGGATGGCAGCTCTCCCACCTCTCTCTAGCTGTGACAGCCGCTGCGTGGACCAGGCAATGAAATGTAAACCACCTACCAGCCAGAGGCAAGAAATGCTACAGGGTTACAGAGGGTTTTGAAGGAAAGTCATGCCATCACATGAGGGAAACTGGTTGCTCCGCTTATTCTCAGAATTCAGCCATCTGTTTGGGAAAAGCCATCCCGAAGGCCAGAGGGACACACCCTTCTTCAGTGGGACTGACCTCAGTACAACCACACTGAGGAGAAATCTGTCTCTACGCAAGAAGCCAAGACAGACGTTCCCTCCTACCTCGGATCTCGTACTCCTCCACATCCTCTGCAGAGCCAGAGTCAGAGAGCCGCATGGAGCCGTGGGAGCTGAACTGGGACCCACTGTCTGTTGCCACAAGACCTGGGAGAAATGCATCACAGCCAGATCATCAATGGAAGCAACCTGGAGGGTCACTGACTGCTAAGGTAGAAAGGGATAGCGAGGTATGGCCAGGGGAGGGAGGGATGGAGATCAAGGATGGAAAACACTGTGGTTTGCAAATTCAAAATGAAATTACATGCCATAACTCAGTGCCAGCAGCACAAAAGTGTTATCAATGTGCAGTATGGGTCCCATATGGCCTTCGATAATAGCAGTTTCACAAATCTCTGCACCACCTTGGTAGCAATATGACTGTTGCACAGGAATGGGCAGGAAGAAATGATGTTCAGGATAGGTAATGGACAGAAAACCCGCATCCCACTAGCTGATAAGCCCAAAACACATCACCCACTGTCTGAGCCCATTTCCTGGCAGGTAGGGAACCGACTGGTGCGGATCTGCTGGCGCCGAATGCGAATCTTTTGCTTAAGCTCCTGGATCTCCTTGTCACTGTCCTCCTCCTCCTCCTCCTCCAGCTGCCGGCTCATCATGTTGCACTTCATCAGCTCAATGGCAGCGATCAGGGACTCTGAGATGCTGAAGTGGGCGTTCTCCTGCAAGGCAAAAACAAAAGCATTGAAGGCTATACCATGAACAAACTAGGAAGACTTCTTAAAACCTTCCCCATCTATGACAGGAAAGAGCTTATTACTCATGGATGGCGGTTGAAAGACCTTAATCCCTGTCAATCCCACAAAATATGACTTCTATGAGGACCTAGAAAATAAAGCCTTCTTCGGCACCAGAATATTCACAAATAACAAAGAGGCATCCTACAAAGAGGATGTGCAACACATCCACTCTGGGGGGTCAGCACGTCAGACCTGAGGAGCCCTAACATGTTGCAAAGATGTTGTGTATATGCTGAACAGGCAGATCCTGGCTGCCAGACACCATCGAGGAGCTCAACCTTGAAGTTCTGTGCACAGCTCTAGAGCAGAAAATACCATGGCATTATCTTCCTCACAGAGTGAGTATCCCTGAACCTGCAGAAAGATACATTCTCCAATGCACAAGACTGCTGCCTCCCTCACCTTCTCCAGGTCTGCACAGCTGCCAAAGTCCTGCTCAGAGAGGTAGCTGATGAGGGACTGTCCTTCCGAGGGTCTCCTGAACATCCCCTCCCCTGAGCTCAGACACTGCCCAGAGTCTAGAAAAGCAAGAGACAAAGGTGTGAGGGAAGGACCTGCTGCTATCTCCATGCTACCAAGCCCAGCCAGCGTCCCACAAGCAGGTGCCAGCAGCTGAGGCCACCACAGCTGATGGAGGAGCCTGACCAGGACCAAGTGTCCCCACTGAGACTGGCTGTACTCACCATACTCCATGTAGAGGGAACTGGGTGTGCTCAGTTCACTGCTCTGGGTTGAAGCAGAGACCGGCCCTCTCCCTCCAGCTGGATCGCCATGGGACTCTGGAAGGGAAGATGACACCAGGCACACCTCAGTATCCCAGAGGCACCCAGCCACTGCACAGGGTGAAATGAAAGGGGCTCGGCATCACACAAGCAGGCACAGATGGATAGAAACAAGGAGAGACATCTTCCTGCTCCATGCCACAGCTGAGGGCAAGCCCAGGAGGGGGCAAAACTAGAAGGGCATTTCAGGCATTAGAGAAGGGGAAGGAAGGAGAGAAGATCATGAGAGCCATGGAGCAGTTGAGTTCCAAGCCCTCCTCTCTTTACTCCTGAGTAGAGCTGGAGGATACAACAGGCTCCAGCAAGTACCTCTTGCCAGCCCCTTCTTCCTGCTGGGACATCTCTGAAGGAAGAGTTAACCCCCAGAACAGAGAGTCAGGAGAGAAGATGAGGGGAAACCTCATCTAGTAGTTGATGGCTCTGTGGGGCTCCCAGACCTGCAAAACAGCCTGGACACCAGTGTAAGGGGGCACCTGAAGGACAAGCCAGGGTTTCCTGCACACAACCCTGGAGCCTGGATGCAGTGCTCAAGGTGACTTACACGGGCTGTGGGCAGGGCTCTGGCCCACGCACACACTGTGGTGCAACTCCCTGCCAGACTGAGCCGGCAGAGACTGCCAGGAGCTGGCCTGACCGGAGACCAAGAACAGATGGTGCCCTGTGGAGAGCCATGGCCCCAGGGAGCACCTGGACAGAGCAGCTGGGTGACAGAGGACTGCTGAAGGACACTAAAAACACCCTGACTGGAATGGGTCAGGAACAAATGGTTCTGGATATGGGGCAGGTGCCAGATGACATCCTGAGCCCAAGAGAAGGGCAACCCTCTCCTCTCAACCTCCTATTCATTTTTGTTCCCAGATTTGTGCTGTAATTCTGAGGTGGATGGAGGCTCCTGATGGAGCAATACCAGCCCCTCCCTGCCAAGACCGTGAAGCAGCGGTCACCAGGATGGGGCCTGGGATCAACCCATCTCACAGGCTGGGAGAAAAAGCAGACCTGTCAGGGTGGGAGGCTCTCACAGCTTTTCACTGCAGCCTGGAAGGTGTCCTGCAGCCCCCTCAACTGAAAAACCATCTCATGGGATGGATGTCTGGGGGATGCCACATACAACAGACCCTACTGCTGAAGGGTAAAGCGAGGCAGTGCTTGGCATCATCTGCTAGAGTGGGACGTAGGGGTGGACACATCTGAGTGTCCACCACCCCCAGGGAGAAGCCTTCCCAGCCACAGAACCCTTGGTACCCAGACGTGAACTTGACAAACCCAGTGCCACTGCTCAACAGATGCAAAATGAAACAGCCCATTTTTTTTGAGCTGCTGACTCTTTCTGCATGTGGGGCACAGGGATGTCAGCACCCAGCACCTCTGCTTAGGGGAAAACCTGCCCCGAGTCCAGAAGAGCATCTGGGAGTCCCAGCTGTGGGTGCATACACAGCTGGAACTCAGCCAACATCAAATGCCCCTGTGCCACAGATCTGCTAAATCAAAGGAAAAATAAGATGTTCAAGCCCATGCCTGTTTAGCTACCAACCCTTATTAGCTAGGTGAGAGATGAAACTTCTCCTGGCTTCCAAGGCAGTGGGTGGAGGGAAGGGCAGGGGATGCAGCTCAGGGACTCGGTGGCCAGCACTCCCTAATGCCACGCAGGAGAACTGCAGGCACACTTCTGGGTCTGGTCCACTGTTCCCAAAACCCAAGCTGGGATCTTCAGTCAAGTCACGTGCATAAACCTGACCACACTTCAAAGCATCAGCTGGGACACAGCAAAGAAAGAATTTTTTTGGTTTTCTAAATGGACACTAATGGTTTGATGGCAATCCTGAATTTGATGCAATGATCACTAATGAAGGGCTGTTATATTGGCTCCCAAACCTGCCACTGGATCTTCTATTATAATGGTGATATCCCTGAGGCCTCCTGGGCAGACAGAGGAGGAGAAGGGCAGCATTAAGAGAGAGAAAACAAAGACAGACTGGTTACTACTCAGCAAGGTGCTCCACTTAGCCCGTGAAAGTAGCACTGGTGGAACAGACCCCCTCAAACATCCCACTCTCACCCCAGTCGCCCCATCCCCATGCACTCACTCACTCAGGAACACAGGAGGACCCGGCAGGTTACCAGTGAGATGACATCCTACCAGTAGGATGAGCCCAGCCCAGCGCCTTGCCACAGCCCCATGCCCCAGCCCAGCAAGGCCAGTGGGGAAGCAGGACAGCTAATGCCACAGCACTGCTGCCATTTTCTGAGATTTTTTTGGCAAAAGCTGCCCATACCAGTATCCAGCCCAGGGCATTCTGGGAAGGAATATGTCAGCCCATCATTCCAGTGTGGAGCCAGTAAGCTAAGGGAAAAGACCAAATTTCCCAACCACCTGCCCACTGCTCCTCTCCCCAGTCTGAACTATGGAGTCAAAGGGGTTGCCAGCATCAGCCTCCTGGTACCAGGGACTTCCACACTCAAAAGCCATCCCAGAAAAGCTGTCCCATTACCGTGCAACTTCCCCGAAGTCACGTTGGTGTCCGAGTGTGAGCGCATGTGGCTCTTCTTGAGGATGCCCTGTGGAGCTGACGACTGTCCCTCCGAGAAGCTGGACCGTCGCAGGCTCAGGCCCCTGCCTCCACCTCCGCTTGCCCCCTGCTCCCCCAGGGATGATACTGAGTCCAGCTTCTGGGAGCTGCTGGAGGAGAAGAGTTTGGAGCTACTGCTCTTGGAGCTGTTGGTGCTGGTGCTGCTGCATGCCCGGCCCCGGCGTCCCAAGTTCCCGATGGCCAGGTATTCCGGCCCGTCATTAACATCACTCTGCGGATCATCCTGACTCCCTGTCCAAGTATCCTCGCCCTGGCTGGTGGTGCTGGAACTCATCTCGCTGGCTGGAGAGAAGGGGTCTTTGGGTGAGGGGGTCTGGATGACAGAGCCAGGCTGCTCCAGAGTGGACCTGCCCTCACTGAAGGAGGAGGACCGAATGGACAGGCAGTGCTCCTGGGGCTGGTTGGAGTTGGAGCTGACAAAGGAGCTCGCTGGTCTCCTGTCTGGACAGAGGCAGGAGCACAATGTCACACACTGTGGCACATGCAGACCACAAGCAATAAACTTGTGGCTTCGCACCAGCACACCCACCCACCACAGCCAAAGGCCACGGATCTCCCTCCCATCACAGGCAGAGATCTTCTCACAAACATCCACAACAATGAAGAGCTGATAAAAAGATGAAGTCTTCTCTGTGTCTACCCTGAGCTCCCCAGTCCACCCTTAGTACCAGAGAGGCCAGAGGAGGCTGGATGGTGGAGGCTGGAGGAGGACCCAAAGCAGCGCTGCTGGGTGCAGCCGGCAGCGGAGACATACGGGGACGGAGGGAGGGCCGTCAGGCTCTGACTCTTGGTCACTGGAGATGGATTGTCACTCCTCCTGGTAAGCTGAAGAGAGGTAGAATCATTAATAAATCAGCACCTATGGGGCTACATGTCAAAGGAGCAGCAACAGAAAGGGATCGACCTGCAAGTGCCTGATCACCAGCCAGCAAAGGATGCAGCAGCCCTGGGCACAGGAGGATGGTGAGGGAAAAACACGGCAGCACAGAAGGGAAGCGGCTCTTAGTTAGCAGCTACAGGACAGGCTCCTGTTGGGAAATTACCAGGCTTTCAGTGAAATGATCCAGGCATCCCAGTGCTCCAGGCAGATGGCTCTCGTTTCCTTCAGCGTTGTGGTCACACATCTCTCTTGTCTCAGCTGAAGGGTCTGACGCGCACAGGGATGGCAGTGACGTTCCGGCCAGCTGAAAGAACACAGCCCCCATTTAACGAAGCCTTATTAATTGCTCTCCTCTGGGGAGCTCTGTGCAAAGAAAGCAGACACTGTTCCCCTCCTCTGGAGAGGGGCGGCTGGCGCAGGGCTGTACTGGGGGTCTCTGGTATAACCAGCAGGAGTGGACACTCAGGTGTCCTGGGGCATTGCCTGTCCCCTCAGGGGGTGACTGTCCCTCATGACCAGGCAGCTCTGCATGCTGGCCCTGAAGCCTGGGACTGTTGTAGAGGGCTTTAGAGGTGCCTCTTACAAGGAACTGGTCCTCAGATCCTCTATTCAAACCCTTGAAGCCAGCCTCAACCAAGGTTCCCCACTACAGGCCCCATACAGCCATCCTGCCCACCCTGACCCCTGCCAGGTCACACGGGCAGCACAAGAACCAGTTCCCTGCTCTCCTCCTGTCTTGGAACAACTTTTGCTGCTTCCAAGTCCAGCCTCTTGTCCAAGGGCTCCGTGTGCCCTGAATGTGACCTTTCAGGAGCAGCCACAGCCAGTCAGCAACTGGGGAGAGCCAGATGTAAAATCTGCGACCTCAACTCACCATGGAGGTGTCGATCTGAGCCAGAAGCCTGGGGTTGTTCTGCTCAACAGCTTCCAGGCACTGCAGCATGGCCGTGACGTGGGCGTCACTGAGCAGGAAGGCAGTGTCTGGGGAGAGAAAAATGCTGCTCGGGGGAGTCCCTCTCACCCACATGCTTTGACACACTGGCTGCTCACATGCAAACCAACTTCTCTGCTGTCCCCTCTCACCCCCACACAGCTTGGAACCACCACCACCTATGCATTTTCCTAATAAGAAGGAAAAGGCCCATTGCTCTTTACCTGCATAGAACTTCCTGATGTACTGCCGGTTCCCCAGGAGCGGCCTCAGCTGTGCCGACAGGCAGTGGCACTGCAGGCTGTGCTGCAGCCACAGCTGCGCGATGGCCTGGTCTCCTGGGCCCTCTGGGTCACACTGGCCGCTCTCCTGCAGGCTGATGAACTGCAAAGAGACATCAGGCACAGGTTAAGGCATGCAGAGGCAAGCAGGTGAGCAGGGCTTGTTCCACCACATGGCTTTGGTCCTCTTGATAACAGCAGCTTTGTCACCGTCAGCGGGAAGGAGGACATGTCCCAGCAGCTCCCCAGCCATCAGGGAGGCAAAAGCACCAGGCAGGAACAACGCTTCAAAGGTCAGCCAGTGACCAAAGTCCTCTGACAGCCACCAGTACAACAAATTTCTCCCGCACACTCTCCCACCCATGTGTTTTGCCTCTGACCTGGAGGGACCCCACACTCCCAAATCCAACCTGACCCTGGTGGTGACGGTCATGTTCTTGCTGACACATTAACTCAGGAAGGTTATGACAATGCCTGAGTTGCTGCAGCTGGAAGAGCTGGACTGGAGTCACATCCCAAATCCCCACAGCAGTAGGCTAGACACACGGACTACCAGTGGGCAGCCCTTTGTGCCCACTCAAGGGGGGTATCATGGATGTTATCTGGGGTAGCCAAACACCAGGAGCATCCCTATGTGCCAGTGGTTGCCAAAAGCCAGGAATGGGAAAATAAATGCATGGTGAAGCCACAATCCAGAAAGGAGACAGCCCAGATCGTTAGAGTTTGCACAGAAGCATGAATCACCCCTGCTTACACACAAGCACTGCTTGTGCCAGTTCCCTTGGTGATGCCCGCTGCACCCGGCCCAGCCGAGCTGGAGACTGGCCTGGGGGAAATAAGCAGCCGATTGTCTCAGCCCCAGCCACACTGAGTTCCCAGGACATGGCTTGTACCCAACCACATGGCTGCTTCAGCCTCCACAAGCCCTGGAGCCACTTCACCCAAAACAGCCAAGGCACCGCTACCCCACTGGTGAGGCTCACAGCCCAGCTGTCCCCTCCCCTCCCTCTGGGCACACCAGGCCACCCCTCCAGAACCCACCTCCTCCAGGTGATGAGCAGAGCTGGGACTCAGCCAGCGAATGTCCTTCACAAACTGCCAGTAATCCTTCTGTCTGCAGCACACCTGCCCAGGACAGGGACAGTTAGGTACCACATCCCAAGTCCCAGTTAAATGACAACACCCCCCGTTAGCCCCTTGCTGCCATGAGAGGATGTGCTGCCTGCCTCAGCTTTATTCAAACAATGAGTTTTTTCCTTCTTAGTTATTCTTCCCGTTTGAGAGGAACTGCAGCAGAGTTGCTGTTTTTCTCACCACCCTATCGGGTGTAAACACAGACCCAAAAAGTCTCTCTTCAACAAAAAGCTGATTATTTTTACTTCCATCTCTATTTCCTCTTTCACAAGTGACAGAGGAATGGCTTCTGTTTTGTGGTTTATTTTGTTTGGCGGCAGCAGGGGAGTAGTTTGGGTTTTTAAGACTACAAAACTAACCCAGCAATTTTAGTTCTCTGGACTGAATAGGGCTTTCTGGACAAATAAACTCAATCAAAAGTTTAAAAACGTCTAACCCCAGTTCTCTAAACTATCTACATAGGGATTTTTTCACCTTTTCCTTTTATTCCTAGTTGTAAGCAAAAAAGTTGCCAAGAAAATAATGAGCGAAAGGAAATGTTTTGCTGGAGCAACTATGAGAAAACTGCTGTTAGGAAGCCTCCCTTTGCACCTCTGAAAGCTTGACTGGTGTCACACATGCCCAAGCAGGGGAGACATTCCTAAGTGGAAGAGCTGTAAATGTAAAAGCACTGAGGAAGGTAACACACCATCCTGTTTTCCATATCTGGCATGAACTGTTCCCAATATCAGACATGTATAAATCATTCACTTCCTGAAGCCTCTAAATAGCAAATCTATCAGAAGGGAGCACTGCACTCCTCACGTGGAAAAGGTAGCTTCTCTCTCTGATGATCTCCCAAAGGTCCCTGGTCCACACCACTGGGGACTAACAGGAACAGAGCAGCACCATAACAAGTGCTGGCTGCAAACAATAAATCCAGAGAGCAAAGCTCCCTGGTGGGACAACCCGCCAGCCTGGCTCTTCCTGAAGGTTTATTAGCTTGGGTGCAGCACTGCACAGGTGTGGTTTTCCTGACCCTGGACCCAGCTGGCCCATGCAAGCTGCCTGGAGCTTCTCTGCACTGCTCCCTTCTGTCTGTGTGGCAGAGAGATGGGAAGCCTGTCCCTGGGCATCCCCTGCAGCCTTGCTTCAGCTCTCCCCTGTAAATTAATTGTGCTGGTAATTGCAAGCTGAAAGGGAGATCTTCTGGCCCCTGCACACAAGTGGAAAGAGAAATTCTTCCAGGCAGCCATGAAAGGGGGAAGGCTGGGTGAGCAACTGTAGGCACAACAAGAGCCTGGAAAGAGTGATCCCATTCACGCAGGGCGCGGGTTTGGCTGCCAGCTCCTGTTACTAACACAGCTAACCAGAAACAGTAAAGATATGAGGTTTCTCTTGCCAGACCTCACTGGGGACTTGTCCAAGTGCAGATGATACGGGGCTGACTCATTGTAAATGCAATTTAATTGTTGGGCTGCAGCAGGAGGAAAGGAGAGAGGAGTGGCCTCAGCATAGGGGGCACAAGTACTCAGAAAAACCATATTGAAGGTAGATGAGATAGAAACAACGTGCACCCAGGTCTCTCTGACAACCACAGCACTTGCCAGGCAAGCTCAGTCGTTGCTTGGATCATTTCCCACACTGCTACAAGCACTGTGCCCACTCTGTGCTACGAGCACAGAAGTGAGCTGCAGCAGACAGGACTGCCCCACATGCTTGTGACAGGCACCCAAAACTGCTACAGCCAGACAGACAGCCAGCCAGCCATGCTGGCAGGACAGAGTCCTACCTTGTCATGGATAAGCCCATGGTAGAGGATGCTGTGCATGTCTCTGCAGAGCCGTTCCAAGCCCCCATACTTGGACCAGACATTTGGGTTGCTGATGGACACCAAACCTTCCACTGTGGTCTTCAAGTTGCCGAGTAGCTTCCAATGCTCCTTCCTGCCGAGGGACACAGCAAGATACATAAGAGATACAACAAGAAGAGCTTCACAACAGGAACATGGTCTTGTACTCTCTCCAGGGAGACTCTGGTCGGGCTGAAACCTTCAGTGGTCCAAAAGCCAGCAAAGGTGAGCTAAAGAACTTTACTACTCCCTGTGGTCAACATGGTTTGTGGACAACAGGCCATATCGTAATGGATATTTCGAGGATATTCTGAGGACTGGTAGTCACCACCAGTGTGGTCTCAGGAGACAGCCAGAACAAAGACTGAGCAAAGACTGAACCACAACAGTGCCTCCTGCAATGTACCACTTGCTTAGTATGGCCAACAAAGCTGGAGGACATCTTCCCAGCCAGCCTCTCACTTGCTTCACTCACATGCTCTCTCTATCACTGACTGCTGAGAGCAGCAGCCCCTCAGGAGCACAGCAGCTCTGAGGGAAGGCATGGCGCCCACCACATCTAGCAGACACTAGGCCCTCTACACCTGCGTTTAAGAGTCGCTGAAAAACACACACTGCATCGAGCACTCCAGCCCTTCAGGATGCACAGGTGCTCCACCCCCAGGGAGGTAACACTGCATCTGCATCTCCACCTCTGGAGCTGCTACCTGGGCCTTGAGCTGCTGCAGGCACAAGTCGACTTTCTTGCAAAAGCATTCACCATGTTCTGGACAGAGATTAGCAAACTGCTGGTGTACTCTGGAGCGTGCACAGCATTTTATCAGTATCATCCCCCTCAGCTACCCTGCATACAGCAAGAAAGCACCATTGTCTACCACAAAGCAGGAGCGATGGTGCAGAGAAGTAATGTTATTTGCATATGCAAAAGCAGCTTTGGGGAAGAAAGCTTTGTATGACTGAGGTCCCCACTCAAGCTGCTTGACACTGTTGCCAGAGGAACAGTAGCTGTCAAAAACACATATTCAAACAGCAGTCACTCTCTCAGAAGCAACAGGAATGTTTCAAGGTATAGTTAGGAGTACAAATATCAAAATAGTATGCTTCTGCGGGGTTTGTAACAAAGGCACCCAAGCTGACACCTTAGAACGAAAATCCAGCCTTCTAACTGGCAAGAAATAACCCAGTGTTTCAGCTGTTAATCCCTTCCACAGCAAAACCAAAGTGGATTTCCAAAACAAAAGGGAAAAAAATTAATATAAATAACATTATTTAAAACTGCTCTCATTTTCATCCCTTGGGGATAAAAGCATGGGCCCCATACTTCTGGTATTTAAAACAAAGCTTTTCTCACCAATATCCTCCTTTCAAACCTAGTTCACTACTGCCAAACTGATGAGTTGAACAAGCAAATCATCAAATATCAGCTCTACTTCAAGCTCCCCATCCACTCCCCTTCCTCCTCAGGGAAACCTCATCACTTTCAGCATCCATCTAAGCTTAAACCACACAGAAGCCAACTCTTCCCACCAGCAAAGCCTGTCAGCCTGCCAGCACCAGAGCTCTAAACCAGAGCATACGACGGTAACTTTTTTTTATTATGTACTTAGACTTAGGAGCACAGTCAGGGCTTTATATCAGGAGAAACTGAAGAAAAATGCACGGATACAAATCAAAGGCAGCTTCCTGAAGAAGACAGGATTCAGGGAGACAAAAGAAAAGATCCATTCCTTCTGAATTTATGGGCTTTTCCCATCCCCGCCTGAGGGCTGCAGATGCTCTTTGCCTATGGATGCCCAGAGAGGCATTGCCAGTTCCTGGTCAAAGAGCATCTGCAGCCAGGGAGATCAAAAGCAGCTCCTCCCCAAGATATTTCTAACACTCAAAAGTTAGGAAATGCAAGTGAAAGCTCAGCCACACTATTGATATTCCAAATCAGTGAGTCAGGGGAACTCCCTCCCATGTTGTTTCATGCTATATAAAGCAAGCAATGCACACAAGGATGTGAGGGCAGCGCACACAGAGATGTGTCTTTCCAAATGAACAGTCTCATTAGAGACTCTCAAGATGTAGTAAACCAGGAGCCAACAGACTGGAGTCAGGTCTCCCTCCCAGCACAGGGTAACTCAGGTTAAGCAATCCTCAAACAAAATAACCTCAAAGTGTTGAAACACTAAACACAGAAGCACATAGGGAATGAGCAGCACAATGAAAGCACCTTTGCAGAGGTGATGTAGAAGTGACCAAAAGTAAATTAAATCCTTCTAGGACAGTAAGTATCCTATGGGACTTGATGGCCCAAAGCAGTTCAGAAGCTGGACACACAAGACCCTTCTGATGCCCAATGATACACACAGTGACACAAGGTTGAAGAAATGAAGACCCATATAGTTGGGTGCAGGTTGCAGGAAAATTGAGAGAGCACAGCAAACCATATTTCGGTTTTGACTGGACTCATGAGTTAACCCTGCAGGGTTTGCTCACCTCCCACTGACAGAGCCTGGGCTTCGGCTGCCAGAAGGAATGGAGAAAGTCCAAGTCCCAGCTGCCCTCCAGTTCCCCATCTCAGCAGGTGTTCAGAGCATTACTATGAAATCTGTTTGTTGTTCCCTGAATAAGGAGTGTTCTCCTTTGCTAGTGCTACAGAAAGCCTGATATGGGGTAAGGCCAATTCATATCACATCATGCAAACACCCTTATTTACATTAAGGACAAAGTGAGCAACACACCCCAGAGGATCACAGTACACAAGCAGAGTCTCCTCTGGAAGAACCACACGTGCTTCTGCTCTCCTGTTTCAGCACAGCCTGGTTCCCCCCGCCAGAAGGGCCAAGGGTGCTTGCATGTGCCATGGCTGGTGGAGCGCTGGTGAGACCTCAACCACATCCCTCTCCTCCCTTAAAGACAACCTCTGATCCAGCCTCCAATTTTAACCACAAGCTTCATAAACTTGGCTCTGGGCCTCCTTTCTTTACCACCACAAACTCCATCTTCAGCTACAGCAACATCAACCTGCTGTCAGGAACTGTCCCAAATATAACAACCTTTTGCACTGGAGTGATAAAAGAATCCAGCCATGGAACAAGAAATGGCTTAATGCCACTGCTGCTGACATCAACAGGGAATGCTGCTCTCTCTCCCCAAGGCTTTCTCAGTGCCTCCATGCTAGCAAGGGTAGGAACTTCTCTTGGTCCAAGTCAGCAAAGGTGACTCACAGCAGAGGCAGGGAGCCATGCTGCTGACTCAGGTGGACTTCTTCATTTAAAACAAAACCAAGCCCTAGTTAGTTTCCAAAACAGAATCACACAGGTAGCATCCAAAAATATAGAAATGAAGCTCATCTTGCAAACGATATCTGCTGTGTGTTTCCTGTGCTCTGCAGGAGGCACCAAGCAATGGCTGCTTTAATCTTGACCTCTACCTGGAAGATTCCCTCAATCCTCCTTAGCGTACTAAAGAGGTCGAGCTGAGGATGCCGAGGTCGGGGAGGGACTTCCGACGAATCTCCAAAGACATTCCTGTGCTGGCTGTCAGTTCCTCCTGCAGAAACCGAAGACTCCACCTAACCTGCTGCTGCGCAGAGTCTGCTCCCGCCTCCTCGTCATCCCCAGATCTCCCAGACAACGAGCAGCCCCTTCCCTGGGCTCCCCCGCCCACTCCTACAGCAGGCTCAGCACTGCTGGGAAAAGGGATTAAAAGAAAGCCAGGCTTCGTGCAATTCATCTGCAGTCGCAGGGAGTGGCTGATGAGGCAGGGGAAGCCAGATGAGCTCTGCCAGCCCGGCAGGTCAGCCCCGCAGTGTGAGGCAGGCACAGCCAAGCAGGCTGGTTGGAAAAGGGACATGCAGGGTGGCTCGCCCTGTACTAAAAGCTTGCACGGATATAGAATGGGGGCACAACCACAAAAGGTCCCCCAGCAAACACAGCCCACACTGATGCACTCTTGCTCTGCACTGGCAAAGGATGAGGGAAGAAAAGAGGAATTAAAGGTGTTTTTTTTACCCTTTTCATGGTAGATAGCTTTACCTGCTCATCCTGGCTAAGCCTCTCACAAGCAGATGACCACAACCTGCAGACCCAGGACACTGTCCATGGGGCTTTGATCTGCACAGGACCTGCCTGTGACAAGCATGCAGGCAGCAGGAGGCAGTGACAGGCAGAGCAGATCCCTGTGGCAGCCACCTCCCTGGGACCAGCTGCTCATCCAGCACAGGTTCCCTTCAGGGACTGTCTCCTCCGGCCCTGCTGTTCCTGGGGGCCTTGCTGGTGCCAGAGCGGAAGGCAGTAGCTCTCTGCCAAACTGCCCAGCTGACCATCGGCCCCCCTGCTCTTCCTGGGACTGCTATATCCTCTGCACCACCTGCCCACCGCCCTGAGAGCCCTGCTCTGTGCCTGGCAGGACAGCACTAACCTTCCTACAGTGCCTCTATGGACACGGGTGTTACAGCCCTGCTCCCCGATGCAGTTCAGACCTGCTGCTTAGGAGGAAAAACCCAGTATGAGATCCTCATTTTCCTCTCCTGTGCTGGCAGGAGGATGGACTTCAGCAGAACAACTTTTGCTTCTGCGTCTCCTGTGATCCATGGGAAGACGGATCCAGTGACCTCTATTCTATCGCCATCAGTCACAGCCACAATCTAGTGTGAAATGGCACCTCACCAGGAATAAAAACGCTAAACCCACTGCACAAAGGACAGGGCAGTGCAAGGCCCACACAGGATCCTCCCCAGGGCATCAGCGCCACCCAGGAGAACAAGCAGGCCCCCACATGTGCCAGCACCGTGGAGTTGATGCCCTCCTTGTCCCTGGGGGAGTGCTGGGGGTGGTAACACCTCAGCCCTATTAGTCACGATGGTAGAGTCTGGTAGTGCAGGCCTTGTGCTTGCAAAGGCATGAAAATGCACAAAGATAGGTCTGGAAAGACAAAGCAGTGAATGCAGTCAATGCCTTTCAGAGCCTGCTGGGTCTGAAGCACTAGTAAAGAGTGAGAACAGCTCCAACTGTGCAAACCCAAAGGCACCCCAAACCTGTGCTCTAGCTTTAAAGACACTGGTAGCATTTTTCCAGCTGATATGGCAAGCAGGAATAGAGCGACTGGCTGAGCCCCTCAGATAAGGAATGCTTCTCTTCCATATCAAGTTTCAGCTGCTCCTTCCTCCCCAGCCAACACCCTCAATTTCCATCCAAGACTTACCCTTGTGGTTGTGAGCACCAGGGCAAAAACAAAGCACATGCAAAAACCTGAAGTAAATAGGACTTGTCATCAAAACACCTCCAGGAAACAACCTCTGCTGCTCTTACAAATACTAATAAGGAGAACCAGGCCTGAAGCACAA
This sequence comes from Oxyruncus cristatus, assembly GCA_013399855.1. NCBI lineage: Eukaryota > Metazoa > Chordata > Aves > Passeriformes > Cotingidae > Oxyruncus > Oxyruncus cristatus. The sequence goes on from VXAY01002681.1 coordinate 69,271, forward strand.
ACTAGGACCGTGCAGGCAGGCAAGGTCACTGTGGCCATGCTCACCCCCAGCCACAGGGGTGGTGCAGGCACAGGACCTCGCCTTCGGAAACAAAGACAAGCTGCAGGTTTCTGTTCAGCACCTGCAAGAGGTGGTGCAGCTGACTGCCAGGAGGGTAAGGAGACAGGATCCCAAAGCAGCGAGCTGCAGAGCCACCAGAGCAGTGGCAGTGCAGCGTGAGGGCGGGCTGGTTTCACCCTTGAGCTCAAGGCGTCCAAAGGAGAGGCCCGGCAGCTCTTGTCCTGGCCAGGACTGATGGGGACCACAGTGCAGAGCATCAAGTACTGAGGGCACACGTCTGTGGCCATCACTGTCCCACCAGTGGAAAACACACTCTGGCCCCGTGTGGGTGATGGCAGCCACACTCTGCTCTGACAGCCCATTCACCGTGTGCTTCCTCCCACCGGGGACGCTGCAAGCACCAATCCCACCCTTCGCAAGGGGTCTGTTCCTTCCCAGATCGCTCCCAGGTACCTCCGCACCCGTACCCTGGCGGTGGCTGTGCACACACACTCCCACGCACCCACTCAGGACGGGAGCTCCCCAGGAGCACCCCCAGCGCATCCCTAGTGCTTCCCAGGCACCACGCGCACGCCAGCACTGCAGCCACCCGTGTTCCCGCACCCACATCCCGCTCTCCCTGCCGCGTCCTACATAACTCGTTATTGCCCCACGCGTGCACACACAGGACCCTGCTGCCCCCGGCGCCAGGGCACAGGCGCACTGACACAGCCCACCACACCCGCGCCACGCGCTTCCCGCGGGCACCCACGCGGGCCGCGCAGGCGGGCCGCCCGCACCCGCCCGTGTCCCGTGTCCCGCCTCCCGCGGGCACCCAACGCGGGGCCGTGTCCCGGGGATA
>VXAY01002681.1:76073-176673 GCA_013399855.1 Oxyruncus cristatus
GGCGAGGGTGGCGGCGGGGACGGGGGGCGAGCCCCGGCCGTGTGTTCGGGAACAGCGGGGCTCCCTGGCCCATGGGTCGCGGTCCCTGGCTGGGGAAGATCCCGGGCCCCTTTGTGCCACCTGAGTGTCCGAACAGGCTGCAAAACAGGGCTTTGCCTGCTTTTGGCCCGGTGAGGCCCTCTGTCCCTGGGCCCTTGGCTGGGTGTTCCTCGTGGAGCGCCTGGTGCTCGTAGCTGTAGGGACGGGTGAGGTTTGGTTGTCTCTCAGCTGGCCTTGCCTTTTTATTCTTCTCAGGTTTGGAAGTCGGCAATGGCAAGTCTCCTGTGTAACCCCTTTGCAGTATAGTACCAGTCATATCCAGTGTGACGTCGCCTCTACCGTGTAGTTTCCTGTGACAATCTGCCCCGTTCTGCCCTGCCCTCCCACGGCAGGAGGGGTGTGTGTGTTAGGAAGCTGCACAGGCTCATTACAGACCTGCGGGGCTGTGTCTCTCCAGCATGTATGAGAAACTGTCATCCACACTATAGGTATTTCAGTGAGGTATCCCAGAGTAGTTCTGTTCTGCTGCTTTGTACTGAGACCCCTTAACAGATGGGGACAATCTAGTTCATTTCTGGAGTGCGTCTTCCAGTTTAAATTTAAAAATAAACCTAAAAAATACGGTTTGTACACTCCAAAACTGCTCTGTGATGCTACCAGAATGTGATAGATTGGTGCTGTCAGGAGACATTCTTCAAAAAGAAAAATCACAGTGTGAACTGGAATTATTAATGGCAGACTTGGCCTTTGAGGATTTGCACAGTTTTTTGTTCTGTAAATAATCCAGTGGAGTTCTTTGGTTTGGCAAGGAAGATAACTTGTGAAATGACATTTAGAGTTTGTCTGAATGTAGAGTAGCGTTAGAGCATTAATTGAAAACTATATGTCTGTGTTTATTTATAGCACACAATCTTTGTTTGCAGGGTTACTGAGGTAAATAGTTATTGATTCTGAGTGGCGTGTTGTATTTTCATATCTTCTGATGCTAACCTGGCCAAGACACTGCTACATTCCTGGCCATTGACTAATAGCAGATTGCAGAGGACTGTTGTAGTGCCATGAGGATGTTTGTTTAAGGTGGTGGTGTGAGCAGGTGTAAACAGCATTATCCATGGCTACTGTCCCCAAGTCAAAGCTCCTTGATCTGGTATAAACAAAGAGCAGATGCAGTCCCACATCTGTCCTGATAGCGAAGGAACTGACGTGACCTTAATAGAGGTAATCTTAAGATCGAGATCTCAAAGTTGACTGAATTCTCATGTAATAAAGATTAAATGTATTTTTGTTGTGTTATGTGCAGCTCATCTGAAGCTGAGCTTCCAGTTTGATACTGTTCCCAGATGATTCTGCTGTTCCAGCTATAGGTGTGATCTCTGATCTCAGGCAAGATAGGAGAGTGCTTCAGTGTGTATCCACTAACAATGCACAAAGTCCCAAATGTCCTTCATTTCTACAAATAAGAGAGTAACTGAAACGTAATTCCTTTTGTTAAAAACTTGTTACCCTGTGTGCAGCAATATCTGACTTGCAAAAATGGGATTTTAGATGAAGCAGATAAACTGTGAAGCAAGAGCCCGTGTTGTCTGAACATGGTGGTTTGTGTCACAGGTCCACAGGAATGGAAGCAACCATTGTGTGGAATTACATGTTCTGCTCTAACAGCTTTGGAAGTTTTAGTTTTTGTTGAACATCACTTTATTTGTGGTGCTACGTTCAAATAACGCTCCTGGCTGAGTACTAATCCTCGCTCCACAGATAACCCCTTTGGTTAAGAAGGTTCTGTAGATATCTGACACTGAATGACGGTATCAATATTCATTGTCCTGATAGATTTTATCTGAATATTCAATCATGTTTGCAGCAAAGTAAGCTGATTTTTGTAGTTACGTTTTTTACACTGTTTTCCCTGTTCAACCCCATCTGAGTCCATTTGAACTCAGATGTTATGGGGTAACTGTAACAAACATTCCCGTCTCTCCTTGGCTCGGAAAAGGTTGTCCACATGTTTGTGGAGGCTCCCTCTTGAAATGTGAAGCTATTATCAGTTATGCTCTCAGGATTGAGATGCAGCAAATGCCATTTGGCAATTTGCTTTGTGGTATTTTTGTGAACAAGCTCACAGTCAGATAAAAGCTGCCACACACAGTTACTTTATTCTCTCCTTTGAGCTGGCTATCAGGTCAGTGAAGGAAATCAAACTGGTGTGGCATGATTTGCACTTGGCAGACCTGCTGTTCACTTTTCATCAGCTTGTTCCTTACACCTGCTCTAGAACCAGTTAATAATTTGTCCAACATTGTTTCCCTGGACAATAGATAAGATGATTGCTTTGGATTGCAGGTACCTTGGGAGAGAAGTCTTGGTTTTCTTACCATCCTCTCAATCTCTCTGAACATGTGAAAGTAACTGGTGGCCCAAGTTCTCTCTGTGTAATCTTTCTTAGGTAACTTAAGGTCAAAGAACTAAGGCTGGAATTGAGATTTTGTCTGAAATCTGCGAAGTCTGGGAGTGAGATGGGATTGCTTTTTCTTTAACAGTATACAAAAACTGATGGTGTTATTAATTTTAAAATTTAATGCTGGGCTGAATGCAATAATCTTACAAGCCTCTTGAATTTTCTGGGTGTATGCAACTGCTTCTCTTTTTCTAGGGTATTATAAATTAAGTACTGTAAGACTTACAGGGACTGGGAGTTTATAGCAATAATGTTTCTGGAACCCTAACTTGTATGTGCTGCCTTTGCAAGATTGGCTGGTCTGTTTTCCATAACTCCAGGCTTCTTGGGGTTTTATTCAGTATGTCAAATTTTATGCAACGTGTCAAATTTTTCTTTTTTCTTTTTTTTTTTTTTTTTTCAGATGATATAATTAAGTTGAACAAGAAAGAAGAGAGAAAGCAATATTCTCCCAAAATAAAAAGAGGGCTTCAGCAGAATCAAACTCGACAGTTCAGTCCTCCAGGCTCCAAGTGGGGAATCCAACAACAGAAGGGTGTGTATGCCAAACATAACATGGATTGCACAGTATCTTTTTTGAGCTGAAATGTAACCTAATGAAGTGCATGGATTGACATGGTCGATTCAGGTGTCTTTCAAATAGTGTTATATACACTTTTTCTTATGATTTAGTTTTTTCCTAATCTATTTATATTCGATTTTGTTTCTGGTTCAACATGAAAAAGTAATGGACATGTTTGGCCATCAGGGAACTTAGATGCTTGAGGGACTGTCTGAAGGAGGTTGGCTTTCTTTCTGATTCTTTAGATTTATTTTAATTTTGGAAATTGTGTTGATCCTTTGTCCCTTCTCAGAGATGAGACAGAATGAGTGCTTATGCCAAAGCCTATGTAGTAGGAAATGTAGAGGCCTTGCCAGAACTCAGAGCTTTGTGCAAAAAAGAAAGCATATTTATATTTGCTGAGTAGAATTCTCTTTGTAGGCCTCCCCAAAATATCTGTTACTGCAGCCTGTAATGCTGGCTCTGGAATATATAAATGGATAGTGCAGAGTCTGAATTGGCTTTTCTTGGTAAGAGCTTGGGATGCAAAGAAAGTACTGTGTCAGCCTTCTTAAGCCAATGTTTTTACAGTGGAATACAAAAAGGGGAAAAATCATATAGGCAGGGAGTGAAGAGAGGAAAAGTGCACAGTAACAGCTTTGCTGTCAGTTCCCCTGAGTAACTGACAGGGTTTTTTTGATAGACAAGAGAGCTATTTTAAAATGTTCTCAGGCTTTAGTCCAGTACATGGCCAGCACCTGCTTGAAGAGTAGACTGGTTTAGCTTACAATTAACTTTGAAAAGTGTGTTTTTAGCACTGGATGATCAAAATATGGGAAAGTATTGGCTGATCAGGAAGCTTATCACCTCAATACAAGCTACTTAGGTGCTTAGATAAAGACATGCAATTTCTTGTTTACTAGCATTCATTTGAAACAAAGACTCATCTGTCTGGTGTATGCACAAAGATCCTCATCTTTTCTTTCTCTTGCTTAGTGCTTGTTGTAGCAGCAGCTCGTGGTTAATGCCTTAGACACGAGTGTCTTTGGGCATCAGTGGAATGTCGTGTTGTTTAGGGCTCAGGTGGTGTTACTGGTGCATCTCTAATAAACTGGTGACAGTGCAGGAAAAAATTTTAAATCTCTCAGCCCAAGTGTGAGAATATTTGTGTGGGTGAAGAGTAAGTGAATTTAAGTTGTAGATTATCAAACACTTAGGCTCTGTTAATGACTGCAGTTGTCAAGTGCAGTTGTTTATCATCTAAAGGGCACACAAGAAACAAGTATTAGAATTTAGAATTTTAGGAGAAACTTGAGCTGTAAACATGAAGCTAAATACAACTGCCTTGGCAGTTACTTTTCTCCGTTGGAACCTTCCCTGCTTACCTGCCCATGTTGTAGGAGAAAGCAAGCAATTTCTTTTGTAAAGTTGCCAGATTCATGACATAGTGAAACATTATGAATAGCTTTAATTGCTCCCTCCTATACAGTTCCACACATTTTTTCCCGTTGAAAACAAACGTGTTTTGCATTGTTTTTAAGCAGAAGGTGTCATTAAATAGTTCTTCTGGGCGTTCTGGGTTATGAGTAGGTAATAACCAGTAGATTTATTACTGCTCTGTTGCTATTGGAGTTACTCTCATAAATAGCAAATCCTCTGTGGACAGCCACAGAAACCAGAGATGATCAATAGCATTTAATTCCTTGCCAAACTCTCTGGAAAGAAATGAGGACCTTGAGCAGAGACTCTTTTCAGCTTTTTTTTTTTTTCAGAGAGAGGAACATTGTTCATTTAAATAAAAGTTGTCCTTGGTGATACATAGAATGCAACTGCACAAAGCCCTGTGCAGCCTGAGCTAATTTGGAGGTTGTTGTTTATTTTGGTCAGAGGTTGGTCCAAAAACCTTGTGAGGTCTCTTTCAGCCTAAGCAACCCTGTTTCTCAGCTTTTCTCTTAGAAAAGGAGAGCATTTGCTAACCAGCCACAAAATGTGGGTACGCAGCAGTTCTTCATGGCAGATTGATCTAAGCTGGGTTCTGATCTGTGATTTGCCTCATCTGATGGCTCCTGTCTCATGAGGAAGAACAGATTTATTATGAATGCTGTTAAGTCAGATATGTTAAAACTAGATGTGTCTGTTGCTGGAGAGCTGACTCCTTAGTCTTAAATTTATTTTAGTCTGAGGTTCTAGAGGGGGTGATGCTTTGGGACAAAGCTGAAGCATGGTCTGTATTCATAGCATGAAGCTAAATGGTTCCAGACAGGGCTAATCCAGCCCTTGTAACTGGAGATACTAGAGACCTCAGACTTACAGGCCTTTTATATTCAAAGGCTGCTTTCAATTCTCAGTTTGTCCAGGCTGCCATGCAGACTTCTAATTGAAAACACTTTAAATGTGATGTAATTCATGCACTGTTTAATATGATTCTGTGGGCCAATTGCTATGTTCTTTTTCAGTAAATCATGTCTTAGGAACCTCTGATTTAAATAAATAATCTTTGAAGCTGGTTTTTTTTTTTTCTTTAAATTAAACTGATAACTTAAAGTTTCCTGAATGGGGATAGAGCTGAGGGATGTTTTTGTTTGGTTTTATATTATTCAGTACTTGATGAAGTTCTATTACAGAGTATTTTAAGACTTTTTGAACTTCTTTTTTTAAGACTTTTGAACCTGTTGCAGGTTATGGTAAGAATCGTTTGGGGCGCAGAAAGAAGATAGCGGGGAAGAAGCGTTCTTACGGAGTTATAACTGGCCTGGCAGCCAAGAAAGCAGTGGGTTCACACAAAGGAGTCAGTCCTCTGAACAGACAGCCACTGAGTGAGAAGGTAAGTAATGCAACCCCAGTGACTCCTGTCAGAACAGGTTGAAAAAATAAATCACAAGCGCATCAGAACAGTGCTACTGAAAGATAAAATGGAGGCATATGGTACGATCTTTTATTAAATTGGGGTTGTGTTAGCTGAGTTCTTGTTTGTTTTGAGGGGGCTGGATAATGACTAGGTGTGAAAGTAGTTTTTAACACTTAATTGGGTTGCAAGTCATGAAAATTGAAGTACAGAAGTATATTCTGTGCAAGTATGGAGGGAGTTAGTGCATATTTACAAGTAAAATTGGTTTTGTTACAAACCAATGATTCAGCCAGGCTGCAGGTGTTAAGCATGTGTTTACCATAACAAAAATGGAAGTTTTTGTATAATACTAAACTCCATCAATAGGCTTCCTCTTCTGCACTCTTCCAGTGCATTGGTGCCTGCTCCATCTCATTCAGTATTGGAGAATGGGGATTGCTTTTGGATTTTTGAAAGAAGACTAATTTTAACGACATGTGGAGCATGGATTTTGTCAGTTTAGGGAGATGGAGTAAAGAAAATTTAACTGCTAAGTTCTGCTGCCTTTTTTTTCTCTCCCGATGGTGTGGAAAAAAGAGAATTCATGAAAGTGTAGAAGGTATTTTCAAATTACACTAGACTGTGAAAGATAGGCAAAGCTAAAGGTGTTCTGTGTGTGGTTTGTAAATGGAAATTGATAGAAAAATGTTTGGGTGCGTACACTATACATTATGGTGTATATATTAATTGTTTTTTAAGAATGCACAGAGGAATTACCCAGTTTTGAAAAGGAAAACAAACCTGCAGAGACAATCTGAAATGCAGAGAAAACAAGCTCCTGCCCTCAGGAGGACTGCCCCGCTGAACAGGAGGTAAAATACCCAGCCTGATTTCTGAACTCTCCTTGGCAACTTTCCATAGGGAGTCTTGTTTGACAGGACCAAGTCCGAGAGAAGACAGTAGGTCCTGGCAGTAGCAATATGGTCAAGACTACCTTGTGTATGAAGTTCTACAAATCTGGAAGCCAAGCATGGGACAAACATGGTCTCCATACAAAGCCAGATATTTATTGCCGTGCAGAGCACTAAGGAAGTACCTCTATTTGTGAGGACCTGGTGTCCTGCCTTGAGTTAGATCATAGGCAGCCTGTATTTGAGCATCCTGGTCTAGGGGCAGGTGTACCTGCCCATGTCAGAGAGGTTGAACTGGGAGATCTTTGAGGTCCCTTCAAAACCAAGATATTCTGTGATTCTGTATGGAAATGGCCAATGTGAATTTCCATGGCTTTGGAGAGTCAGCCATGGTTCAGTGAACTTCCCAAACAAAATGCCTTTGTGGAAGCTGGTGACACCTACAGCTTCATGGAAGCCATTGCATGTTTTATTTGTGCTGGAATTAACACTTGTTATAATAAACTGTAACCGACCTGTCTCCTGGATGAAAGTTTTCACTGTGTGACTGTGTTGTCAAAAGTGTAAACAAACTTACTTTATATATATCAATTTTTTTTTTTCATCTAATCAGCAATGTTTAAAGTGCTGGAGGACAGTGAGCAAAGTGAAAAGCATACTGTCCTGTGACATAGGCAGTGATTTCTCCGTTTAGGAATAATGTGTTTTGTTTCTAGTAGATGAGGAGCTTATCCCAGCTGAAGTGTTCAGCCTCAAAGAGGCAGCACTGCAGATGCCCTTATGGGCACTTTGGGCACTTTCTTGACTTTCATAGTCGTCTCTCTAAGCGTTATCTGTGGAGCCTTTGATAACTGTATTTTTTAATAAATATTACAGGAATAACATGCCATCCACTTTTGTCAGAATTGGAAACAAACTAAATCAGCAGAAAGACACTCGTCAAGCAACTTTCCTGTTTAGAAGGGGCCTGAAGGTAATAAAAATTAACTGAAAGGAACAAGAAAATTGTGCCACAGGTTCTAAGCTAATCTGTAACACAGATACTAAGGAAACAACTTCCAGGATCAGATCCAAGTAGAAACTCCAGGTGGACTGGGAGATAGGCACAGATTCTTCTAGGGAAGTGTGCTTGTCCTCTTCAGTTACTGTAATGCATTGAGTCTTGGTTCTCATTCCAGTGTAGGTGGGCTATTCCAAGGGGCCTGGAACTTGTCAGTGTTTGAGGGAGATTGCAAGGTATTCATTTTTTGCTTTTAAAACTAAATGTTAGAAAGCACTTTACAGCTTTCAGAAATTGCCCTCAGGTGAAGAATAGAGCAGAAATACATTTCAGAATCTGATTATGATTTGGTTTGTGTTTTTAGTTATTCTTGGGTTATTTATTTTAGTTACTTAAGTTCTTATTTTAGTTACTTAGTGATTTATTTTAGGTCTTTTTGAATAAGATCCAGAGACTAGAGGGTGTACTGTGAATGAAAAGTGGGAGGTTTGGTTTTCATTTGTGCTCTCATTCTGCATCTGCCAATGTGTGAGGATAAGTAGCTGCTGTCTTCCTTACACATGGATTGCAAAATTAAAGACAGGATCAGGAACTAGACACGTTTTTCTTGCTGGCCTTGTAGCATTTTGGTGTATCTTAGTAAAGTGTATGTTTGCTGGCATAGTCCTCCAAAATGTTGCCATCTGTCTATTGGTTAAGTTACTATCATTGGTGGGTTTGTTTAAATCATGTTATGCTCTTAAAGTAATTTGTTTCCAATGTCTTACAAATAGGACAGTTATCTTTGAAGACCCTCTGACAGTACAACCCTGTTTGTGCAGAGTGTACAAACAGCTTTAAACCTCTATTTTTGAACTTCTGTATTTCCAGCTGCTATGATAGAAATTGAAACAGTGTTCAAGTCTGGTGTCTGTATTGATGTGTTTTCAGGTGCAGGCCCAGGTGCAGTCAACAGATGATCTTGATAATCAGACAGTAAAGAGAACTCGTCAGTAAGTAACTAATACTAATTTGTAAAACTTTGGTTTTGTTACTCAAGTGATTGTTGTTTGAGCTCAGACTTCCTGGCTATGATAATTGAATGGTGTGGGTTTTTACCTTCTAGGCACATCAAGAGAGTGACAGCGATCCTCCCCCTATTCTCAGTTATTTCCTAAATTATCTTCTAATTGAACCAGGAGGAGTTTGTGTAAGATGCTTGCAGGAATGAGGGGGAAGGTGGTAGCTTCAGAGGATCAGACTAATCTCTAGCACTCATGAATACTGCATAGACAGGAAGAAAAATTCAAATGTCAGTGTTCTCCTTAGCTCTCGATGTAAATTTCATTTTATTTAATATGCATATAAACCTGTGAAGGAGTTTGGAAATGAAAAAGGCAGATGACAAGGTGGACACTCAGCTCTCCCCCCACATATTTTTCCCTTATCATTCTGTGCCTGCTAGACTCTTCACAGTGTGTTTGTTGGGAACACAACAGGCCGAGCAAACAGCAGGTGCTGCAGACTGCAGTCTGTCACCTCCTGGATTTGCTGTGAGGATCATTTTGGCCCCATCTATGGCAAAGAAACAGTGTTTTTAAAAAGTGAACACTTGAGTCAGTGCTGTAGTTCTGGTGCACCTCAACAGCATGTGATCCAGCGCTCACCTGAATAGGTTTAAGGGATGTAAAAGGTACAACAATCAATAGCCAAGTGTCTTGTAACTGCTTGTGGTCTCTGTACTAGCCAACATTCTGAACTGGCCAGTGTTTTAGGCACACCTTTAAAGATACCCTGACTGAAATTTCTGCAACATTTCTGTAAGTGACTTCTGTTTTTTCAAACTAGATGGCGAACTTCTACCACAAGTGGAGGGATCCTGACTGTGTCTATTGACAACCCAGGAGCAATCATAACCCCAATGTGAGTTTTCAGTTAAGTTTTGAAATGTTCTGAACGTAATGAAACTGCTGCACCGTTCAGCAAGTTCCTTGCAGGTATTTCAGGTGACCTCAAAGTCACAGCTCCTTGTGAACGCTTTGAAATCTGGCCCTTTTTGGGGTGTTTCTGAGCTATGTTTAAATAAAATCACCTCTGGATTTCACATGTCATCTCCTAGTTAGGAGCTTGATGTGGTATGTGGAGTTCAAGAGTGATGGGCTGGTAGATTTTCATCTTGTCTGCCCCTTCCAAATCAGACTGTGTTGCAGCTGTTTTCCTCCCCTATCTGAATGGAAATCAGTGAGCACCTAGTTGATGAGTGATGGTAAAAGTTCCTCCCTGATTCATAAAAATACTGCTGGAGTTATGCTTAGAGAGAGCATTGCTATATTTGTCTTTGGGAAGTTGATGGTACTGTTGTTTATAGGTGTCGTATTTTTAAAAATGTCTTGAGTAGCTTTTTTCATTAGTAGCATTTTATCACTAAGAAAGACTGTACCAATTTTTATTTTTTGTATTCATGGAAATAATTAACTGCAAATTACGTTTGTCAGTAGAATTGAGAGATAAAAAATAAGATGGCTTCCTGCTGTCTAATAACAGTAACAAATGGTCCCTTTTATAGTTCTGCCTGACTTTTACCTTCTTGAATTTGTCTTCCATCCATTCAGCCAACCTGATCAAATGGCTTGATGAAAAATTCATACCTCTATCAGCATTAAGGCTTTATTGCATAAAACACGTATTCATCATGTCCTTTGTAACATTCTTCTTTCACAGTTCCCAGAAATTACGACTAACTCGAACTCCCGTGCCACCATTTCTGATGAAGAGGGACCAATCTGAAGAGAAGAAGATTCCAAAAGGGGTTCCATTGCAGTTCGATATTAATAGTGTTGGAAAACAGGTAAATGCATTTTCTTTTCATAACTGTGGAGGTAGTTTCGAGACCTATAAAAGCCAGTGAGTCTCTTTTCTCCTTCACTCAGTAGTGACAGAAAGAGGGAACTAGTGACTACTTCTTGTTTCTGCTTCCAGTTCTTCCACTAACTTGCTATGTAACTTCAAACAAGTAGCTAAGCTCACTGTTCCTGTTCTTCTAGTTCATGTCTTGCACGCCCACATGATTTAAATGGGGTTGAAAATGTTGAATATTCCTAAAAGCCTTCTGGTGTTCCTGCTGTGCTCGCATCAGCAACTGTAACTCAGGGATGAGCTGCTTAAAGCTGTGTAACCTGTGTGGAACACCAGCAGCCAAATTTTTAAGGCAACTTTTGCTATGCATCTAGGAAAAAAAATCAAATGTGATGACATAAAGGCTTGAAAGACTAGCAATTTTCCCCAGGTTTCATGAAGACAGGCAGTTTGGGGCAGGAATCCTAGTGCTGTCATCAAAGGAATTCTTACAGGTGACAGAGTTAAGTGCTGTTCTTGTAATAAGCTTCTTAGTGCCAGCTGTAGAAAACTACATGGGATCAAGACATTGGTCTGGATCTGTTCCATCCATGAATAAGTAATATGTCAAAAATAGTCTTCTACAGTACTCTAAAATTAATTGAACTTTGGATTAGACTCCAGCCTGCTGCCTCACTGGGTGAACTGGAAAGCAGCCTGCATTAACACAGTGAAAAGGACACATTTGTTTAAGTTGAAGAGAATCTGTATGGGGAAACATGTATTGAAAGTTCCCTTTTTCAGGCTGGCTGTCCTCAGTTTAACCTATCATATTTTTAGTAGGCTTTGAGTAGTGACATTGTGTACCGTGTTTTCTTAATGAATTCTGAGAAGTGCAAGCTCTTGATGTGTAGTCCAATCTGATTTTTAAATAGCGTAGGGAATGATGAAATCAAACCTTATTTTTGAAAAATCCAAATGAGGCAATTAAGGAGTCAAGTGGCTATACAGATTGAAGAAAAAGGTATTCTTGCTTCCATTACTTTAATTAAAATAACCCAACATCTTTGAAGTTTATGGTTAAATGGCTTTGTTTTTCAGACAGGGATGACGCTGAATGAGCGATTTGGGATCCTGAAGGAGCAGAGAACTGCGCTGTCTCAGAACAAAGGAAGCCGCTTTGTAACAGTGGGCTAAGCTGGCACATGGACTTGGGCACTGATCCCACCGACCTGAGAACCCGAGATACAAGTGGGCAGAAGAACACAGCATATGTCACTGAAATTCTCCAGACATTTTGCTAAGATGATGGCAGAGCTATCTCTCTTTATTACTTTTACTTTGAATGGTAAAAGACATGATGCCCTGAGGGAGAAAAAGTGGGAGTGGCACCATCACCTGGTTGGAAAACATTCTGTTGCCCAGCTGACGACAAACACTGGTTTTGGTTCATATCGCAGTTGAAACACAAACAAGAATTTTAGAAGTTGTGGGTTTTCTTTCATTTAGGAGTGCTCGGTATCTGTTCTTTGGCCCATCTGTTATGGTAATAATATTGTATAAGTGTTTTGTTACAAACCCCATCTTAGGGTTTTTTAGGGCCTGCCTATGAACTCTCTCTTGGACTGCAGTTTGGCACAGAGCCTCAGTCCATGGATACTTTGGTAGTGATGTAGCGGCATTTTTCATGGGAGCATTGGTTCTGTACTTCTCTGTGCTTTTAAAGTTCCAGTTTTTTCCTTTCTTGAAAACTAAATGTTTTGCATCCTCATTTTCACAAATAAAGCTGTTAGCTGCGACCCAAAATATGAAACTGGGATGGAGACTATTCTATCCTTACCCTTAAAAGCAGTCCAGATCGTGTATCATAGTAGAGGAGTACTGCAGAGGCAGTATGAGAGTCATTTAGATTACAAATAGCTCAAGTTCATCTTCCTCTGTAAATGGAATTTGTCTGTCTCCTTTTTTTCTTAAACTTTAGCTTTCTATTTCTTTTTGAAAGGTTTTTCACAAACTTAATGCAATAACTTACCATTGTTGAATAATTTCACAGGAGTAAATACAGCAGTCCACGGGGAAGTCAGCAGTATGATACAATTCCCTACCCTCCCAGACGCAGGATTGTCATCCTGCATACCTTGCCCCAGAGGGTTGTTTCTGGCTCTTAGAAATAGCTGGAGGCAAGCAATCTAATGGCACTTGTTTGTGTATACCAAAGAGAGGTAAGATGTGAAGCTGATCTGAAGTGGTCAGACATCCGGAAATTGCCTGAAATTGGGGAACACTGCTGGAGGAAAAGCCCTCAGTTTGCCAGTGTGTGTAAGGCATTACGCAGAGCATGTAGTCACTTGCGTTAAGCTTAGCTCTGTGCATCAGAATCTGCAGGAAGTAACAACCAGGGCCTCCTCAGTCTGAATTTACATAATCCCTAAAACAGAGGCACTTCTTCAGAATTGCTTAACTGATGAGCTTAGCACTGACCTGTAGCAATGAGGTTTAGGTAGAGTCAGGTAAGAGTGATTGTCCTGCTGTATCCAGTGACATTTATGGTGTTTGAAGCGGGTTTTAACTCTTTTTCATGTTCTTCAAGAGTTTACATTTGACTTCTGACACAGTTTGTTTTCTTTTTATCTCAAATTCCAAGTTAACTAACAAATACTGGCAACTTCAACGTTGAAGAGCATTTGACAGCAGAAGGGCTTTTTTTATGTATAGCAGTTTTGAAGTCAGAGTGCGCTCTGATGCTGTATAGTACTTAAACCCTTATTTTTAATGTTGAAAAATATACCTTAGCAGAAGCAAACTAAACGTAATGGTGTTAAGGTTTCACAATTACGAGTAGAAAATTTTTAAAAAAAAAAACTGTTCCACTGTTAGAATTTGAGTAGATAAAGTGTTGTCAGTCATCCTGTTCCAGTGTATACGTTTTCCATGTGCCAGGATGCAACAAAAAAATTCTTTTGCATCAACATAGATGCAAAACATTGATGCAATGCATCAAAAAATGCTAGTTTGTATTTAATGAGAAGATGCTTTACACTGTACTTTTTGGTATTTTTTGGAGAAGTTATTACATTTGATCTATGCTGAAGCTGTTAATTTTTTTTTTTCTAAATAAAAGGTTACAGGTTTCATACTGTCTTGTTCCTGTTATAACCACCTGGGCAATACTCTGGTTATGTGAATTTTCTGATAGCATGCAAGGGGGTTCTTATTGGTGAAATTCTTATTAGATGTTCTGAAGAACACAGCAAAAAGCAGCTTAATAGAAAGAGGGCTCGTTCTCATTGCCCAGTTTAACACCCTGACAATTGAGTGTTTCTTGGAGTGCCACCGTGCAGGTTCACGTGCATTTAAACGTGTCAGCTACTAATGCATGCTTCATGTCTCATGTAGTGGTTTGATGTGATTAGAGTGCCAGGTGTGTCACTGGTTGCTGTGACATGTCTTGCTAGCGAAAAGTCGCTGTCATTTGAATCCTCTGCTGCAGGAATATCCCGAGCAGCCACTGCCTGGGAGTGCCGTGCTGGCAGGAGGCACGAACAGTGGAAATGCTGCTACAAAGTGGTGGTGGAAGAAAAAATACTGCCTCT
The DNA here is from genome assembly GCA_013399855.1 of Oxyruncus cristatus. Taxonomy (NCBI): domain Eukaryota; kingdom Metazoa; phylum Chordata; class Aves; order Passeriformes; family Cotingidae; genus Oxyruncus; species Oxyruncus cristatus. Next base: position 90,254 of record VXAY01002681.1, read on the forward strand.
AAACATATTTGATAAAGTATTGATTAGGGTGAGTGTCTTGGCACCTGCTCATCAACAGCCTTTGCTCTTGGTTACCAGCTCAGGGCTGTCAGCTGCCGCTGTCTGGCTGTGTTAAGACACAGTGGGTCCAGTGGAAGCAGCAGAGCAAGATGGCATTTATGGCATTTATTAAGATGTTGCAAAGAGTGTGACCTCATAAGGATTGATGACATTACGTTAAAAAACGTGAAGCAGTTGCTACTTTTCCTGCCTGGTTGGGATCTGTGCGCCCTATCCTTGGTTTCCTGCCGGAAGGGGTCTGACATCCAGCAGCAGTGACCGATGCTCACCCAAAAACCAACTTGTGACCTCCCACCTTGGCGGGTAAACTAGAATTTTTAACCACTTCAGAAAGCGTACAACCATGTCAAGGGGAGGTGGGCGCCAGTTTACCTCAGGGCGAGAGGGAAAAACCAGCCCCGAAAAAAGGATGTTTCGGGTTAATTAAATATTGACGCGGTGCCCCGTGCGGTCCCTGCGCCCACCGGGAGGCGGCCGCGCATGCGCAGCTGCTGCCCGCGCTGTCATGCGCCGTCGGGCGGGCCGCGGCGGGGAAATGGCGGCGCCGGAGGGCGGCTGTGCCGCGATGCCCGCGGCTTGTCCCGCTCCGCCCGGGCCCTCGGCCCCCGGCTCCTGGAGCCGCTCCTTGGACCGAGCCCTGGAAGAAGCGGCGGCCAGCGGAGCCCTCAGTTTGAGCGGCAGGAAGCTCCGGGACTACCCGCGGGCCAGCGCCGCCAACCACGATCTCAGCGACACCACCCAGGCTGGTGAGGGACGGGGCGTGAGGGGGGCGAGGCGGCGGGGGACGGGGACAGGGGCTCCTCGGAGAGCGGCTGGGGGGGCTGCCTGTGCAGGAGGGACCGATTTCCTGTCTCTTCGTTCCTTGAAGCCGGTTTCGTCTCCTCCGCCCTTCTCCTCGGCTGATGCAGGATGGAGGAGCTGTGGCAGGGTTCTTCCTCTGCCCGTCTGATGAGATCTCTCCCGTTTGTTGTTTTTTGGGGTTTTTTTTTTGTTTTTTGGGTTTTTTTTTACCTTTCTTTATCATCTCCTCTCTGAAGTGTTTCCCTTATCGGGGACTGTTTTAAAAAGAGTTATGAGGTTTTTCTCAGTATTGCTGCTTCCTGATATGGTTTTAGCCAGCCCTGTTCTTTCTAATGTATCTATATGTGAGTGTGTGTATATTCACATAATCTCCTATCCTGTGCTACTGACAGGGGAAACCAACTTTCCAAGAAGGGCTGTCAGGTGTGCATATGCTAAAGACAACAATTTCTTATAAGCTCTGTAAGCGCTTATGCGTCTGTTATTGTAGTTTGAGACAGCCATAAACAAGGTATGAAAGGCACTGTGAATATAAGCACATCACTTTTCTTTCTTTCTCCTGTATGATATGGATTTAAGGATATTAAGGAATATTGAATACTTGATAGTAACCAATAGTGCTGGTTTTATCCTTCTGCTTCTCGAATATATTCATAACAGTAGACTAAAAAGGTTTACTTTGCCTCTAAGTACCTTGATCACAAGCAAAAACGTGTTTGTGGAGTGTGTTTACATGTTACTGTATTAAATAGAGAGATGAGACTTGGGAAATGATGAGAGTTTGTGCAGAATGTAGCAGTTTTCTTAATGCATTATATAGAGCAGACTTAGTTGATGTTTATTTTGATTGTCCGGTTCTATAAGTGAAGTAAAAGTAGTTTTAAAAGGTGTCACTGTGCCATTTGTTTGTAGCTTTGATTGATTCTGATGCAGTCATTTAGATTTATTTTAGTGTTTTGTGTTGAGTTGTAGCTTGAAAGCTTAGAAATAAACTTCAAACATCACTTTTTTTCAAGCTACCATGTTTGCTGGTGTGTTGGTTACACTGTCAGTCAAGTAATTCAAAATGGAGCCTCCTTTAAAATGGTCTGACTTCATCTTCTGTCCTGTAACATCCTACTTATGAAAAAATCTGTCACTAATAAAAAAACCACCCATGAAAACCCAAGCAAACCTGGCGATAACTGTGGTTTTCTTGACCTGAACACATCTACAAATCGAAAACACTTCATGTTGGGGTATAATTTTTTTTGTTGTTCTGAGGGTTTTGTACAAATGCAGTTGCACAGTGAGTGTGTAGTGGCTAATCCGTAAGCAAATGCAGCACACACATTTGTGAGGGATTTGGGCTTTTTGTTTATAACACTATTCATTTACTGTACTCTTAAACAATTTGTGGGAATTCTTGTTTCCACCAAGGTTCCCATCTATTGTGATGAATATTTGCATTGTAATTGTTCAAGAAGCATTAAACGCTAATAAGTGGCAGTGCATGCCATACACTTTTGTGCATTTATCATCACAATGAACCTTAGAAAAAAGCTAGAACTGTTCTTAAGTTGTAAGAACCAAAGCTTATTGAGTGTGTGTGGGGGGACACATTCTGTTTAAATTCTCTGATTTGGAGGCTGCTGTGAATAACTTCATCTTGTGCCTTTTTTTTTTAACGTGGTCTGTTCTATGACTTTTTTGTTTGAATAAGGCTGAGCAGTGGAAAAAAAATCCATGGAAACGTTTCTGACCCCCAGTTTTCAGTTGAGTGCTCAGCTCCAAATTTAATCCACTTCTTTCCTCACATGGGTTTCTTGTAAAACCTGCAATTCTTTGGTACGGGAGTAGCCACAAATAGTATGATAGAATGTGTATGTGTGTTAGGTGTTACAAACACTTAAAATAAGCACCTTAGACAACCCCCCAGACTGTAGACTTCCAAGTGCCTTCCTACACGCTGTGCCACTAAGACTCCAAGCCCACAAGGTGGGACGTCTGTGTTTCGTAAACATCATTGGAATTACTCCCAAACGGCAGAACTGAAGATGAAACAAGGGATGTGCAAACCTTCCTCTTCTTCTGTGCCTGAAGAGACACCTCTCTGGTGTGGGTCATGTTACAGTGGTATAGCTCATCCCCATTCTTGTGGTAATAAGAGTAATTGCGTGTCACTGTAACCGCATCGTGCTTAGGAGGTGGGAATGAATCACATCCCTCATTAATGTAACTATCCTGCCGGAAAACCAGCCTCAAGCCTTAACAGATTCACTGGCCTTGCCTGGAAGCAGCGGTTAACGCGGGTCAGTAGGAACAGGGTGTTTAGAGATTAGAGGCTTGATTGAATTTAGTTGGATGCTCTGTGCGGATTTTGAGGTTGGTGATGGGTGATGTCAACCATAAGGTGCATTTTCAGATGTTAAATCCATGTGAAGGTCACTTTGCCTTGGATCTTTTAAGGGTTCAGATTTTATTAATTCTGGCGCTCAAGCTGTAATAGCTTCTAGGTACCATTCTTAACCCCTCACTGAACAGACATCAGAGCCAGGTTTCTGACAGGGGAAACTTGACTTTGGAAAAATATTTGATAAACAGATCATAGAATCATAGAACATTTTAAGTTGGAAGGAGCCTGTAGGAATCATTGAGTCCAAATCACTGCCCCTGGCAAGCCTGTAAAGTGAAACTAGGTCAGGTTTGCTGGACTTTCATTCTTCAAGTTAACATAGTATTTCTTTTAGGCATCAGTGGAAAAATTAAGTTCCTTATTAATCATTTGCCTTGGTCACTAAACTTTTCGGTGGAAAGTGGATTCTCTAGTCATGTCAGAGCCTCAGCTGCTCTGGGCACAGCCACCTTCCAGATGAAGACCCATATGTGGCTTTTTAAAACAAGATCAGCGCTCAAGGTTGTTCTCAGAAGTGCACAGGTAACTTCAGCAGGCAGTAAAGTATTAGTGAGTTTGTAGTTGTTTTGTGCTTTGACTGGAATTAGGATCAGATAGTATAAAATCAAATTGAAGGTGGGAATTGTGCTTGAGAGCTTTGGAATGGATTGGTGGGAAGGTGACTCCCTCTAGGGTGTGATGCACTCGTCCATTTAATGTTCTTGTATGTGTGGGATGGCTCATATACAAGAAAGGCAGTGTAGTAATAACTATAACTTAGACACTGAAAGAGTATCTTATCCCTTTGTGTTCCTCCCTTACAAATTAATTGGAATTTTAGGAAGTGACTCAGGCTTACAAAGCTCATTGATGATGAAGAATGAGCAAGCTTCATTATCAAACCAAGGATGTGCTTCTCATTTTCTTTCGCACTCTTTCATTTAACAGGCATTATCTCTACCCATTTTAACTGGGTTGAGTTACAAACCATTTGTTCTTTCCACTCGTGTTCTCAGCCAGGGAATAGGAAGAGGAAGGGCTATAAACCACCTGAGTTAAATACAAAAGGAAGCGTGGTTGCATTTAGCCAGTGTTAATGTAGACTGTGATGTCATTATTTGACAGCATTCCCAGTGGCTTAAAGCACACATCGAGCAGAAAAGTTATTTTTCAAACCCTCCATGACAGCTGTAATTACCTAAACCACTCACTGTCTCCATTTTTAAAGGAGAAAATGGGAATATGTGGGTTTATGCAATAAAAGAAATGGCTGTTTTATGGAAATGAACTAGTAAGATAACTACATGCAGCTCAGTATATCTTGTTTCTGGAATATATTAATAGCAAAAAAAGAAAGAATAAAACTGTCTGCTGTGCCTTTTGAGTGGCTTTGCCAATAAGGTATCTCCGTAGTTTTGTTCTTAGCAGCTCTCCATAGAAATGGTAAAATCTGACCATAGTGTTAATATAATTTCTATATGCTAAGTGCTTGCATGCATCTAGAAGGTCTGCAGTGACTGTATGAGTGTTCTGCAGTAAAGGGTCTCACTGGTATTTTTCTTTCCTGCCAGAAGTTCAGCTGATACTGCCTGATGAAATGTAAAACAGCTCTAGAAGTGCAGTATGGCTCATACAGCAGTGGCCCTGTTTCCCAGCATTTGTTCTTAAAGCCACAAAAGCAGAATCCAAGCCAGACTAAAATTAAATAATTGTTTGGGAAAAAACCTCTTCAGGTTACTGTGTCTTGAATGTAATTTTATTATAGTCTGTAAGATAACTTGGAAGGAAGTGGGATTGGTGCTCAAGTCTCAGGCTGTTTGTCAGTGGAGTTTACAGTGTTGGTACTTAGATTATCTGAAGTTTCACTTTTAAACATCAGAACCTAAGATGTCATTAGGGTCGCTCAGAGCTTTTAGTGGCATTTGTGTACTTGTCTCTACCCTTACTAAAACCCAAGCAAATACACTGTCCAGAGGTTCTAGTAGCTGTAAGAGCGGGAAGGAGAGAGGATGACAACTTTTCCCCAAACTTTAGACAGTAATCCAACTTGTTCCATTCAGTTGTATTTTTCGGTCTTAGTTCCTACTTGTGTCAATCCCTTTTTAATTTGATTATTGCTCTCTCTTGTTTCCCTTCTTGTTATGTTTCCACTATTGAAAAGTCTTGATCTTATGTGTTCTGTGCATAAATACTGGCAATTCTTAGTCTAGACTAATGGAATTGTCTGAGAGTGGTACTTTGCTAAACTGGTAAATTGACGTCAGTTCTCTTGCCTTTTTTTTTTGTTGTTACCCTCAAACACCACAAACAGTCAGCTGTTGTAGTTTATGGTTCATTTTTGTTGGATGTGTTGGGTTTTGATGGAGACCTGAGGCCTTGCAGCAATGCTTAACTCTTCTTGGCGCACAGGCAGTCTTTTTGCCTAATGTTTTATGGCAGCTGGGAATCTGAGTTTGTAATCTAATCCTTGTGGCAATAAAAGCAATACGTGACATTCAGAATGCCTCTGTTATCTTTTAAAACAAACAATAAAGTCTCACAATCAAACTTTTACAGCCACTGAGTTCTTCTAAGTGGTGTTGCGTGTGTTTCCAGTTACTTCCCTAGTCTTCCACTTCTTGTCTCAATCGTGATCAGATTTATTTTTTTAATACTGTTTTGTCTGCAAACACACTTGCAGTTATATTTTTGGGAGATAAAAAAGTAAGGAGGGAAGTTGATAGGTGAATATATTGAGCCCTGCAGTCACATGAGAGACAAATTAGAATTTAGGAAAAAAGGAAATGTCTGTGTTTCTCTCACGGTGTTTCTAGCCCTGTTCTGCTGTGTCTGTACCTGTGCTTGGAGGTAGCACACTCCCTGAAGTCAATCATAAATACATGGCCTAATGTGATCCAAGTTCTATGCTGATGCCAAAAGGGGAAGTTCTGTCTTCATCTCCTGCTGCACAGTCAACACCAGCAATCACAGTGCCTTCCAGCAGGCTGTTTGGTACTTATCTGGCTGAAAGCTCACGAGTAACTACTTGGATCAAATCCTTGGACAGCTCGCTGCCTTTCCTTGTGTGCCTGAGGGCCAGCAAATGGAAAGGGTGGCAGGACTGTATGGGTGATGAGAATGAGAGGGTCTGTTTTGGCAGATGTATAAGCCTAGATTGACTTGTATCCATTGTGAAATCACACCTTAATTGTATTTTGTAACCTTTTACCACTGACCTGCTGTACATATGATAATTATTTACTGTAAAACATTGTGCTGGCCTTTGAGTCAGTAAGCCTAGAAATTTTTCATTTTGTAATAGGGCTTGCAGAGTTAAATTTCATTCAGTGAAACTTTACTGCTGACAGATTTGGATCTCATGCTTTCATTTGGCAAAATACATTATTTTATGTAAGTAATTTTAAACTGATGGTTTAGGTTTAGATTTAGAATGCAGTAGATGTGATTAGTTTATTCAGCAGAAGAACCAGCAGTAAAGAATTAGTTACAACAAACACTGCAAATTGTGTAGCATGTGTTAAAAATAAAATTACATGGTAGCTAACAAAAAGGCTATAACTCAATTCAAGAGTTCTTCTCTCTTTGATGCCTAATCAGGCTTGGATCTCATAGTTTCCAATGTTGGGAAAACAACTTGAATGAGTTGCAGTTTTGTATTTAGCTGAAGCCATGGGCTGTGCAGGGTGCTTTCTTCTGCTGTGACCCCTCTGCAAAGTGGAGGGGTGGAAACCCATTCATGTTACAAGTGTCTGGTGGTGTCTTGTCAGTGCATTAAAGTATTGTTTGAGTTCTCTGAATTACAGATACCTGGACAAGATGCAAAAGGTAAGATACTGTGTTTTTTTCCTTGTAGGATTGTTTTGCCCAAGTTATACTTCAGTGTATGTGCAGGAACAGGGTTTATTTTTCACTTTGAAATCCCCCAAACTGTCTCAATAGTCCTTTACTTCAGCCTCCCTTACCATTCTGCACTACAGACTGCTGATTTCATTGACAGAGCTCAGAAGTCTCTAGAGTGAGACTTCATTTTGTTCTCTCCTAAATGAGGATATGCCAAAAAACTCCAGCTTGCTGTGCAGCCCAGGTGTTGGCTGCTGGAACATATGGTTTGTAACTGCAGAGAGCTCTGTGCAGAGGGCAGCAGGATTAGGGAGCATCTATTCAGTTCCACCCACCACAGAGGGACATTGTTCAATGACCCATGTGAATTTTAGTCTCTTTATTCAGCTTATTGTTGAAACTTAGCTTTGAATGCAGGAACGTGTTATTGTTGCCTTGGGCTTTTGGGTAGTGCTCCAGACTATTGAAAAGGTTTGAAACACTATTTTTCATGTAATCTCTGTGAAGTGAAGCAAGTTATTTTGTACATATAAAGCCTGGAATGGTACAATGTTTGAAAGCATTTGCTGATTTGCAGTACCAAAATTCAAAATACTGAGTGCAGAACTTTTAGGCAACCAAACTACTTTGGATTAATTATTTTTAATATTTTTCATTGTAGTTCTTGATAAATTCAGATGTCTTGGTGACTTTGCAGGAGTACTGGAAATCAAGGCCAACATCTAGAAAAATGGAAATATGAGATTAATTACTACCTTTGCAAAGATCAGTTTAGAAGATTTGCTTAGCATTATGAAGGAAATGTATGGCACTGGCAACATGCAATCTGTTTTTCCAAAGCAGCATTTACCACCTTTCAGGTTAACCATCCCTTTCTCTTTCTGTAATTCCCTGGATTTTTTCCCCTAATATTTTTTTTTAACAACACTCTCTTTGATAAGGCTGTTACTGTGATCAGTCCTGATTCCTAGAGTAATTTCACCTTGGCTGAAAAAAATCTACTTGAACAGAAAAATCTTGAAGAAGATGAAAAGTGGTATGTGGTTGTTAATTAAAGACATGTGGACATTAGATATGCACAGGAAATGAGCAATTAAAGTTATGTGGGCACCTCTGATGACAGACTATACTGTCTTTGTGCTTGATTCAGCAGTGTTACATAACATTGTAATTGAGTTTTCTCTGTAGAGAATATCATTGTGTCTTCAAGGTTACTTTTCCTAATGCTGAATTCTAAATTCAGGCTGATTTTTAGTGAGAGATGCAGGCAGAATTTTCCAGGTTCTGCTCCATCGGTGTGACTCATCAGGACAATTCAAACCTTTACGTCCATCAGGTTTCTCTTACGTGAGCCAACAAGATAGGAGGAGGTTGTTATTCCCTGGAACCTGTTTGTAGAGTGGGATCCTGTACCTCCAAGTTGCTCAGATGTTTGAGGGCAGAGGAGTGGTGGTGTGAGCAGGTTTTGGGTTCTGCAATTGGGTGTTCTGGAGGGGATTGTGCTCTACCAGGTTGGAGTTCCTCCCTGTGTTCATGTCACATGTCTTGCTCCCAGCAATATGTTTTTCTCAGTTCTGTCTCTTCTGCCCCCAATTTTTTTTTCTATCTCCTTCATCCCAGTTTCCATGTCTGAACCTTTTCTCCTTTCCTTGTTAATCTTGGCCTGTCTCAAGTGCCTCTCTCATTGCCAACGCCATTCTTCTCATCCAAGTTGTTAGGACAATAAAAAGAGGAATAACTGGTATCCTGACATTTGGCAGAAAATTCCTTTTAAATCCAAGGAGAACATTAATTTTAGGTTGCTGATGAGACAAGTAGTAATTTAAACTTGCTTAATTCATTCTTACCATTATTTATGGTCATATATATTACCCCTTAGTTCAGTTATAGACCAAGGCTTTTACTGGTCTTTGAGCTCGTGTCATTCACTCTATTCTCTGGGAGTAAGGGAGTCATGGGCACAATAGTACCAGGACAATTGGGAGCTTGTCATTGCATTGGCTCCAAGCTCAGCTGTGGAATAAATGTTTTTGTAGAGGGCCACGACTGAATGTGGTCAGGAGCCATAAAATATCTGCTGTTTCCTTTCATTCTGCTGCCTTGCAAAGGAGGTGGGGAGATTTGTGCTTAGCAAGGTAAAAAAATTATCTTTGGAACCCATCTATGCTAAAACAGCAGGCTGATCCTTTGAGCTGTAAACTTGTTGCAAATATTTAAGTACTGTATGTCGCATGACTCTGCTCTGCTGTATGCAGATCATACCCCATCATTCAGGGATGCCTGTGTGTCAGGAGATTGTTATAATTACCATTAAAAGTTATAGTGTGGAAAGTCCAGGAGCTTCACTGTGGGTGCCTTTCACTGGTGTTCAGCTCAGAACTGGCTTTTCATTCTGAGCATGGTGAAGGCAATCTCTCACACACGCATTTCTAGTGCACGTGATTTGACTGTGAATTATGTAATTGAGTAATACAGATGTAATGTTCTAACATCTGCCATCTCTGCTTTCACAGATACAGTAAAATGAGAAGTGCATCTGTTGAGTTCTTTCTGTCAGTGTTATTGCAGTGTAGTTTCTGTTCACAGCCACTGAGGTGCCTTTTAGAGGTTGAGAAATAAATCTATGGAAGCTCCATTTCAATAACATGTTATCACTTTGAAATTAGACCATTTAAATAGCTTTTCACATTTAAATAAAATATTATTTTTTGTTCGTATTCCTTTTACTTAAAACACATTTTTCCTCTTTGGATAGGTAAAACAAAAGGCAAAAATAGATTTTCATCAGTAATGCAATTGTTGCCACAGTGCTGCCAGATTTGTGGTATATAAATGGGGAAAACACTTTCACAGTTTGAATCCCTACCATTATTATTTCTATCTAATTAGATTTTCAGGCAGAAACATGGGGGGGGGGGTAATTTTATTTTTTGCAGCTGACTGAATCCTTCCTATATGATGCAGTTCTTTTTAATTCTTGACCATATTGAATATGTGATAAATGGAAATACACGGGGTTTTTAGAGGCATGCATTGCAAGCTGTATGAGTGGATTTTGGGATAACTTGAACGAGGTGGTGTCCCTTCTGGTTTTTGGAACGGGTTTCCTCTTCTAATGAATGGCTACAGCATGCCCCTGGGGCTTTTTCAGTACAGTGATGAGAAACTATCTGGTATGTGACAGTTGTTAGGGATTGCAAAAGCAAACAAACAACCAAACAAAAAGACCTGAGTAGAATCCTGAGTTTCTGTTCTCCAGACCGGGCTGGCCTGGGCGGCCACTGCACTCTTGCTCTTGGAGAAACTGTTTGTACTTCTGTTTTCCTCAGCTGGAGATATTCCAGTCTGCTGAGCACTGGTGTCTGTTTTTGAAAGTGTGTTCATACTTCCGTTATGCTTTTTAGATTTGCCTGTTCTTTATCCATTCTCTGGTTTGGACCTTAAAGAAATCCTCCTATCACTGCATTTCCCATCTCTTTGCATCTTGCTTTCTCTGCTCGGTGTGGTACATCTGCATCCTCACTCTGTGCAGGGCGATACATCCTTATGTCAGAGGCATTTATAGACAAACTTGTTTAGTGGATTGTTTTACTTCTCAGGCAAAATCATATAATTTTAAAGCCAGAAAACACAGTTTGTGCCCCATGAAGAGAGGAGGAAAAGAGAAATTGTAGGCCATCCATCTTATGGGGGGAACTTTTGTTTAATTGTTTGTCCGGTTTTTTGTTGCACATAGACTGAATTCATTGAAAGAGGTTTTTTCATATGTCTTTGTATTTATTTCCATGTCAGAGGATTTGAAGCCATGTGGCTTCAGGAATGACATAGGGAAGGAAGAGAGGATGTCAACAGCTGTAAAGCTGGTGACAGCTTGTTTGATAAGCAAAAACAATTTGTGGTGTTCTGGAGATCTTTATTCATAGAACTTAATCAGCCTACCTGTGACAGGTGAATCTTCTGTGATGAGAAAGCAGATTAATGAACAAGAGTTTAAGATGTGTGTGTATTAATTGTAAATGTAACTTTAATTCTGCCTCACACCTGTAGCATCAATATAATTTCTCTGTAACAAACTCTATTTCACTCCAGCTGCCCAAGGGTTTTCTTCATGCTACTTGCTATGTGACAATTTTTCCGTGTAGCTCTTGTGACAGAAGAGCTTTAGTGTTAGTGTTATTTTTTTCAGGGGATGTCAAATTCCACTGGCAAATTTTCATTTTCAAAGTTTTAGTCAGTTTATGGCATCTTTTCTTACGATCTTGCCACCCTTGCTATCTTCCTCTGCATCAGTGAAAAACAGTGCTCTCTTTCTTTTATGTAGTATTTATTGTCACAGTTGCAACAGTTGTTTCTTCTTTAGCTGTAGGTGTAGTTTCATAGAGATGAGAGATTCTTATTTGTAAAGAATGTTAAATGTTATCGGGTGAAATATAAACTAAAATGTTTTTATTTTAAAATATGTTTTATGGTGAGACTTTTCACAAGTTTTTCATTCTTACTTTATAATAGCCAGAAGAGTTTTATTTCAATTTTGTTAGAAGTAGAGATGCATTTCTGTACTTCTAGTGATCTTGGGGTGGATTTTCTTCATCATGTTGTACTTATAGTACTGAGATCAATATTACTTTCAGGGCAAGAGAAATATTCAGTACTGCCACTATTAATGCTTTATCATAATTTTTCTTTTTGTACAATTTCAAATATCCTGCTTGACTCACATTTTCCTACCCTTAGTGCTTTCATTTTGCTGATCACTTCCATATTTTTATGCTGAAGCTAAATTAATCTTTTAATGCTGTGCCATTTTTATAATGAATTTCAAAGTTTCATATCAGGGCCAATTATTTTCAGTGTATAACCAACCCTTCCATTCTGCAGTGTGATTCATTGGCTTATTTGCAATTCAATGAATACCAAATCTGTAATTTCAGGACCCTTAAGTTTTCCAGTACTTTCGCTGCATCAAAGCCCTTTTCTCTTATCTCCCCACACCTTGTGCAGATTTCTGAAAGTAGTTTGAGTTCAATTATTTCCATTAAGTCTACTGGTTAAAATCCAGGGAGTGATTGTTGCAGTGGGACTGTTTTCTGTTTGGGCTTGGATTTCTTAGGGATTTTTTTTTGCAATGCTCTAACTACTAGTTTACCTCCTGTTCACCCAAGCTGAAGGCCATTGTCCCTCTTTGTATTCAAGCCTGTTGTTCTAGTGAGATTTTGGGAAAGATAAATTGATTGAATAAATATCAAATGTATACCTTCAACAATACTACAGTTTTTAATAGGAAAATATAGTAGATGGACCCAGAGGTTTGCACATGGACGTAGAATCTGGCAATAGTTTTAGCTCCATTTTCAAAGCTTTTTTCATGTCTTTAAAATTATTCTTTTTGAGAGCTGATTTTTTTTTTTTAGTTGGGTAATTCCTTTTGCACCCGAAGGAACTTTATCTGGGGGCTGGGGAGGGACGAGTTCATTTACTGCACACTTCCCTCACTGCTAACTTTGTGAAACAGCCTTGGAAAATGAAACCCTGCTCTGCTGGAACACAGTCAAGTATTCCATGAGCAGCGGGCAGTGTCGTGTTGCGGAGGAGCAGCCGAATGCTCTCAGACATCTCGAGTGTCGTGCTTGTGTCTCTGTTGTTAGTGTGGGTGAGGCAGCTTCTCTGTAACTTGGAGATTTTTCCAGTTGAAATTCTTACACGTTTGTAAAGGAACACTTTTTAAATTAAGGTTTTATACACACGGAGAGCTCTAAAATATACAAGCAGTTGAAATAGTCATTGTGAAATGGAATAACAGAGATCTCTGGAAGTGGAATTCTCATTGTTGTGCAGTGTGGGCAGTTGCCACGCAGCTTTTCTTCTGTGGCTCAGTGTTTGTCAAGAATTCTCCTGGCAAGGCAAAAAGCTTTCATTCTCTTCAATTTGAGCTGGTATAGATGAGAGTTGTCACATGCAGGAAACTAATGTTCTCTGAAGGAGCTGGAGGGATAGAGCCAATCAGCCAAAAACTTTCAAAGTGACTGCTGCATTTTGAGATTAATTTTCATCACAGCCTCTTAAGAGCAATGTTTAGTGTTAAATCTCAACTTAAACCTTTACTGAACAGGAATCACTTTGGTTTGGATTGGAAAAAAAAATTATTTTCATTTGTGGTCAGACCAGTTTGGATTTTGCTTTATGTGTTTGCTTCCAGCATTCATAATTTTGGGGGTTTTTTGTGAAAAGATGTGTATACAATTCACCTCAAATACTAATTTGAGAATATAACAATCATTTTGATAGCCTTGCTACTAGTTTTTAGCAAGCTTAGTTTTCGAGAAAGTGAAGATGTATGAAATGGTGACTGCCAGTTCTGTAGCCCTTGATCCCTGGTAATGTCTGCATGGTGTGTTTTTGACTGAAGGTGACTTTTATGGTTTCCAGATTCAAAATTTATTTCGTATTTTGAGCATATGTTTTGGCAGTTGCTGTCATTTATCTCCTCATTTGGCTGTTGTCTCTGTTTGATATGGGATATTTTCCATACATACCCTATACTGTTGGTTTATTTCTTGACACTAAAATGGCTTGTACTGCACAGATGACTTGGTAAGACTCCAGCTCTTTTTCTAGAATTCTGGCAATAATTGTCCTATTGAAATTGAAACTCTTCTTGTGTAAAGTGTAACAGGCTTTTTTTTGTTAGGGATGATGTCAGCATGAGAGATGGTCTCAAGGAGCCATTAAAAGAACATAGGACTTTTGACTGTTGGACTTTATTGACTTTTCTCCTCAGTAAAATACAGTTCTGTGGAAGACGGATCAGTGTCTGCAGTGGTATGAGACATATTTGGTGACTTTACTGTACATTCTGATGAAGCTGTGTCTGAGTCCCATAAATACGGAGCCACTCTATTAAGAGTGTCAGAGAAATGCAGTAATAACAGGCATAAAATTTTATAGAAATGCTTGCCTTTCTCTGAGAGTAATTGGCCTTTTTATGTGAAATTACTCACTTTGCTTTCTAGGACCTTTGAATTTTCAGTTCTGGTTTGTGCTGGTTTGTTTCTAACTTTCCCCATAAGACATTTCTGAAATGTATTTGCAGCTGACATTATTTTTTTATTGTCTATCCATGTATTGCTGACCTTAATGTATCATTCTATTTAAACTGTTTGTGGGGGAAAAAGGGAGTAAGGTAATGCATTTCAAACTGGTTGGTGAAATATATAGGGAGAAAATGCAAAACTAACGTGATAATTGGTAAATGGCAGCTGTTATCTTAACTGACATATTTACATGTGAAAATACTTGCAGGTGGTGAATTTTATGTCCAATATTAAGATGAATTGAAATAAAATAAATACATGAATGGTGAAAATACAAAGGCTTTGGTGATTGCATTTTACGTTTCCAGCCCTCCTGACCTGCATACTCCTCCTGCCTTTATTCCATGCCACGTCTCCATCCCCGGCTTACAGTTTAGTTTGGAGCCATTGAAATTGCTGAATATACGAGATATTTCACTGATGGAGATGAAAGACAGAGCAGAGCATTAAGCAAAGGGACAGTACCATACAATCATGTAAAAACGGAAAAGTAGGAGAAATGGAGTTGAAGGAGATGATAATATGTGTGAAGAAGTTGAAGCCCTTTGAGTGCTTACTGACCAGTCTCTGGACCATGAGAAAAATGTGCTGCTTTTAACTTGTGGCAGTAAGGAACTTAAAAGTTGCCCTGTAGAACACACAGCTTTCCCTCCTCTGGTAGAGAGCAGACGTCTCCCCCTTACAGCACTGCCTCAGCCCTTGCTCTGGAGGTGGCAGCTTGCATTGTCTCCTGCACTGAGGTATATTTTTGAATACAACTTAGTGTGATATGAGGACAAGTGTAGTGACATTAGCAAACTTTTTAATTAAAAACAAGGTAACAATTATGTATTAAGTGACTTGACTTTCAAATTCAGCATTCCAACTCGAGCCTGCAAAAACGTGTCTTCAATTGAACTTTTATGAAGCCCAAGTATAGTTTCAGGAGACACTGTCCCAGCAGGTTGGAGAAGGTGCAGCCCTTTGCCACATTCATTCCTGTTCCAGTGCAGCAGCTCATCTCTCCTCTGCACTGTAAACCAGACCACTAAGAACAAGTAGCTGTAATTTATGAACTGACAGCCAGGTTACTTCTGGCCCTGTGAACATGAGAAGTTATACTCGAGCCTGGAGTTGTCAGTTTTCTTGAAGTATTCATTGGGAAAGTGAAGGCATGTAAAAGAAGATGAGAAATTGTTTCCTGATTGGGAAAGTCCATGCAAGGGAGGTATGTTGATGTTTTTAATGGGATTATTCCATATACTGGTATTCATTCTTCATGAGCCTGAGCATGAAAACTGAGGAAAACAGATGTCTTAGATAAAAACAGATGATGAAGAAATACAGGAGAGGTGAATTTCATTTAGTGTGTGCTGTGATTCAGGGCCTGAATCAAAGCAGCAAATCTGAACCATGTTATGATTCTAAGTGATGGTGTTGCAGTGAGACATTTACAAAATGACCTTAATCTCCTTTGTTTTAGCCAAGATAGTCCCTTTAATGATAGAAGAAAATGGAATGCTTAAGTAATGAAGACTTTGATCTGATTCAATTCAAAGTAATGTCTGCTTAGGAAATCCTGATGAAAGATCTTATTTCAAAAGTTTTCTTCTCCTCTGTCTTTTACTCAACCTTTTTGTAAAGGCAAAACTTGAACTTGTTTGTCATTGTGCAGATAACAGCTACTCTAAGGAAATTGCTACCAAAGGAAGTCACTGCCCTCAAATATCCACTTGAGACAGTTCATGTAAGTCCTCCCCAGATTAGCTTGAGGCAAAATTTGCAAGAGTAGTTTAAACAAACTTCAGAAATCATGTGAGCTAACTTGACGGTTTTTCTGCCTGATGAGAATTGGGAAATGCTCAAACGAGCGTTGCAGAATCAGTAGCTCACAGCAAAGGGCTGGTGAGGAGGATCCAATAGAGGGGATAATTTTAAACCAGTGAAGTTGGATCCCAGAGGGTGGGATCTACAAGGCTTTCAGATACCATTTTAAACTGTCTTAGTTACACTAGAATAAGAGGCTAGATGTGCAGGTTTCATGCTATGATTTCACTTTTTGGTTTTACTTGTTAGTTTTAAATCACCAAAGGAGTATGTTTGGGTCAAACCAAGATAGCTTCCTTTAAAGCAGTTTTATCAATGAAGGGGTGTGTGCTGCCTTACCAGCTTTGTAGGTGTAGCCCAAAGGCTGCTTTCCTTGGAGATAAATACCTGTGTATTTATGTTTTGCACTAAAAAACCCCTGGGACCTACAATGCAGGCCATTAGGAACTGAGCTTTCCCAGTTTAACTGGACTTGGTGAGCTGAGTCTCTGCTTCGTTTCCTCAGTGTTGGATCATTTGCAACATTTATTCTCCAACTTTCACTTAGTTTAGTGTGTTTGGCTTTAAGTTTTAGTGCTGTTCGAAAGAGTATCATGATTGTGCTGTTGCCTGGGTGCCAGGTTTAGTGAAGAAAAGGGAATGAAATTGCTAGAAGAGAGCAGAGCATATGTAAAAACTTCTTTAACCGCAAACACCACGTGAAGGGGCTCAAATTAGTTCCTGTTTTCGAACAAATTTCCACTTTGCATCATCTCTGCTGTAGCAGTACATGAATTGCAGTTTGTATTCTGTGTGTAATCTGTCCTGTTGTTTACTGACCGGTCATAAGGCCCAGCTGGCAGGTCATATGACTTCCTTCTGCCTCCTTTTTAAAGCTTCTGAATTCCTCTTCCTGCTCATCTGCCAAGTGGTTTCATCTTGTTCCTGAAGTGTTTGCTTCACTCCACCGTGTGCCCTCCTTAAAATACCACGCTGTGCACACAAGGACATACTATGTGCACAGGTACGTGTCCATAATGAGCAAAACTTGGGAATAAATCCCTGATCATAACCCTGTATTTGCTAATCTGAAAAGACCTATTTATTAGAAGTGTGTGTGAGTTAAGGAACCAAAAAAGGTGCAGTTTCATGGTTGTTATTAACCCTTGTCCAAATCCCAGCTGCTGCCAAAAGTCATGGTCTCGCTCTTCCCCACACATCTTCATCTTCTCCCTTGTATTGATGTTAGAGATTACACAACTACAGCATGGATTGGATCACTCCTCAGAAGGGCTGAAAACTATTTGTGGCCTTGTCTTTTTTCAGGATTTGTTCTCAGTAATGAAACACAACTGGCTGTGTGGGCACAGTTGGGAGCGCAGGCACAAGGGAGAGGATGGTAACACATGGCCAGTAAGGAATTGCTCCATGGCTTGGAGGGGCTGACTGTGAAGCCAGGGTCTACATTGAATAACAAATAAATAATACTTGACATAACAGTTTGATCCATTTAGGCTACAGATTTTTTTGCTCTAGAGCCAACTAGAAGAAAAGCAACTGGAGTTGATGGAATATGAAGAGTTTACAGTTCCTTGCACGCACTGGAGCTTGCTCCTTCCTGCTCTCCAGTAACCACACAAGAACAACTGTATGATGGTGTTCTATAGTTTCCGCTGTTGCTTTCTGTTTTTTTAACAAACAAGCAATGTTCTTCCATGCAAAAGGAAAATGAAATTATTTCGCAAAGGAAGTGGAATTTATTCCATGTTGTTACTCTCATTAGAATGTTTATCTGCTTCTTGCAGTCCTCGGGCGATCTGCTCCACTGAGACACTGTGCTTTCCTTGGGATCATGCTTTCTTGTCAGTGGCCATACAGCAGCTGATAAAAGTGCAGGACTATAAAATATGTGCTTGTGTTTAGTCAGTGGTTTTTGTGGTGGCACCTGTGCGGTTTTCCTTCATGTATAAAAGAGAAAGCTGAACTACAGCAAATATGCATTAAAATCATGTGGAGAGAAAAAAAGGGAGGGAAAATGGGAGTTGGTGCTTGGAATCTTCTATTTTCCTCTTTGATCCCAAGTATGACTGAGTTTTCATATTTAGTAATTAAAGTTCTTACAGATCTTTGTACATAGATTTTTCTAGTCTTAGCAGCAAAGGGTGAATGTTGCAGAGACTGGCCAGGTAAGAGAGTTGTACTTGATTCATTTGTTTTGTTTTTATGTGATGTGTTTTAATGGAGAAGAGTTGAAGAGGCAGCTTAATGCTAAAGAAACGTAGCATAGTTCAAGGAATTTGGAAACCAGATTCTGCAAAACTCTGTTGTGTGACTGTTCTTAAGATGCTCCTGAGTTAAAAAACAGAAAAGCTAGCCAGGTTTCATTTGGTAATGTAGGTGTTGAAGGAAAAGGCTTTGGCCATAGTTCTCACTTCACTAAAATTGCTTCAAGTAAGGGATTTGTGGGAGTTCTTCAGAGAAGTGAGAGGTTTTCTTGTTTTTTAAAACCTTTGGCAAGAAGCTTTGTTATTTGTATTGAATGTTCCAAAATAAAAGTGTAACCAGAGGAAATAGCATCTGTAGAACTTTGATCCACACATCTGAAACTTGACTGATTTGCAATGATTTGAAACAGGTTTTATAAAGGACAGTTGAGCAGCCTTGGTTAAAAGCTACAAACCTTGTATTTAGCACAAAAGGCAGGAAGTGTAAGAGAGCCCATTTCAGTGTGACCTGTAATCTTTCCGTTTGTGTTGCATGTCATGCAGTCGTCAGGTGGATGAAGGTTTTGGTGGTCAGCACCTCTGGTTCCAGACATAGCACCACCAGGTCGACAGTTGGAAGAAACCACTAACCTTTGCCTCCCTTTCTGGAACTGCAGAAGTCCCAGTTTGTGCATGTGGCAAAACCCTGCAGCTTGGAGATTCTCGGTTACAAAATGTTAGTTTGGAAATGGTTAAAATGCAGTTTAATGCTGTTGGTGCTGCTGCTAAGTGGGAATGTGATCATGCATGTCAAGAATGGATCTGCTGAGAATTGAAATGTGATAAATGTATCAGGGATGGATCATGTGTCTGAATCTTTTCTTTCATGAAATGCTGGAAATTGAAACTGGAAATTCTGTGTTTCATTACAGGGCTACAGAAAGAATGTAAGTGAAAACAGTGTTCATTATGCTGTTACTCAGGTATTGCAGCTTGGGCAGTGGTCCTGTCCTCGGCAGTGTGTATTCCCTAGGGAAAACAAAGAAGGAACACATGCATTTTGTTTCAGTAAATGCCACCTTCTTTCACTGTAACTTAACAGGTTTACACAAAGTGTGTCTTAGATACATGGGAAAATAGTCGGGAAAAGTTCAGGTTTGACAGGACTGGCAGGTAGAAGGTGAGTCAGGAGATGACATTTCTGAGGTATGTTTTAAATTAGGGTATGACAGAAGTGGTAGTCCTATATCACAGCAGGCAGGAAGAGGTAAAGTCACCCCTTCTGTGTCAGGAAGTCCTCCAGGTGTGAAATGAAGCTTGAAGGATGCCAACATTTTCAGTGCTTAGAAAGAAGAACACTCCCAGTAACTGAGTACAGGGACCAGCAGCATCAGAAGTATGTCACAGAGGCATTCTCTTACAATGACTTCTGGTTTTCTTGTGCAAGAATAGTCAGTACCATAATACCAATAGTTCATCTGCTTAGGGCTATGCTGACATTTTATTAATTTTATTTTAGAGGCTTTATGGGAATGTTTCCTAAAAGTCAGCAGGATCACAAGCATTGCTGCTCTTAGATTTTCAAGTTCTGAAATGTTTGAGAGGTGAAAAAAATCAGTTTATAAACCCAGGATGAACATGAATGAATTTATTTGCCTAATACAATGACAAGCAAAAGGTGGAGTTGAGGTTTACATAACAATGTGCTTCAAATGCATTTGGAAATGTAGTTGTTGTAGTAGAGTAGATTCTGAATGTCAGAGTTGAGCAATCAAATGGCATCACGTTCCTCAAAAGATGGGTTTAGTGACCTTATCTGACAGGTCCTGTACCTAAGCAGTTAACTTCCAGGGAGCAGGAGCGGTAAATTGAAGAGCTGTTCCCTGTTGCATTCCATATCATCAAGATTACATCAACTACTTCAAGGATATTCTTCAGTGTAATGATGTTTTTGTTGTTATCAGTGTGAAACTGTGGAATTTGCTTCTGGTCTTCAAGTTGTGTATGTGAAAAAAATAGTCTGTTTACGCAGTTCCAGATTCTGGTATTTCTTCTTGAACAGCTGTACTTTGTCCCCTTACAGCACTTCATGCTGCCTTTTGCCTTCTGTCGCCATGCCGGCTGTCAGCCTCCTGGTCATTGATTGGCTTATCTAATTATTTATATGAAAATATGTTTTCCTCTCTCAGCTGGAGGCTGGTATGTCTTAGATTTGTCTGTTACTAAAGAAAAACCGTGAATGTGCTTCAAAGCTACACCTCACGCTTCATACTTTTTGAGAAAACAGAACGTTTTCTTGCCCTACAAATGAAGCCACACTAGTTGAGGTAAGCCTGTAAGCCACCAGTGTCACCATCAGGATTCACAAATACCAGTGTTGTTGAATCACTGTGGCACGTTCATGGCTGATGTCACACAGCTGCAGCCGGGCTATTCTAGAAGCCACGATACGTCGTGGGTGGGAGCCCACAGCGTCGAGCTGCTGACAGTGTCACAGTTTCTCTTACATCAGTGTGTTGCCAGCGGGTGTTATGGTGGTTGCTGACATTTGGGTTTGAATAGACAGCCAGAAATCCAGGCTTTGCTGGTTTAAATTAAAAAAATAATAATAATAAAAAAAATTCAAAGTGTGGGGGGAACACATGCAGATGTCTGGTAACAGAGGGCAGATTTTTATCAACCAAATTTTGTAGCACAGCCCAGCTCTAGAACTGGGCTTCATTGTAGTTAATTGGAATGAGAACAGAAGCCTATTCCCATACAACAGGATTGGTGGACTGATCACATTAGCATCTCCTGATGAATTGGAATTCACCACCACCCAGCTGGTTTGAGTGCCAGCAGCAGTTGAGCTCCAGCTCCCTCTCTTTATCGTGTATGTAATGGGTTAAAGTACCCCGTGCCTTGAACAGCACATCTTTATGCATCACTGATTTTCCTTTGGAGGCAAAATTTGTGTTACAGCTGAAGTTAAAAATGTCTGAACACAGCCCTGCTAATGTCTAATGTTAGAGGAACATTCTTTGAACGGGAAGAGTTTACATTTCATGCCAAATGATGCAGTTTTAAGCGCGGTGTATTCTCTGGGCTCATTTGACATTGGATTTGCTGGCTTTCTGAACAGAATCCCAGTTAAAATGGAAAAGGTCAGTGATCTAACTCTGCTCTGAGATTTCATTTTGTATCTGTACTGTTGGCTTTTTTATCTTTCACAAAGATCTTAGTTCCAAAGAATGCTTTGCCATTGCCAAAATTCCACATGATCTTGCCTTCAAGGAAACACATCCATTTTTAGCAAACTAGGAGAGCCTTTCTTTAAAGTAGATTTCTGGTAACAGTGATTTTAACCCATGAAATGTGAACACAAGTCAAATTATAACAGCTGTATTTCACTCATATGCTTATTCATAGTGAAATTCAGCATTTGTACTTTTGGGGGGAATTAGTCATTTGTTTTTTGCAGTTTAAGGTATGAGAAGCAGAAAGGGTGTGCACATAAATGTTAAAGGAAATAATCTGCATCACGCTGATTGTTTTTTGCTTGTTAAAAAAATACGAAAAATAATATCTCACTACAACATTAATTATTTTCTCTGATAAATAGAAATATTTGTGGAAATTTTAGTTTACACAGTAATTTATACTGCAAAACCGTTTTATTTTCTGGCTGTTGAAGTCATTTTATATACACAGTAGCAGAAGAATATTGCTAAAACAAGTCGCCATTGACAGGATATTTTAAATAAAATACCTTAGTTTTTTCCTTCACTTACACTTTTTCTTTTGGAAAAGCACCAGGTAGTGCTGTACTGCAGGGCAACATATATGTTAATATATAACCAATCCCTGGACTGCTTTTGCTTCTCTTCTGGTTTTGTTAGAGCTGTGCTTTTCATTGAGGTGATTTTAGGAAGAAGGTGGGAAAGAGGATGTTGATTTTTTTTCATGCAGTCACTGTTGTACTCTCTACCTCATTTCTGCTTCCATCTAAGGTCCACTTTCTGGCATGGAAGATGATTCCAGAGAAACTGGACCAAATTAAAAAAATGTCCCTGAATCTTAGGGATGCTGTGTTGTGGACTTCGAGAAATTTAAGTACTTGTTGGAGGTTTAGAAGGGGGCAGGGAGGGGATTGCAAATAACCAAAAGCAGCTCTTCATTTGCAGATTCAGAATTGACACTGTATTTTATCATATCTTGCTGCTGTGTAATTCTCCAGGTACTCTTGTTTTAGCTTAGTTGTTTGGGGTTTTTTCATTCCCTAGTCCTTGCCTGTTTTTGTGACCCTGGCAGACCCTCCCTCCTGGCTCCCCATGTGGGCACATGGAATCATGGATGCTGTGTGCAAGACAGCATTCTCAAGGCCATCCTGAGTAAAAATGCTGCAGAGTTATTAACCAAACCTGTAACTGGTTAGACCATTTTGAATTATGTAAGAGACTATACTGCAGCATCAAAATTCAGCTCTGATTTAATCTGTTTTCTACTGAATGTCTCCTGCTAAATAGAAATGCCAAGTTTTAGAAATCACTGTAGATTGAGAGAAGTCTGGAAAAAGTTAGTCACTGCTGCTAACCAGCCTTGGTGTCTCTTTTCTATCACACTATGAGCTCATTTGTTGTTTAAAAAAGTATATTTTCATTTCTTCATACCTAATGTTATTTTTGCAGGGAGTTATTTCTTTAGAAATACTAAATCATAGCTCAGAACATGTGAAGTTCTTGACTAGTTCAAGCCTTATGGTCTGCACAGTATGTAAAAATTAGTTTTTAAATGTTCTTTGGTAATATAAAGTGAAACAAAAAGCAATTGAGAATTCTCATGTTTGAGTGTAAACCCTTCCAAACCAGTTGAAAGAAACTTTTTATTTGCTACTCTTCTGCCAGAAAACAGGACTCACTACTTGGGAAACCTATTTCTCTGTTAAAATGGGTTGTATTCAAACTGCCTTTGCCAGCACAGCTGTGTGAAGGAGGAATAGAGCTGTGAGCTGAAGAATGTTGGTATGTTGTGAGAGAAGAGGTGGAATTCATTTTCATCTGCCGACACGTAAACCAGTGTTATAATAATATTTTCAGTGGGCGCTTAAACATCTAATCAATGTGGAAGCCAAGTGTATTTTTTCTAAATTACTCTTTCTTGTTGTTGCCTCTGAAATAATTTGGATCCTTCTCCCTTTCTTGGACAGTAACATACAATTGTACTGTGGAACCTCATGGCAAGTTATGTGGATCACAGAAATTCCAATGACTGCAAACACTTACTAGAAACTTTCCAAGATACATAACTTACCTTGAGGAGAAGTATGTTTGCTTGAAAAATCTCTCTTCTCCTGTTACATTTTACAACAGTGTTGGCACATGGAGATACCCATTAGGAATGTCACAATTTTGGACACCCCATTGTTGCACAGTTTTAGCGCTATTCTGCTTTGAATCTTCTGCAGTGATACAACCTGGAGGAGTGAAAAGTTGGAGTTTGCTGTCATTTTCACTAAACCATTAATGAGAATGAAACTGGAAGTAAAGGAGAAGAAATCCTAGGACAGACAAGTGTACTATGGGAGATGACTTGTGCAAAATAAGTGTCCATCACATAAATTCACAGAATCACAGAATATGCTGAGTTTGAGGGACCCACAAGGATAATAGAGTCCAACTCTTAGCCCTGCACAGGACCATCCCCAGGAGTCACACCACGTGCCTGAGAGTGTCATCCAAAGACTTCTTGAATTCTGGCAGGCTTGGTGCTGTGACCACTGCCCTGGGGAGCCTGTTCCAGTACAGTTCCCTTGGAAGTGTGTGCTGTGTCCCTCTAGGACACACACAATTACTTTATTGACTCCTTTACTATCTGCAGATTCTTAAGGAGGTTCGGATCAGTCCGACTCATTTACTGCTTCCACTTAGGCTGCAGTTCAGTGAGTGTTTTAAATCACCAAAAGTAATCCCTGGCACCAGAACAGGGATTCTGCTGCCTGCACTGACATTCCTCCCTGGTGCTGGCATAGAGTTTATGGGGCTGTGTGGTGAGGTGATCAGAAAAAATGCTGTATTTAATTCTGGTAAGGTTCTCCCACACACTCTGGCAATACAAAGGGCCTGGGACAAGGAGTAGAGGTAGGAAAACTCTGGTTTGGCAGTACCAGGAAACAGGATCCATCATAGTGATCTTTCTTTGCAGTGATGCATTTATCTGATGTTTTGTCTGGATTGGCATATAGCAAGATCAGGATGTTTATAGAGCCTGCCTTTAACAATCTATGTAAGTGCAGGTTTTCACTCTTAGAAGAAAAGAAAAACAAGGATAGAAGGACTTTTTCACAAAAAAAATAGAAAAGGGAGGCAAAAATTTTAAACTGTTTTCTGTCATAAAACAATAAAACAATTCTAGATATGCAATGCAGACTTACTGCTGACAACTTCTATTATTTTGCAGTTTTAACTCCCACTATTAGAACTGTTGGAAACGTTCATTTAAAAGCCTTGTTTTTTTCAAAATCAAGTTCAGATGAGTTCAAGCTGAGATCATGTTTAAACCTTATTCCAGCTGCAAAGAAGTACTTGGTGTGGTTTGGGGGTTTTTGTGGGGGGGTTTTGTTTGGTTTGGGTTGGGGTTTTTTTTAAATTTCTACTCTTTATTTTTTAATTTTATTCTTTTTTTAATTGTCATTGCTGAACAGACAAGGATTTTCGTTACCTTTTGGTAATGATGGATTAGTGCACCCTGCAACATATATCCATCATAGCCCCTGCTGTAGTGAGCTTCAGTCATTCCTGAAGGTTGGGTAATGAATGAAGTTTCTTCCCACTTGTGTACTGAAGTTCATGGGGTTAATCTACAAAGTTTTTCATAGTGGTTCTTCCTACTGAGATTTTGAATTACTGGTTATTTATCAGTAGTAGCTCATGGTCTGTTATAAGCATCAAGGTAGACCTAGAGTCACTTCAAGCTGCACTTGGAGTGTTCTCCTTGGACAACCTAGAGCAGCATACAATGGAACAGTTTCTCCAAGGAGGGCTTTTTTTCCTTTGGAAAAGCTTCCCTTTACTAAAAAAAAATATAAATATAATGTCAAGAGACACAAGACGTATCTGCATTGGCAGTATTTAAAAAGTAATCTGTATTGTATGGTTCCTTCATGGAATAAAGGTACAGAAATTAGTATGTCAGTTTATTGTATGTATTTTAGGGTGGTAGCTTTTGCCCTCTTATGCTAATGAGAAGTTCAAAACAAATAAAGAAAATAGCTATTAAATGTGGATTTTATTTTTTTTTTTAATAATTCATAACACTGACTCAGGTTAGATGGGTTTTGGCAATGATTGTCTGCCCTCCCTTAAAAATACTGAGGTGAAGCATCAGTTTAGCAAACAGTTCTCTGTGGGAACTCCCTGCTGATAGAAGGTGCTTGGGATGTTAGCATTGCTCCTGTCAGAACTTGGAGCTGGGTGTGTTAGGAAGTGGGAGCTCTGTGTGTGTGTCTGTGAGAACTGCCCTTTGGCATTTATAATCAGCAGCTTTCCTTAACCTTTAAAGACAAAAGAACCCTTTGCAAGTGCATTATTTGTCACAGCTTTTGAAGGACAGTAATGCTGATGCATGTTTTATGTCTGTAGACTGATGATTGCAACTGTCTAAGGAAATGTCTTGATTCTTCAAATATAAACATGTTGTAGGAGATTCGGTTAAACCTCTGTCTCTTACCAAGGAACTTGAGGAGGTTTTAAGGTAGCTTTACTGAGTCTCTCTTTTTTTTCCTGCCTTCAGATCTGTCACGGAACAGACTGTCGGAGCTTCCAGCAGAAGCGTGTCACTTTGTGTCCCTCGAGAGTCTTAATTTGTACCAGAACTGCATTCGATACATCCCAGAGGCTGTTTTGAACTTACAGTCTTTAACATTTCTAAATATCAGGTAACAATTGTCCTACAAATTTTGCTTTAGCATGAGTAGTCTGGGGTTGTAAATTTTGGTGCATCCATACGTAATGCCAACTGTGCGTGTAATCATCACGTTATTGTGTTGTGTGTCATTGAATCAGAGCAACCTGGACCATCCTTACCCACTTAGGTGGATCAGGGAACAAGAGAATTAAGCAGCAGTTTTTAGAAGTGGAGTATGAAGAAATCTAATTCCAGTTTAAAGGAATAAATAAATTCAGTAGTTTTCGTGTGAAGTACAGGCATGCAGTCTGAAAAGAGATGATAGAGCTTTAGCATGGTCTTTGCAATTCAGCTCTCAGCAGATGAATAAGGCTTATGCAACTTCACTTTACCTTCGCTGTACTGGTGGCTTTGAAAGATCTTTCTCAAGCATTAACACTTCACTGCCAGCATTAAAAGCTAATTGGTGCAACTTGACCCATCATGAAATTCGACTGTGTACAGCATCTTCCATTTGTAGAGGGTCTTTTAAGAGATGTGGAAAGTTTCTCATCAGAAATTGGCAGAGATATTAATTAAAAAAAACGGTCTCAGGCTATTCCCTTCTGGTGTTACACACTAAATTGGCAAAAGTATATTTCTTTGTTTTCTTTTTTTTAATTGATGCGAAAATTGTACAAATAGGATATGAATCATATATGATTTTCCTAATGCTATATCTCTAGTGGGTTCAGTCCCATTGTCCTTACTTAATTAGAAATATACTTCAAATATTCAGTATCTAAGGACTTTCTCTCTGGCATTTTGTGTGTGCTGACCTGCAGTGCTCCTTATGAGAAAGGCTTTTGCACTCTGCTCAAACTCCTTTGTGGCAGAGTGTGGCCAGTTATCCAGAAGCACCTGAAAGGGCACAAAAATGTCACATTCCCCCTCACTGAGTTCAAAAGCATCTGATCAGGCTTGGTACTTGATATTCAGAGTTTGTTCACACATAACTAGACAAAGCAAGTAGTGAAGAACAGCCTCATGGAACTACTTGTGCAGTAATTATATAAAACCTGATTTGATCACCTAAATGGAGTGTGCTTTTTGTATGTGTCTTTCATTGCATTAAGATTTCTCATTAGTGTTCTGGTTATTTTGTTTTCTCTCTGTCAAAAGTCGAAACCAGCTTTCAACATTGCCAGTACATCTCTGTAGTCTACCACTAAAAGTTTTGATAGCAAGTAATAATAAATTGGTTTCAATACCTGAAGAAATTGGACAGCTCAGACAGCTGACAGAGCTTGTGAGTATACGCTTGATTTTTAGCTATTGCTATTCAGTCTTTACTTTTTAATTTATGTGTGTATTAAGTTCAGAGATGCTGCAGAAGAAATACCAGTTTTTTAAACTGATCAAAATCCTCCAGTAATTAGGATGCTGCCTGGGCAAGTGCAAGATCAACATCCTGTTTCCCACCCTGCTGAGAACTTTGTGATTGTAAACAAACCACTTGTATGCAATGGCAAGTTATTTAAATCTGCTCTTAGCCTAAGGAAGATTTCTGTCTGCCACAGCACTCCAACTATCTTTTGATTTTGAATAGAAGTGTTAGAAAAGAGTTTGAAATACTCTGAGATTTTCTTTTTTTAAATTATGTAGGAGAAAGATGTACTGGAGAGCAAATGATGCGTGTCAGTTAATGTGCCTTCCCTGTTTTAGAAAGGAGGGACACGCTGAATTAGAGTTCTTGGTACATTTGTTTCTGGGAAAAAGCTTTTATGTAGCAAATTGTGCTGTCTGAAATAGTGTGGAATAACTCGAATGAGATAACTTGAAATAAATTTTTTGCATATGAATGCTTAATCTTTAAAATTTTTTGATGTGCCATGTACTTAACGTGAGAACAGCGCTTCACATCAGCAATGAGAATTGATGAATATAAGGATCTGAGGTGTTCAGTCCCTAAACAAAGAGCTGCATATTTTAGTTAACAGAGACTTACCAGGCAGTGGTACCTCATTCTTTGCTCTTGCTTTGCAGGATGTGAGTTGTAATGAAATACAGACAATACCTCCACAGATTGGCCATTTGGAATCCCTGAGGGACCTAAATGTCAGACGAAATAATTTGGTGCATTTACCTGAAGGTGAGATAAAGGCTGTCAGTTATAACAGCAGAAACTTCAAGCATTTGTTTATTTTCAATCCCGTTTTCTTCCCAGAGAACTTGAAGCAGCATACGTAATTGTTTTGTGAAACACCTTTTTTTATGCTCTTGCTTTTTCTTATACTCTTTTAATCTGCTGAACTGGATGTTTGTTTTCTATCTCCAGAGCTTGCTGAGTTGCCATTGATTCGATTAGATTTCTCCTGCAATAAAATAACAACAATACCAGTTTGTTATAGGAACCTCAGACATCTTCAGACCATCATGTTAGAGAACAACCCTCTCCAGTCCCCCCCTGCACAGGTAAACTTCAGCTAAGAAATGAGATTACTTGTTCAGTTAAAAGGACAGAACAAAGTTAAAAGATGAAGGATTATATTACAAACTTTATTTAAGAACAAGAGAACTTTAAATAAATTCTGTTGCATGAAAGTGTTAAATATACAGCACAGCTTGAAAAATCCCTTTTTCTTCTCTTACTTTACTGTATTAGTAGTCTCACCTGTGGGATATTGCAAAGAATTCCACTGTTATCTGACCATTCCTGTTTTCAGCATAGAAGAGAGGAAGATCTGTTAGGCAAGACAAATTTTGTGCCACTCAGATGTCAAAATTTTGACTGAAGCCTCAGTGCTGCTGTGTGCTGGTTCACTTTGCAGCAAGCAGAGGGCTCAAATTGGCCTTTGAGCTAGAAACTGCAATATGGTTAGTGGCCAATTTGATCTTTAATGTGGATATCCAGACCCCTGAGTATTACAGGTTATACTCTGAGCTGCTGCTTCGGAGTCAAGAGTGGCCCTTGCTGAGTCCTACAGTTTCAGTAGGGTTTTGCCTCCCTTTTGGAAACAGAGACAGCTGTTACTGGCTTCATCCACTATGAATTTGAGCTGTCTCTGGCAGTCTGCCACTGCCATTCAAATCTGGGCATGGGTGGGATGCATCTGTTCCGATGCCAAGGGTATAAATTCTAGTACTTGTAAATTCTTGTGTCTTGTTTGCATGATGAAATTTCAGCATCCAGCTGACAGAGTTGCCTGCAGACCAGATGTACTTGGGGGACAGCTTCCATTTGTCTCTCATGGGCATCCCATGGTGCTCCACTATAGCTGTTTCTCTAAAATAAAGGGAGATTAGAATAAAAGATACATTGGATGATGTAAACATGCTCATTTATCACTCTCGATTGCATGCTAAATGTCTGTAGTGTACTTTGAAAATGTGTTGTCAAATTATACTGATTTAATTTTTTCAATTTTTTTAAAGATATGTATAAAAGGGAAAATTCATATATTTAAATACCTGAACATAGAAGCATGCAAGATAGCTCCAGACTTGCCTGATTACGATAGGAGACCCATGGCATTTGGATCATGGTAAGTTTTGCACGAGCCAAGGTTTGATGACGTTCAGGAAAGTTTTGTCAGTTGTCTGAGTTAATTACAAAAATGGATCCAAGGATTGTTCTTTGGTAAGTGCATTGATGGAGGTGGCTTTGAAAAATATTATTTATGTTATGACATGCTGTATTCTAACAAGGTACCAGTGTATAAGAAGTGAGGAGCAGTTCAGAAGACCTGGGCAGTATCATGTGAAAAGCAGTGTTAGAGTTGATACACAATGAAAAGGGAGTGTTGATATTTTCATAGTACACAGGGTGTGCTCTCATGTTGTTAACATGTATGTTCAGTTTATAAGATCTTAGTATTTTCCACAGACTTCCTGGAGTGTATATCCCTGCTGTGATTCTTAACCTTTTGTACAGAATTTTGTGACTGGTGTGCTCAAACCGCAGGTGTAAATGCTGATCTCCACCCCATCAGTAAACTGTTATTTCTGGCAAGCTTTCACTTGGCACCGCTGCTTGGCATTGTAACACAAATATTGGAACAGTCAGCCATATCAGCTGCTAAATGAAGATGTCTAGCAAAAGGCAGGAGTTAAGATTTATTTCTGTTACATGAAACAGAAGAAAGGGAGTCAGTGAAGCATGAAACTGAATATATATAAAAATTACCTCAGTCATCTTGGACGGTGGAGGAGTAAGTTGCTAAATGATGTGCTGCTGCCTTAGCAGCAATAAAACCCAAATGAGGGGGCTTCACAATAAATCATCATGAGTCAGATTTATGAGGAATAACTTGCACGAGGGACTTGACAGAATGATTCCTCATCAGCACTGAATGTCCTAAATTATTTTTCTAGATGAGGTCAACATGTGAACATGTTGAGTGTTACTCAGTTTCTAGTACAAGCTGTGGGAGATGGTTGCTGCATAATATTGAGGATACTCACCTGTTACTGGAAATAAAAGGCTTTAAATGATAAAATGTCATGATCTGTTTAGCTCTAACATAGTTTGTTTATTTTTAAGGGAAATTCCAACAAAAAAAGTGAGCTATGTGCTTACTGATTTATTGTTTTGTAGCTGTATATTAGTATGGAAGTTCTCATGATTTGCTTTTGTGAAATGAGAAGAATTAATGTATTTTAATCATAGCTTGGAATTATGAATGTGAAAACAAGAGCATGCTTTCTCTAGAATTGCTACCGGATTCAGCAGTATGAAATGAGCTTTAACTGGCTTTCATTAAGCTGTGTTTCCATATCCAAGAGGAGATAAGAGTTGGGGATCGAACTATTTATTGTTACCGTGCTGTTTGGGGCATTTAGTGTTGCAGGTGATTCCTCCCATCTTCATGTGTCTGTGGAAGAACTGTCCACGGATCAGAGTACATATCAGAAGAAAGTGGTAGAATGATTCAGTGAAAGAGAGGATCCTGAATTATTATACCCTTCTGAAACTTGGGATGAAAGAAATAAAAGCCTTCAGCTCTGATATAGTTAATATTTCCAGACAAGTCACAGGAGCTTTATGTTTGTTATCTTCAAAGGTGACCAATAGGAATAAGGTATCAGTCAGTCCACCCAGACTTTGTTGCTGGTGTATCTGATAAACTGGATGTAATTCCATGGCGGTTAAGAATCTGAAACTGATAGAGACTCTTAAAGGCTAAGGAAGTTTGTGTCATGCTGTCAGTTCACTTTTGACCAAACATTTTTAGTCGCAAGGTTGTTGATACTGCCAATAAAACAAGATACTGTGAAACGTTATGGAAGGTGTGGATTGGAGGTTCTAGCACAGCTAATTATTTGATTTAGCCTTGCTGAATTACGCGGAACTGTCTCACCAGAGTGAAACCTGGTATGTTGCAGTCCTTGTCTAAACATAAGCTACGTGAAATATATTTGCAGCAAGTTTTGTTCTGCTGCAGCGAGGCTCTCATTTGCAACACTGAAGTTCAGAGCAGCTCAGGTTGATGCTGGAGTGAATGTAATTGGGAGAAGACAGAACTATTGAAGCTGTGCAGCAGTTTTTGGCACTGAGGCAAATGGGTAGCGTCTGGTGTTTGAACATTTAAAATACGAAGTACTTATGTCATTGATTTTCTGGGACTTGGGCAACTGTTCTTTCTTACAGGAGGTAAAAATTAAGTGGTTTAGTGTGGCTTTGGAGCTGTGCCTTTGAAATGTTGTCAAGTATTGTCTTTCCTCTGATTGTTGGGCTTACCAGACATTTGGCTTCTCATCCTTTGATTTCAAGACTTTCATAGCTTCCCACGTAAGTTCTAGTTGCCCCCAAGTGCTCTGATCTATCCCAATGCCTAATTGTTGTTCCTTGTAGCTTGTTGGTCAGGGAAGAATCAAAGTCTTAAGTCTCAGCTGATTTCAGGATGGCCGCTGTGTGATTATAAATGTGTAAAGTGTGCAGCATTGAATAGCTGGTTTTAGTTGTAAGAGCTGGGAGAGGGAAAGCAGCTTTCATGATAAAAAGAAGTCCTGGAAACAGTGGTTATGTATTTTTGAGCTTTCAGCTAACCTTAGTTTTAGGTGTACAGCTTTTCAAAATCTCTGATTGAAAAGGAAGGCTGAAAGAAAATTTCTATCTAAATATTTCCTCATTTTTGAGATCTTCAATTTGCAGTGATTGTTTAGCCTACAACAGGGTGCTCAGTAGATTCTGAAAAAATTGATTCCTTAAAAATGGAGTTATACTGCAGATGGATTTTTTTTTTTTTCCCCACCCGTGTTAAATCCAGTGTTTAGATTCCATGAACTGTTAGCGTAAGTAGGGTTCTGTTGTCAGTGATTCAAGTTAATAGCTCTTTAACCGCAGTGGGCGATTTCATGGTCATTCTTTTTTTCTTCCCACCTAAAAGAAGTGTTTTTTCCCTTTCTTTCTAGTGGTTTATTATGCAGATGATCTTTCTGTTCAAATATAGGGCCATAAAAGTGGAACTCCTCTGACTTAAAACTCAGAGCAGATACAAGAGCTTGTTTTTTGCTGTACATCTGCATAAAAACACACATATAGCCTAATGTAGCCCTCCATCCCTCCTGGAACCTCTTTCCTCTTTCATGTCTATCTGAAAATGAAAATAGTCCTAGATAATAGTCTGTCACTCTTCTACAAAGTCTCACGCACCCATACTGTGCTGCACTAATAATAATAATAATAATAATAATAATAATAATAATAATAATAATAATAATAATAATAATAATAATATGTTTCCTGAAAGTAGGATTTCAGAGGGAGCAACAACTTGAGAGCAATACCAGTGAGAAAATGACTTGCAATTTAGTTAGGATGGGGTGAAGCAATTAGCTTCCTGAAATTGATTCTTCCTTGTGTATTATGTAGTAATTACTGCTGCAGTTCTCCCTGGGGCATCGAGTGCCAGCAGGACAGTTGAGCCATTGTGAAATGCCATCTGCAGTGGATCAGACAAGTCCCATTGTCTCTTTTACTATGGCTATCTGCAGCAGTTGCCAGACTTGACATCTGTGATGGCTTTACTGCAGAATTACGTAGTTTTTAATCCCAGAAATCTAGAGAAGAACTATATGGCTGTTTGGTTATGTGTCTTGTAACGCTGGGCACATGTCTAATGCCTTTGTCTAGACATGTCGTTGACAAAGCTTGTAGATGAAAACTGTATTTCTGTATTTATTACATTATGAAATATTTGTAATACTATCCATCTTACTGCACAGTTTCTTAGGTAGGTGATATGACACAGAAGACAGTTATGTAATACATGCTGTGTACTTGGTGTAGAAGTAGTATATTCTGTGATTTTAGTCATATTGCAAGGGTTTATGCTTACTTATGAAAAAGCTTGTGGGACAGTGTTTTTCAACCAAAACATACAAGTAGTAGAAGATAAAAATTTGACTTGTTAATTGAAATATGAGACCCCTTTGCAGCTTTCTTTGTCATAATTTCTATTTGGGAGATGTTTAAAGTATGAATATATACCTTGGATCAGATTAGCTCTGAGAAGGCCAGGCAATGGCAGGTAACGGCTGACTGACAAGGATGTGGAGTTGTGAGCCCTTGCCTCCTGCTCCATGTGGCAAATGCAGTGTGAGGCTTTCAAACATGCTGAGTTTGTGAACACGCTGCAGCTGTGCTTGGTGTCTTTATTCTGCTTTTGTTCTGTAATAGCTGAGAAACTTTTGGTGGTGTTTATATCACAGTAACTAAAACTGTGTGTTTGACAGCCACGAGGAACTCTATTCCAGTCGTCCGTATGGAGCACTTGATTCTGGCTTCAATAGTGTGGACAGCGGAGACAAAAGATGGTCAGGGAATGAAGTAAGTGCTGTAGCTTTGTTTCTGTGGAGTGCAGTGTTGTACAGAAAGAGAACTAAGCATGTACAACTGGAAGCATAATCCACAGGTAACGTGTATGCTAGTGTGCAGGTTGCCTTGAGCCACAGTTATTTCCTGCTTTATTGGAGAAAAACAAGCATAATTTCGTATGGGACAGACCCAAAGTTTGAAATAATAACAGAAACATATAAAACGGTGCATGACAGATTAATTTGCTGGAGAGTGGAAGATGAGAAAAATGGCATTCCTCGTTTTAAAAAAGCTTATAATTGTATCGTATAACAATGCTGAGTCAATGAAACAAATCTGAACATGAAAATTAGGCTTCAAAAATCAGATGGAAATTTTGTCTTCTCTTCCTCTTGGGATAACTAGAAAAGGAATTAGCTAAGACCTGAAAGGTCTCAGTGAGCTGTGCTCCATATGTCTGCTTGCACTCTCAGCTTGGTTTTTGAGAGGGTTCTAGGGCTTTCCATCCTGTGGTGTTTTCAAGCACTTGTAGATATTGCAAGCATAACTGTAGCCAAGCTGGTTATTAAAAAAGCTTAACTACATGTTTTCTTAAAACAATACATATAGCTGAATTTTCTTTAAATTAGTGCTTTTTGGTGCAGAAAGGACAATTAAAATAAAAACACAAGACGAGAGAGTAGCTTACAAGATGTTATTTCTGAAGAAGAGGGTTTCCTGACTTCACTGTTTGTTTTCCAAAGCCAACAGATGAGTTCTCAGATCTCCCTTTACGTGTGGCAGAGATCACCAAGGAGCAGAGACTGCGCAGAGAAAGTCAGTATCAAGAAAACCGAGGGAGCGCAGTCGTAACTAATGGTGGAGGTAAATAGTGGCTAACAATATTGGCTAACAATATTCGTTGTCATCATCATTAAAGTTCCAGAATGTTTACTATAAATGGTTGTCTAAAGAGGGGAAAAAAGGAGAAAGATCTAGGTAGCATTACACAAAAGCGATGTTGTGGAACAGCGTAAAAACACTGCTGTTTTAAGGATGTTCAAGGCAAAATCAAATAGCAGCAGAGTTAGGATTTTTCTGGAGAACATTGTGTCAGCTTTTACATACGTGCTATGTTAAAGCCTCCAACTGCTTTGAACAGTATTTTGGAATATTGAATTTTGGTGCATGGAGTTCGGCTGTTTGAGCTACTGGGCAAAATTCACAGCAGTAGTAAATTGTCACTGCTCTGTGCCGACTGGTCTGGGAAAGGAATGAGCACTTCTGTTAGGGAATTTCGTATTTCCGGGTAGCACAAGAGTCTCATTCAGCAGTCTTGTGTTTTAACCCAGACTTTCAAACTGTCTAGGAGGGACTGGTGTTTGTGAGTGACATTGCTTTGTTGCACTTTCTCAGTTGGTGTCCCACAGTCTTACAGTAGCACCTTCATAGTTGTTCAAGAGGTGATGCTGCTTTCCGTGTTTCTTGATCTCCACAGTCCTCCTCCATTTTAACTTCCGATAATCTGTTGCTACTGCTGTCTCTTTTTGTCTATAGGCCCTAACTTTAACCTTCTTCCAGGTTTGTTTTTTTCAATCATTTCTTCTCAGTTTTTCTGCACTAGTTATAATTGGTTCTTGTTCCCTTGTACTTTGATAATTTTTCTTCTTTCTCAGCTGCTCTCTGTTTTTCATTTTCCCTAATGGCTACAGTTAATTTTGTTTATCCGAGTGTCACTCTTCCCAGCTACATCTAATCTCCTCTGCCCAACTCCCACTTTTACTTCTCTTTTCCCTCCTCTTCCCTATCTTCATCTTTTGCCATCTTCTTTTCTTGGTCTTACTCTCCTCTGCCACAATTTTTTGTTTAATTTGCCACCTTCTAGAAATATCTGAAACTTTTTAGTTGACTCACACTCTTTTATACATTCATGGGGAAAAAAATCAGTTCAAACAGGTGAATACTGGCAATTAAAAAGAGTTGAAGACATGGTGTCATGGGAGGCTCTGGGCAGCCTTAATGACAGGTATTTAACAGAGCTGCCAGCTTGGCCTCCAAGACTAAATTTATTTTGTTCTTTGGGTTATGCACACCAGGGATTTCAAAATGCCTTGTAGCCTTTTAAGTTGAAACACGGTCAGTTCGTGAGTAGGAGTATCTGAGAGGGGCACATGTGGCTGTCAGAGATCCAGATGCTTTCCATTTCTGTGTTCCTAACACAGATACTAATGTTTTTCATCCTCTGCTGCATTATTATTGGTTGTGGTATTATTTTTATTTAGTAAGCAAGACTGGAAAGAAGGGGACTTTTGGCTTGTTGGGTTTAAGATTTGTAACTGAGATGGAGATTTAATGAAGCCAAAGTATATAGGAATGCTGTTTTGGATGGTTGTAGTAGCAGAGGAGGTGGCTTTGGCAGTAACAGTTGCTAGATTGTGTGGTGAGGCAAAGAGAAGTCTGTTTTAGACAAGCAGGAAAGGGGCGGGGGAGTAGAACAAGAATGTCTGCAAGAGAGTCTGGGGCAAGTTTGGGGGAGAGGTTTAAGAAAAAAAAGCTCGAGTGCTCTGAAAGGGAGCTCATGCTTTCCTCTGCATCCCCAGCACAGTATTTTTCACCAGGGTGGTTTGCTCAATGTCATGACTCTCAGAATCCCCGGGCAGAATGTGTAAAAGCAGTGACAAGTGAAAAAATTGCCCTACATAATATCTCCCACACAAAGGAAAATCAATACTAGCCAAACTGTGCTGTTTCTTGCTCTCATTTCAGTGGTTCCTAATGTCTTTTTTAATTCCTCTTTCTAAAATAAAATTGCAGGTGCCTTTACACAGTTTTAGAGGTGTTTTGTTCTTTTCTGTAGTGTTCATTATTTCCACATAGACTTCTTATCTGAATGCAATTGCAATAAGTGTAAGTTAGACATGCTGCTCTCCATTTTGTTGTTGTAGTACTAAACCTAGTAGAAGAATGTGTTATATCCATTCTAATTTTTCTGACAGAGATTAATTAGAACCAAGAGAAATTATTCAAAAACTTACACAGATCATTGTACAGTCTTGGTGTTAGCTGACAAGCTTTTGATACATAGTATTTGGTATTGAAAAAAAAAATCACAGTGTTTACATTACTTTTTCAGTCACTGCAAAAGTATCTGCAGCCAGAAGTATAAAAAACTACGTTTGATACATGTTCATTGTTGCTTTTTAAAAAACATAAATTTTATCATTATTTCAAAATTTGTTTATCAAATACTAGTGGGCCCGGCAAAATCCAAGAGCTTTTAGACTGAGCTTTCCCAGATGGCAGAAAAACAGTAGGACCTCAGTTCCTGACATTGCTGCTTTGTTGGGTCTTTTCCTCTCCTGTGGGTTATCTAATTATGGGTGTTTTCTTTGTGTATGTGTGTCAAGTGGAACATGATCTCGATCAGATCGACTATATTGACAGCTGTGCCACAGAAGAGGAGGAGGAAGAGGTGAGGCAGCCCAAGTGCATGGACTCAGACAGCCTCAGCTCACAGTTCATGGCATATATTGACCAGCGGCGAATCTCTAATGAGGTGGTGCTTTTACTTGAATTAATTAAAGTCATACACCCCAGGAAAGCCCTTGTGAAAATTGTTCCCTGTTAAATCATTTGGATGGAACACTTTTGGAGAGTGTCCTCAAAAATCAAACCTATAGAAACAGATTTTCAGCTACATGATGTTTCTTTCTGTGTTCTGTCAGTCTTAATTAATACCTATGGACACAGTTACACAGTTCAGTGGCTCATGGTACAGACTACATGAATAACTTGTCTGAAAAAAATCTTTGTGGCTGATCTGCTTAAACAGTAACTATTGTGCTGTGATTCAGATGCGTCCTTTCAAACTTTTGTGTGTTTTGAAGCAGAAAGATATTTCCTCTTTGATGAAAGAAAAATAAAAAGCATATCTTTATATTTCATGTAGCAGCCTGATCCCTATTTTGTTCACTTTACTGTTTTCTGTGTTTAAAATCAGTCACACAGATATGAGAGGTGCATTCATTTTGCGAATCTTATATAAATTCAATATCAAATCACAGTAGCTGATGACACTTGAAGCAAAGACTCAAGAGCAAAACTCAGAGAAGACAACTATTGGCAGGTCAGCCCAAGGACTTTTTGCTGTAGATATGGAAAAGGCATTGGTCAGCATCAAAAAACCTATTCCTTGGAGTCTGTCTATTCAAAAAAAGTTAAACTTCTTTTAGCTTAAGCAGTAGTTTCTCTAAAAAGACAATGCAAAATACTCTAATATTTAGCAAGGCTAACTATGCAACATAGCATTGTGCATGCAGGCATGAGTGAAAA
Organism: Oxyruncus cristatus; assembly: GCA_013399855.1. Taxonomy (NCBI): domain Eukaryota; kingdom Metazoa; phylum Chordata; class Aves; order Passeriformes; family Cotingidae; genus Oxyruncus; species Oxyruncus cristatus. Next base: position 128,402 of record VXAY01002681.1, read on the forward strand.
TTGGCAAGTTCATCTTCAAAAGTTTCTCGTTTCATACATTAATGGTTGTCAGTAAAAGTTTTAAGTAACACCAAAGGCTATGTGTTTCCGTTCCCAATGGGGTAAATGATTTCATAGCTCAAATTAAACCTAAAGGATTCTTATTCATCCCATATTTTACTTTTTTAGTCCCTCTGGGACCTGTCTTTACAGCATCATGGAAGATCATCAGCTACTGTATCCTGTATTTCTGAGAATCCACTCTACATTTGTAGAGTTAAACTCTGAAAAATGTATATACATTCCAAAAATTATTTTCTACCTACATGAACTTCTCTGCAGGATTCTTAATGGTGGAGGTTTTAAAGCTCCTAAAGTTATCACCAGGCATATTTAATCTTGAAACTAATATTTATTTAAACTGGATAAAAAAATAAGAGTGAGCTTGCCTGGTTGGAAATAAACATCCTGGAGTTGTGTTTTGTGCTTCTTTGTCAGGTATTTTAAATACCAGTAGTTACAAATGTAGCTCTGCAAAGAGATTGTTTGACCTTAACGTACAGTTTTCTGAATAGGTTGCTAACTTAGTCTTTTGTGGTTTTTTGCTTAGAGCTCCCCAGTAAAACCCACATCCCTCAGAGATTTTCAGAGAACAGAGGATACAAGACGGCATTTACATCAAAACAGGTAAAAATTACTGTAGTATCAGTAATTTTATACAGAATTTCGTGAAGAATGCAGAGCACATATTTACTGAACATGTTTAGAAAAAGACATTGTTTTCTGTTGCCTCACCAGAACTGTGCATGGCACTTTATTGCTAAGTTGCTCCTCCAGATTAGGGATTTGAGTTCTAATAATGTCAGCAAGCAAAAGGTGTGGCTGTTCTAGGCCAATGCTCAGCTTTAAATCAGTTGGTTACAAAAATATGCCTAATTAAAGTGTATACTTATAAACTGATTTAATATCTGCTTCTTGGGATGTGATTTGTGCTTTGATGAAACACTTGACTTAAGCTGTATTACATAAAGGACTGAAGGGATAAATGTAGTGCAGGTTTAGTGGAAACATAGGGTAACCATGGAGTATGTGATGGGCCACGAGGTCACACTCTTGGTTGACAGTAGCTCTAGTACTGTGGGGGCTCAGTTTAATTTAAAATGTGCTTTTCTGTGCAATAATCATGAGCTTACATCAGGAGGAGGAGGGATAGAGTTGGAGTCAGGCCTGAGAACAGGTCACTTAGTTTAATGAAGTAGACTTTTTGACTATGCCCATAGTCTTTAATGATAACTTAGCTTACTGGAGGGAATGCTTATCTGTAAAATGAGGGTCAGAGTTGGACAGAGTATAAATGAGGGGTGGTTAGGTTTAAGAAAAGTCTTTTGGATGTCCAGTTAAAAGATCAGAAGATAAGCAAATGTATATCTTTTTGCTAATGAAACTGTAATCAAAATTCATACAACCTTTAATATGCCATTGAAGCATTTTAGTATTCTGGAGTGAAAGTGAATGTGCAAAGACTCCACAGAAAACCAGCCTTGTTGTACTTGTTTGGGAAAAAAGGAAAGACAACTGCTAGTCTTATGTGTGTCATTACTTAGAGTGTCAGTTGAAATTAATTTTTAATGGATTCTAAAATGGTATTGAAAGAGATAATTAAACCAAGAATAGTGTATAAATTTTTCCAGAGTTTTGGCAACATTTTAGTAAACATTTTGAAATGTTCAGTAGATGTGTAGATACAGTAGCTGCACTGATGTAAGGGAGGGTAACTCCTTCAGCATATGTCGGCATTCCTTATCCACAAATAAGGTACATAAACTAAAACAGCAGTCTGACATGTTCTCCCCAAATAAAGTGGGTGCTCTTGGTCTGCAAGACTCAATTTTTTTTTTTTGCTTGTTTATTTATTTTTTTTTTTTTATTTGAACATTTGTGGTCAGCTTGGAAATAATTAGACTTTACAAACACTGGTTTCCATGATACATCTGAAGGAAATGTGGGAAGGCTGCTTAGCCAGGGGAGAGGTGCTGTTTACATAGACAGATGTTAATGATAAAGGAAATTGGAGTTCACTAGGGTAATCCAGTGTTTTCGGAATTTAACTGAAGGATAGCAGCAGGTCTTCATGTGGAAGTAATTAATCAACGATCTAAATGAATTTTAGCTTATTCACGTTATGCTGCAGCAGAGTGAAATTCTTAATAATAAAAAACAGGTCCTGTTGTTATTGCCTTCAAAATTGTGTAAAAACAGCCATATGACAATGAGTAATTTTTTATATTTTAGGCTTATATTAGGCAAATACTTCATTTGTGGCAACCACAAGCTGTAAACGGCTTCCACAATAATTCTGTGCAAATGCCTTGGCAGGCAGCCTCTTTGGTTTTTTTCTTCAGCATGCTGGAGCCATTAAAACTTTTGGAGTTGGATGTAATGCAGACTTCATCTCAAGAGTGCTCCTATTAGTTGATTCAATTCAATAAATACAGTTTGTGCCTCTGGACAGACTGTGGTGCATTCCTGATGCAACAAAGCTGTGTGTACTCTGCTCTGAATACACTTCTTGGCACTCAGTTGAACCCAGTCCTGTCAGTTCAGAACAGCACAGTAATGGATCTGTCATGTGCTTCAGTGCTAAGTTAAGTAACCGGGGAGACCTGTAACATACGGGTCTTCCACATCTCTTCAACTTCTCCCTGCTGAAAAGGTCATAAGTCTCCATGCAGGCAGCTGGACTGACATGTTTTGGAAATGCAATGTCAAGTGTGTCTCTGGTCCATAGCTGTCCCAGGAGCAAAGGTCGCAGAGTTTAGGCTGTCAAGAGCGAACTCCTTGAGTTCCATCAACTTTCTTTCTAGGCAGCAACATGCTGTGGACTCTGGACCTTGGGAATTGTTTCAGTCCTAACAGCTGCCTTCCAGCAAAGAACTCACTGCAAAATTTGTCTCTTATTGTTGATACGATGGATAAGAGACAGATGGGTTCTTGTTTACCTCGTGACTTTGATGGCCCGTATCACTGGCAGTCAGGAGTTCAGCGCCTGACCAGTGAAGGGAGCAGATTTGTTCTGAAAATGTCAAAGGATACTGATGTTTAAAAATATTCGGCTCTGGAAAGAACAAAGCTAAGGCCTGCAATAACCAAAATATAATCTTAAAAGAGAGAATCCATCTTTGTGTATTTTGACATCGTTGTTAACTAAGCAAGTTACGTTTATTTAATTACGAACTGCAGTAGTTGTCATCTGACTTGGTATCTCAATGTGATTTCTTTAATCATACTAAATTTCACCTTTGTGATTATCTGAAGCTAAATGTCTAGGCAATTCTCTTAGAAAAACAGTTGTAATCTAGAGAAGAATTCATCTGACAATAGTTTATGTGCATAAGTGCCCAATCCCCCTTCCACCTGGTGTCTACCTGCAGGGATACAGATGAATTACGAAGACCTGAAACTCTAAATTTGATGCAGGACAAAGAGCATCACCAAGTACTAAGGAGTTATGTGGACAGGACAGAGAGGTAGGGAAAAGAAACATAGTTTCTACTGATTAATTTTGTTATTTCCTCTTCCCCCCAAATAACCATAATAGCCAGTTGTTCCTCTATATGAGGATCATCTGGAAAGTTCCTGGTTTGGTTACTCTTAGAGAATGGCTACAAAGTACTGAGTATCTGAGTGTAATAGGCCATATGTTACAATCCCATTGGTACATCTTGTGCTGGAGAAAAATTTTATCACAATTAAGGAGAAGAGATAGAAATGACTTCACAAAATCTGTCATGCACAGTCAGTTAATTCACAATCACAGCAGTTAAAGAGCTTTGCTTACTAAACAGTTACTCTTCTGATTTGATAAGATACTTGTGTGTCACTGACAATTCATGTATAAAAAATTTTTATAATTTAAGATAAAAAGTCTACTTTCTCTCTGTTTTTGCATTTGTCAGACCCCTGCCTGATTCACCTTATTTTCTCTCGCTGTCAAGTCACCACAATCAGGTAACACATTGAACTCCACTGTTTAATTCTTTTGCATGAGTTTGATGCAAAATCAAACTGATGTTATCCATAAGACATGAGCTGTTACTCCATAACCCTCTGCAGCTCTGACTTCACAGCCTGATGCACTGTTTTATTCCAGGTGCCTAGCACGGATTCCGAGCTGCATCGCAGGCACATTGAACGCACCCGTCGGGAGGCCCAGCTGGCAGCACTTCAGTACGAGGAGGAGAGGATGAGAACAAAGCAGATCCAGAGAGAAGCTGTCCTTGACTTTGTTAAGGTGCCTCTTTTTAGTACCTGCTTGATACTTTATCTTTTCTGAATCCTGTGATTATAACTGATTGCCAGGGTCATTAATACTTGTACGTTACACTCCTGGACGTGCACAGCACTTTATAAAGAAAGTGGACAAACTGCACTGAAGTCCATTCAGTCGTGATGCTGTAGCTTAACATAAGCAAAGTTAGAACTGGGGAGGAAATGGAAGATTTGCCCGAAATATTAATGTTGCAAAAAATTCTGGGTTTGCATAGTCTGCCTCATTTACTCAGTTTTCATTTGGATACATGTGACAGGATTGGTATAAGAAAGAAGGCGTCTTTATCTGAGAAGGCATAGAGGTACTGTAATTTTGAAGGCAAATTTGGCAGGGAGGAAAGAGTCATACACATAGAAATGTAATGTTGCCTAATCTATTTTGCCATTTTATGATGATAATAAAAGAAGTTACCTCCAGGTAAAGCATGAGTGCAGACTTATGGTACATCAGACTCTCTGTGGACACTGGGTCTTCACTTTCTCTGTCACTGCAGTCAGTATGAAGTAGTCTGCTGCTTAACATGCTAGTTGACTTAAATTTATTTTACTGTTTACTGCTCTGGGGACCTACCCAAATATCACCATCACAAATTCAAGAAATGTTAATTACAGTTCGTATTTTGGGCTTAGGGTGGTCTGCAGAGAGACAAAGAATGGTTTATTGTGTTTATTTTATGTATAAAATTAGTTTAGAAAAAGGGTTTTAGCTGCCTGAAACTAGGCTCTTCATTAGCACCAGCTAGTCTCAGGCTCCTGGCTCTATTTTGTAGTAAAGCTGCTTTAATAAAGATGCAGCTCAGTCTTTCCTTTAAAGACTTAGCTGTATAGGATGCATTTTGTTCATTGATGAGCCTCTTGGGGTTTTTGGTGTGGATTTGTTGGGTTTTTTCCCTTCGGTTGCCTTTGTTATTCATGAGCACTTAGCAGTTAAATTCCTCCCTTGGGTTGTATTTTGGATTTCTTATGCATTTCTCATATGCATATTTTTTAAAAAAATTGGGGGATTTGTCTTATGTGGAATAAAGGCGTTTTTTAAACTACCATCAATGAAGTTTCAGATGAGTGGAAACTAGCAATTTCCCCAATGCATGTTTTATTTAAAAACTAAGACTCCTGTTTTAAGACTCTTCTTATGCTGGTTTATTCTGAGCTTTTGTAGTATCATTTTCATTTTTCCCTTTTCTCTATAGCAAAAAGCATCCTTAAGTCCTCAGAAGCAAAGTCCTCTGGACAGTGAGGTAAGAGTCCAGTGAGGTTATTACTAGGGATGTCAGAGTTATTTTCCTGATTGTGGAGCATTCTTCACAGCTGGGTTATAGCACAGTTTTTTCATGCATTATTAAGCCTTAGGTTGGGTTTTTTTGCTTATGGGAACAGTCTAGTATTTTCTTCTGTTCATGCAGACTACCTGTCCAAGTGTGTTGTTTTATTGTTTCTTGTATGTTTTCTATGTTCTCTGCAGAAAATAGATTTCATGTTCCATTTTAACATGCTCCTTGAGAGCAGTACAGTTTATTTCCTAACAGGAGTATTCAGACAAGTTACTATGTTGCAGTCATCCTTCACGTATCAGTTTTCTTCCAGTTTCCTGTTATTCAATCACAAGTTCTTCCAAAAATATTAAATATTAGAATTTTGAGGGCTATCAGAGAAAGAAATAAATATTTTTTAAAGTTTTATTCTACTATAGTTTTATAATCAAAACCAGTAAGTCAGTAGGGAACACAAATCATACAAGGCTCAGTCTTCTAGAATATACAGAGCTGAGCCAATGGCATCTGTTCAGTCTCTGCATCAGATTTCTGCGTAGTAATAGCTCTTCCACTGCTTGCCATCCCCACTTGCATCCAGAGGAAGATAATTCACTTGATAGTGTTAATCAGGTCAAAACTTTTAATGATATAATGAATATAGTAGTTCTTTAGCAGCGTGTTCCAACTAACTCTTTTTTGTTAGAAAATTACCAAAACATGGGGTGATTGAAATAGTTTTTACTCCTTTTTCTTCTTAATGGTTTTCTGTTCTTAATTTATTCTTTTAGAGCGTCCTTTGTTCTGCCAGAGTAAGCACTGCCAGTGCACAGTTTTCAGTACTTGCTTGAGACAACACAGAAAGCAGAATAATTGATTCCTTAGTACGGACGCACTGTAATTCGTGGGTCACGTGGCTGTGTATTCCTACAGGCTTTCAGACACTTCAGGGATTGTTTTAAAAAGCCTCACAGTGCTATAAGCAAGCAGTTCATGTTCCAAAGTTGTCTGTCTGTTCACATACCATGTGTTTCTGACATTGTGTGTGTTTCTGACATTACTCCATCTCTCCCACCTCCCCAGTGTCCCTTTCCATCCAGAAGGTCTCAGCATACTGATGATAGTGCCTTGTTAGTGGTAAGACCCTGCACGTCGTGGCCTTTTTATGTGGCAGATTCTAGAGCATAGAAATAACGTGTTGTGATTGTCTCAGATTAGACCAACTGATTTAGACCTAATCTAAATAGCATAAAACATGACCATCTTCACTGAAAAGTAGCTTAGCTGTGAACCGTCATGTTATGAAGATGTTGACACTTTTGCTGTCAGCTATTGGTTAATAATACAATGATGGTTTTCCACAAAATAATTAAAGCTTGTCTTCTGCTGAGAGTAGAAGAAAACTACTGATAGTAAAGAACAGTTTGTAAAATGAAAAATTCACCTCTAGTTGTTCTGGTTTGATTTCTTCTCTGTTTAGCTGCTTCCTAATTGATGTGCTCTTCAGTGTCAAGTAAGCAATTTTAATGCTTGGAGTACAGCCTTCTACTTTAACCTGTCTGCGTCCTGCACGTGGGGGTTAGAAATACTTGGCACAGGAAAAAACTGCTCTGCATATGAATGCTACAAATCATGAAATGTTCCTCATACCATTTCATTTTTTATTGATGAAAATGTCTTAAAGATCATCTATTTTCACCATTTACCAAAAATAAAAACATTTATCTACATAGTTCATGTTTTATGCTATTTCTTCCTTTATGGCATCTTAGCATAGTAGCATAATTAAAGAATATAATGCCGTAATCCATGTCTATAAAAGAAAAAATACACTTGATTTGCCTGCTGTTGCATGACTGCATGCCTAGAATTTATTTTCTCAATTTATGTGCTTCCATTGTCTGCCTAAATTTTCTTTAGGCAGTCTCTCAGTTAGAATATTTCTCTCCTGAACATGTTGATCAAGATGTTTACTGTGACCCCATTTCTATTTGGTTGTGTGATCACATGGCTTCTGTTGTAAATTAATAGATAGAATTTTCAGAAACTATTTTGAAACTGGCTTCCATTGCTATTTGTTTCCTTCGTGTCTTTAACCAAGTTACATCCTTCCACTTCAGAAAAATGTGACCAGGCTGGCAGGAAAACCTTGAAAGTGATAATTTCTTCCTTTTTCTTTTAATTCCTTGGTCTTTTCAGCAGCACTAAACTATAGTAGTGTGTGAAGTGCTGGGATTTCTGAACTGCTGATCTGCAGCTCTTTTCTGTAGTGGAAATACACCCTGTGTCTAATGGTGACATATGCCAGGGCAGCTGTCTCTGGCAATTACTGTAACTGGAACATGAAGCCCATACTAGCTCATGAATTTGTAGCATTTTTTGTTTCCACAAATGTATTTTATATGGTAAAAACTTGTTCAACAGCGAGGAAATGTTCCTCAGTTTTCTTTTTTTAAAAAAGAAAAGTTTGGCATGAGACTTGAGATTACTTTTACCTTTTTATGTTTTACTGCATTTCATTTGACATTTTCCCTAACGGATTTGAAATGTAGCTACATCTAATGTCCGAGGACATAAGGAAAAGCTTTTAAAAGTACTAAGTCTAATAGGTAGTTAGAAAGCAGGTGAGCTTTCTTTTATTTTACTACTTCAGTCTTCTGGTATTGTCACTGCTTTAACAGAAAGTTTCTTAAAACCAAAATTTAAGTTGTGAATCTCCATTTTAAAATCTTTAGTGTTTTGTTTGGTAGTGTTCTTTTATCACCAATTAAAGTCAAAATGTAATCACGTTGCACAGTTTACTCTGACCATTTCCTTCTGTTTATAAACAACTTCAGGACAGTCTGTTTGAAGTCCCAAAATGATTGCCCTTACCTTCTATGAATGTTAAGGGTTCAGTTTAGTCGTGGTTCCTTCTGAATACCTGTGATTAGAAGTGAAGTGGAGTCTGGCTGTAGTACTTCACTGCACACCGTGGTGGATTTCTTTGTGTTGACTTGTGATAGCCAGACTAAGGAAAGTGTTGTTGAATAAATGTTATCACTGGCCTCTCTGAGAAAATGAAAGTTTTATATTAGCCATATCCTCTTGCTGTTCTCACAAGGGTGGTCCCATTCGTTACAGTGGAGATTACTTGTTGAGCTGGTATCAAGGTTTTAGACTTGGCTAATGATTTCAGCCTTCATTGCTCCTAAATCTCACTTTTCTTCAAATACCTTCTTGTTTTCTCCTATACTGTCCCTTACAAGCTTAGCACTATGGAAGGGAAAGAAACCCCAAAACAGGCTCTCTAACTGCTGCTTGATTTCTCTGTTGTGAAGCCCATGAGGTGCTTGATAAGCATCAGGCAGCTGCAGTGACCTCTTCCTTTCACAACCTTTGTGTGTGCTCCCTTCCTTGTGCTGTGTTTTCTTCTTGTGTTCTCAAACATGGCCTGAGACTGTCATGTTACTGTTAGCACAGGGGATCTCAGAAACATTTTAAGTTAAGGCTCTTAGGCACCAGTGTTACAAATAATAATGGTATGGGTAAAGTAAGCAGAACTTGAATTATGCTAAATTGTACCCTGGAGTTTTCTCTCAGACCGTTGGTATGCGTTTGTGTATTCAAATGTTTAATAACCGAATTCCCTTAAAATATCCTTATTTGGTTTGTGCAGGGTGCTGGTTGGGCTTTGCTTTGGCACTCCCTGTATCTACAGTTGTTCCTGGCACAGGGAGGTTTCTGTGACTTCAGTGCTAGACCTAAAAGCCACGTGCAGCGTGTGCAGAGGGTGGTGTGAGTCTGAACTGCAGCATCCTGGCTCCTCTAGTATTGTGACTGCCTTTTCTTACAGTCATTCTTTGCCTCACTTCTTCCTTTCTTCCCTCTCTTTCTTTCCTTACTGTCCCTGACAGAATGGCTTTGAGCCTCTCTTTGTGTTTGAGATTGACAATAACACCAATACCATTAAAAGGAGGCCAGGGACTCGCAAACAGGTGAAGAGCATGTGGTGTGTTGCTGTTGTGATTGTCCTGCCCTGTGCTGTGCCGTGTTCCCCTTCCCTTCGCCCGCTGCTGGGTACGTGCATTGTGATGGCTTCTTGTTGGTCTGTGTCAAGGTTGCCCTGCTCTTTTCATACAGGAATAAACACATACCTTAATGTTACAGCCCGCCCAATTCTGGTTTATTTTACTGTTCTCCTGTGCTAGCTGATGTGTTGTGAAAGTCAAGTGATATTTTGAAACTCTTAAAAAAAACAAACCAAAACAAACCCATGATTTTGGCTCTGCCCAGCTCTGGAGAAGGAGGTTGTCTTGAGATCAGCTGTTAAATCTGCACAGGGCCTAAAGATGTTTGTGTACAAGATTTGCCCTGAGTATAAACCTCTCCTTCTAGTCCTTCTGGCTGTGCTGTTCTATTCTGAAGTGGCAGAATAGTTGCAAATGTTTTAAATACTAACACTCCCAAGTGTGTCTTTCAGTACCTGTAGAGTTTCTAGGTGTCATTTGATGTTCTTTCCCGTGAAAGAACATTCCTCTTTCCTCGCTTTGCTATTTGAGTGCTGTTTCAGAAAGTAGAGTTTCATTCTTGAGCCATTCAGTCCTCATATGTTTACTGTGCAGAAAACAGAAGACACAGAATTTGGCCTTTTAGATTGACTTGTCAGTGACAGATGGGCACACTGGAGGCCCTGTTCTGTAAACAGGAAAAGGTGTTTATTTGGTTGGGTTTCATATTGGTTGTAATTGAAATGTTTTATTTATGGCAACACTGTAAATCCTGACAATGACATCTTCCCTGAGAGGGAGATTCCACCCACTGAATCTCGTTTACTTTGTGTGTAATCACAAGGATCAGCATTAGGTGTTTTTGACAAACACAAAGTATATATTATTGACCCCGTTGTGTGTGGGTTTCTCAGATTTTACAAAGTTGATGGGAAAATAACTGACTAAAAATGCACAGCATCCTCAAAGCATTAAAAAGAAAGCTATTTATTTTTGATAGTGGCCTAGAATGGACTGCTGTTGGGTAAAATTTCCTTTTTGCTGATGGCATAGGTATTGCTAAAGAAGCTTTTGCCTCACTTACTGTTCTTAATTCTTGTTTTAATGTCACTGTGGTAGGTGTAAAAGAAACATTGCTTGGCACTAACCTCCCAAGCTTATTAGCCAGAAAGTTCAGAAGGATAGGAGGGTTTTAAATGTAGTTTAGCAAGTATGGATCTGTTGCTTGTTGAGTGTGATCATGGTCACCTTTTCATTTTGAACTTTGCTGCATTCCACCTTCGTGCGTGACCTGTCAGCTGCTCTCTAACTCTGCTACTGCCTTCTCTTTCTTTCTGCATTCAGTCACTCTCAGGGTTGAACCAAGAAAGCTGTGCTACTCCCCTGCCTAGTGCCTCTACCTTCAGTCCTGTCAAGGTATCTCTTGCTATTATCATTCACCAGTAGAGCCAACAAAAAATCTCGGATCCACACGTCTGTTTTAACAGGTGTTAGTCTGTCAGCGTCTAATCAAAAGTTCAGGTAGGGTATGAATCCGATTCACCTGATTAAACTCTCATAGGCATTACCTCATCTTAGCTTTAGGCTGTGTCTACAGGAGGCCTGATCTATAAAAACATGGAAACCAGTCTCTGCTCCGAGGGGTTCTTGGCTGTCTTTGATGTACTTTTTTCTGTACAAGATCATTTACTCTCGATCAAGTTGAGTTCATCAAAAGTACACTTGTATTCTTTACCTGTTTCTTTCTCCTCTGTGGAAGCTGCTGTACTGAATGCATTTCTCACAAGAAATCATTACCCTGTGTAAGCACTGTGGTAAAACCACAGTGTGTTTCACTGGGGAGGGATGTTCAGTAAATAGCAGTTTTGCATTAACAAAGGTGTCAAAGAGGTGTGTCTTTATTAGGGCCACTGTAATGCCAGTTTTGCATATTGCTAAATACCTGGGGTTTGGTGTTCCCTTTGCAAAGAATACTTTTTCACTTTGGGTTGCAAGGAAGAGTAAACAGCCAGTGCTGTTTCATCACTGATTTCCTCAGAAAAAAAGCAGTTGTGTCATTTCTGCAAAGGAAAAAGCTTTTGTCTCTGCAGAGATGAGACTTTGGGAACAACATACTGTATTTTTTCACATTTCTGGTTATTTTTCTTGAACACATTTAGATGATGGAGCTTTTTTTAAAACAAAGCAAATTAAAATGTAGTCACAGCTTTTCCAGATTAGCACCATTTATACTCTTCTGCTTTTTTGTTCACAGAGTGATGACAGATCTACCATCTCCCCTGGCTCACCTACCACTCAGACAGGTAAACAGGGAAAGGAAGAAAAATTTCTGAAAAATAAAATCAAAATGCCTGCTTGCTTCTTTGTTCTATGAAGAGAAGGGAGCATCTGTTCTCATCTCTGTATGTGGCACTGCTGTGTTTGAGAATTTACCCAGTTATTTGGGTCTCCTTAGAAAAACATGAGGGAAGAGACAACAGGGATGAAGCATGTCCTCAGGCAGAGCGTAGGGTTTGGCTGGTTTAGGCCTTCATGCAGGCTTTGGCACACAGATGCATTCAGCAAGAGTCAGAACAGTTGTTGGAATTGGTATGTGGAATGTGCTTTGCATGCAAGTGCCTTTTCCTGCTCTGTGCTTTTATCATGCATGGCTGTAATTTATTTTGTCATTATTACATAAAAATTTTTGGTTTGTTCTTTTTAATTACCACATTGCTGAACCCATTTCCTATTTAAACTCTAACCATTTCCTTCTTCCTCCTTCCTTTCCTGTGCCTTTTCACATTTGTTTAGTCCACCTTTCCCCTCCATATCCTGGCCATGCAGCCCCGCCTTCCTATAGAAACCCTTCCCAGCGACCTGAGAGTTTCCTTTTCCGAACAGCTGTCAGGGATGAAGCCAAGAAAGGTAGGTTATATAGCTCAGAAAACAGCTGGTTTTGCTACATTATATTGACATCTGCATTACCTGGGGTTTGCAGAGTTTGGTTACTTCAGGTCTTTATCATCAAACTGCTTTTAGAGTTCTGTTTGTAGACAGGTGACATTACATACTTTGTGAACAGACTGATTTATTTAGAGCTGTCAAATATTCCTTTGTCATATCTGTGGAAATATGAGAATTTGTTCTTCCTGGTCTGTGCTTACACCTTTGCCACACAAGCCCTCAACAACTGATGAAGGCAGCTTGATAAATTTTGCACTGCACAGTAGCATATACCAGAATTGCAATTTCTGGAGAAAGACTGAACCACTTCAACATACTCCATCTGGCAAAACTTTGTCCTCATTTGTGCATGACTATTACCCAATAGAAAGAACAGAATCTAAACAGAATGGAGAATGTGTTAAAGAACACCTCATTTAGATTAATAGAGCATTAATTTGATTAATAATTAAAGGCAAGAAAGATCTGTGGAGAGGATTGTACTGTCCCTGTTGTGCATGTGTGCTGCAGCACCAAATGACATGGAGCAAAACTGTGCTTAGTGATTCTCTTTGCTTCTTGCTTCTCTTTCAGCTGTTGCTTCATCCTCTACCCGTGCCTTGTCTCCTGCTAATGATTCTGCAGACCCTCAAGTGAGACAAAACTCCAAACAGCGAGAGGAAGAACTGGCGCTGATAGAGCAGCTTCGCAAGGTGAGTGCTGCCAGGAGCCAGAACGTGGACGTTGTAGTAATTGTGTGACCCTGGAGCAAAGCAGGCCAGGCAGTTTCAAATTCTGTAAGATAGACTGTGCTGACTCCTTCTTCTGAGTGTCCAGTGAACTCTGCTTTTAACATGAAGCCATTCTTCCCTATCAGCTTTTACACTTGTAAGGAACTCCCTGGAAAATTGCCTCACTGTCCCCTTTCAATCCCTTTTGTAAAATCCTCTTTGCTGTAAAGCCCACAGAAAAGCAGATGGAGTGCAGAGGCTGCTGCCAGTCGTGCTGACAACATGGTTTCCTCATGTGTTCTGATCTGTCTGTTGATTCTTGCCTTATCCCTAGTTAAGTGCAGAACATTTGAGGCGCAGATGTTCTTATCTTTGCGCTTTTTGTCTGTCCAGGGCTACCATGCTCCTATTTTGTGTCCAGATACAATGACAATAAACATGACTATTGAGAATGCCACATGGCATTAAGGTACTGCCCTGCTTTACCCCAGACTTGTTTGTGGAGAGCATGAAGGGATTCCTTGAGGTGCTCTAATTTATTGTTGGAATTTTCCCAATAAATAAGAATTTACTTGTTGAAGCTAAATCTTAAAAGCCGTAAGCATCCCAGACGGACGAAGAGAATTTCTTCTCTTTGTAATTGTTGAAGTAAGGACAGTCCTTGTCTAAAAGGAGAAAGTTACCTTAAGTAAAACCAAACTTGGTGCTGTCTGCACAACCTCTCTTCTTTTATCCCAGAATGTTCTGTATGTAGTCTGTCTCTTGTTCTACTTCCCAGATAAGCTTAAATCTTTTTTTTAATACTTAAAAATTTAGGTACAGTGTTACAACTCAGTGAAATTCACACAGCATTATTTTAAATAAATTTGAAAGCCTGAATTGAATTTTTATTCATTCTCTTACACAAATGCTGTAACTACCTCCTTTTGAAAGGACTGTTTATGCCAAGTAGTTCAGGTTTTTATTTAAAGGCAAAAATGTTGTCTTGACTTTTGTTGACTGTGTTGTCCTCCAAGCCACAAAGACAATTATTTTCACTTCCCTTGGCAGAACTATTCTCTGAGAATATGTCGGGTTAGGAATACTGTTCCTAGATCCTGATTTCCATTATTTTTGAATAACAGTTGTATTACTCCACTGTGCTGTACAATAAAACTGTTCTTCATTGAACTCAACCGCTCCCAGACTGCAGCCAGCTCTGGGCTTCAGTACTGCACAGAGCTTCCCTTGAGGTTATTCAGAAGACTGGTTGGAAATGCCATGAGGATGGACAGAGCTGGAATGCTGGAGCTCTGCCTTGTGCAAACTGTTGTGCAGGATGGATCGGTTGGAGGAAGCCAGCCCTCAGTCCTGCGTGTCCATGTCATTCCTCCACAGAACATCGAGTCGCGGCTGAAGGTGTCGTTGCCCAGCGATCTCGGAGCCGCTCTCACCGACGGTGTTGTCCTCTGCCATCTGGCCAACCACGTGCGGCCCCGCTCTGTCCCCAGCATTCACGTCCCCTCCCCTGCTGTGGTAAGTGTGTAATAGTGACAGTATTTTACAGCTGTCCAGAATAACATCCACCAAAGTCCTGTGATCAGACAAAAATGCCGTACTGAGTGTTCTCTGTGAACTTACATGACAAAAAAGTAACCATCCGTCCTGTTTGAAAAAGGCCTGTAGTGTTGTTAAAAGAAGTTCTGTTTGGGTTTGTTTCGTTTAAATGAAGTTACTTTTGACACAGATTGGAAGCAAATTGTAACATTTTCAAGTCCTCTGTAAACATGTTGACTTGAAGACTGCTGAAGTAAGAGAGAGTTCAGCATGAAAACTGAAATAGGATATTTCAAAAGATCAAAACATTTGAGAAGTTCAGGAAAACAGATAGTGGGGAATTACAACATTCTCTACGAGTAGGATTCCACTACACAAGACAGTGAAAATAGGAAGAGGGACTAAGTTGATTCCTGTGCCCACTTCACAGCACTACAAATTCCTCTGCTTAGGAATTTTAGCAGAGCACACTCAAACTACTTGGAGAACACCACCTCCTGGAACTAAACAAATCCAGTCATACCTCTGTAATAAGAGGAAAAAAAGGGTGATTGTGTCAGGGGACTGTTGAGAGCAAGGAGGGAAGCACACAGAGAAGTTTGAAAAATCTTGAAGTTGTTTCTCTTGCCCTGCTTGGCTCAGTGTTTCTGGAAAACACTGAGGATGATCTGTTTCTGGGCACATTACTGTGTATCATTTAGGGAAAGCACAGAATTAGAGAAAGGTCAAGAACTGTGAGATAACAGCAGATTATTTACCTAATCTGTGTTTCAAGAATTCAAAGTTCAGTGAAAATATTTAGGATCACCTACTTAAAAGTAGTATGGACAGACAAATTGCTTGTTATGCACCTTTAAATTGTATGAATAAAGGAAAAAACTGAAGATTGTTCCTGGGGGAAGAAGTTGAAATGTGCATGTAGTGTTCACTTATCCTTCAATTTGGAGTCCTTCTTTGCGTTGGTTGGAATTTGAACTGGCACTTACGGGGCTGCCGACGGTATCATTGTGGTTCCTCTCCCTGGGACTCGAAGGGAACAGGCAGATGCCCTCGTTATTTTGAGAAGGATTGAACTGGGCATGCCAACATTTTAGGCAGATTGTGGAATCCTTCAGAGCAAAGGCATGTAGCAACTGCTCAGAAGACTTGCGTCACTGAGATCTTTTCAATGGCCTGGTTTTGTGAGCTCCTGAATATTCTGTGTGAGGAACTAAATCCTGGCTTTGTCATATGAATCCCAAGGAAGAGGCAGCCTTTAGTCGCGTGGCTCCAGGAGCAGAAGAAGCACAGTGTCATTCCCCAGGCACAATGTGATCTCTGTATTCCCTTCATCCTTTGGGAGAAAGAAGTCAGTGCTGGCCTTTAACCTGCTTCCTTGGTGGGGAAATGCAGCAAATGGAGGGGAGAGAAGAAGCCCCAACACTTATGGAAGTGTTGAACTGGCCGCTGCTCCACAGACTGTGAGTAGCTTGTCCAGGGGAGCAGGGAGCTTGTGTCTCTTGAACCAGAAAGGAATAAGCTTCAAGAACAGAAACAAGACAGAGCCTGTGCTGTGGTATGTCTGGAGAGGTGTGAAAGCTGACTGCAGAGAAACCCTCACTTGAAAAAATGCCAGTGAGTGCAATTCAAACAACTACATCAAACACATCTACAAGAGGCTGACAAGCAGCAAGCTTCAATTCCAGTTTTCTGCCACTATTTTTCGGTTTCATCTACCCTTTTTTTTTTAACTCTTTGTTAATTGAAATAGGGTTTGATATTTATATATTTTTGCATTGTAGTAATCCACAACAGACTCTAGATTGCTTCATATTATAAAATTGCCCTGGAATCACAGCATGAAAGCCAATCTGCTGCTTTTGGCTGGAGTAGAGTTAAACCATTTTTTACAGTGATCATGTAAAAGTGTTAGCCAGTTTTATATAACACTGTGTATATAAATATTGCAGAGCTTAGGATTGTTCTTTTTTCAAAAGCATCCAGCTTTTCATAAAACAGCTTTGAAAATTGGGCTTGGTTTTCTAAGAAAAGCAAACTTCAGCAGAACCTGCTTTGAGTTAGACAAGCTTATGTCAGTGCAGTATGTTTTTGGCGAAGAGATTTATTAAGAGTTTTATTTAAATAAAAAATAAAAATCTTTTAAAATCTTGCCAGTTAAGAGCACTGTATGCCTTTGCTTCTTTGCAGCCTAAACTTACAATGGCAAAATGTAGACGAAATGTGGAGAATTTCTTGGAAGCTTGCAGAAGGATTGGAGTGCCTCAGGTATGTATTTCCACCATCCTGACATAATGCTTCAGATGCAGTTTTGTATGGGCTTCAGAAAATAGAACCTTCTTTGAAAGTTTGCATTAAAACAAAATGATCAAAAGTTCAGAAGGTTCAAGTCTAAGCTGTCCTGCAGTGCAGATCAGACTGATCTTGCAGGGTCTTCCAGAGCAAAATGAAGTCAGATATACTTTGTCAGAGGTCTGAGTCACTGTTGTGCCTCAGATTCGTCATAGCTGATGCAGGTCAATTCTGCTTTTAGAACTGGAAAGTTTTTCTCTAAAACCGGTTACATTTTCTTAAGATTAGATATGTGACAGCTTAAAAGTGGGATAAAAATTGGATAATGTTTTGCATGTGTTGTTTTTATTCCAAACCTTTTCATGTTCCTTCACTATAATTCTCTTACATGAATGTCTCTCCTGTCTTACCAAGGTTTGCAGTGTTATGGGCCTTTCTCTGATGGTTGGTAACTGTCTTTACATAGATCCTAATTCTTTTGTTATGTACCAATGGTACAAGTCTGGTTTTGCTATTCCTTGTCCCCTTTTGAAACTTGGAAGATCTAGGAGGTGGGAACATATAAAATAGTCCACCTTACCCTGTTAGTTAAGTTATGCTGTTTTATGCTGTCCTGTTCTTTGCACTTTGTCTTACTCAGCAGCTGTCTCGGTAGAAATAGTTTTAATACATCATGTTTTTCTGAATTTTTATTTAAGTGCACTGATTGATTTTGGGTAGTTACGCTGCTAAACATTAATGTTTCTGTTGTAGGTTGTGGTTTCTTTCTTTTGTACTCTGAAGGGGAAAAGTAGCTCATGTCCCAGATACATCTAAGGGCAGTTCTTTAGTCAGTCATGCAGGGTTTTCTGGTGCTTTCAGATAGTTTCATTTGCAGGCATAAACCACTGGGATTTTAGGATGCCATATTTATTGAGTTGTGTGGCAATTTCACATGGCTCAGTGGTGAATTGTGTAGGAATGTGGTAGGGAGTTCAAAGTGATTGTTATTACTTTGAGATCCTGCACTGTTTTGGTCCCCTAAGAAACTTTGGACTTTTGATCCCAGCAGAGCTGCACAATATAAATTCATCTGGGACAAAATTGTGCAATTCCATCCCGGTTTCCCTATTTATAGCTCCCCCAAGTATGAAGATGTAATTTTTATGGGATTGCAGTACAGAGCAGATCCCTGAAATGACCCACAGTTAAACAAACAAAAAAGCCATTCAAGAAAAAGTCCCTGGTAATCCCAGGCTGCTCTATCTGCTACACCTTCTGTCTGGGACCCTCCTGTTTTTCTCAAGTATCTTGTTTTAATGTGAAAGAGTTCAAGGAGAGTCTCTCTGGGAAAACTTCCTGGAACACCCCCACCTGAGCTCTAAAGTTGCTCTCACATGTCTGCATTACATATCCACTGAGATGTGAATGTCAGATACCTGTATGTAAGAGTGGCATGGCAGCCTCATGTGCTTTTCTTGAAAAAATGCCTGCAGATATTTCCTTTCATTTTAATACTAATTACAAAAATAAAAGGCTTTCTGAAAGCATGGATCTCTGTGGGAATACTTACCTTCTCAGGGGAAGGCTACTTTTAGAAAAGGCTAATTACAGGCACTACAGCATTTCTGTAGGACCTTTTGTGGTTAAAGCCCTTGGATCAAAGGAAATGGGCAGTTGAACAGATCGATACATGCATCTAGATTTCACTGATTATAGCAGCTACCTGTGGGAAAGGGAGGGGAAAAACACACAGTGGGAATAGTTACAGAACTCTTTAAACTCTGATTAGTGATAGATATTTCTGCAGGATGCTGCATTCAGGCATCAATTACACATAAATAATTCCTTGTCCTGCCATTTGCATTAACTGAGTTACATGTGGAGGCTGAATTTTGGTGAGTACTCAGCAGCAGCTCAGAAACCTGTAACCTCTTCACGTCTGGAGAAAAATTATTTTCACTAAGGTGTGTGTAAACTGCTGTTTTTAACTACAAGGAGTAGTTTGAGCTGTACAGGTGACAGGCACCTCACTGACACTGAGTTCTTTGCAATGGGAGTCTTGCAAATTTGTGTGTGAGAATTAACCATCTGTGATGTGCTTCTCAAATGTGTAGGTTGTATCTGAGATGTCTGATAACTGACTGCTTCGTGGATGTTGCTATGGCTCACTGACTGACCTTTTTTTTCTATCTGTTTTCCCTTCCTGCTCACACACTCTGGACAGGACAATCTTTGTTCCCCTTCTGACATTCTTCAGCTAAACCTCAGCGTTAAAAGAACGGTTGAGACTCTTCTTTCCCTGGGGACAGATTCAGAAGAATCCAGTCTTGTCTCCCTTTCCGTTCAGCTCTGGGGCTTTGTGGTGTTTTACTGTACTCTAATGCTAACGCTCTGTATGTTCTATCGCTGGGTCTGTTTTCTCTAGCTGAGGGATAGTGGTGCTGCTTCCTCCCTCCATCGCTCCGGTGCTTGGGAACAGATTTGGGGTTTTGTCAAGACTGTGTGTACAAAGTGCTTTGTTTCCCACGGATGGGACAGAGGTGACGAGTACGATGTGTAAACACATTGGTGCACCCACACAACCATCTGTGACCTCATTGGCATTTGTATTTGCTGTGTCACACTGAGCAGATAAAATGCTTTTACAAGGGAGGAGGTGCAGTCCCTGGGCTACACCTGAGGGTGAGCTGAGGACACGTGGCTGTGTGCTGTACTCTGCTGACCTGTGGTGTAGTACTGGGAAACTGCACTGTCAGGTTGTGCCTCTGTTTCCCCATCTGTATAATGGGAATTGCACCCACTTTGGTAAATTTCCCAAGGATTATCTGATGAAAAATGTTAAACAATGTGAAGTATTTTTTTCAGTGTCAGTGTTCGTGATGAGATCTCACAGTCTTAGGAGACACGGTCTGGTAAGTTTTGTCCACAGATCTTTGTAGCTTTATTTTTTAATTAGCCCCAGTCCCTTATCCTGCTTCTGAGAGCATTTGATGTCTCAAATTTGTAGACTCTGCTTTATTACTTTGACTCAGGATTTTTAAAATAACTGTCAGTGAATCCTGAGCTGCTTGAACTTCACAACAATTCAAGAAGGAAATTTTCAGAGAAATTAAGCCCTTCAACAGCTTTAAGTTTTCTGGCACAGAAAGAAGTCTTCTAAGATTCTATCAGATGCTACAGAATGTCACAGCAATTTACTGTGCTCTGAATAAAACTTACCAAAAACTTGTTGAGTTGCCACTGAATCGTGGGCGCCCCAACCTAAGCTTGTTCCATGCTTATTCCTTCTTCCTCTCATCCTGTCATTTTCAGAAACCCTTGTGTCACACAATTGCAGAAATATAAGTCCTGGCTGCACAAGCAGTCTTCACTGTTTTACAAAACTCAGGAAGTCTTCCATAAAGCTTCACAGCTTTTCCCTCCCCAGGGAAAGCATCCTGGTGCTTTAATGCTTTAATGTCTCAGGGACACCTCAGAGCTTCAGGGCGCTCCCGGTGTGTGTGTGACAGACCGTGTCTCCTCAGAGTGTAGGTTGATTCAGGGAGCTCTGCTCAGAGACCAGAGTCAGGTAAGTGTTCAGTAAATGGCTGTTCCAAATGTGTCTTCAATAAATTTCTGTTGTATCTGCAAGTGCAGTAAATGGCTTGTAAGCCCAGTCAGTGCAAGTGGTGTTGGCCTTCCAGTGATAACCTGGAACAACTCTGAAGCACAGTTTAAGATACACAGGAGTTCAGTTGCAAATGTGGTCGCTACCAGTAAAATGTGTTATGTGTACGTGGATCTCACAAGCTCTTGTACCACAAAGTGAGTATTTAACAAAGGAGCAAGTCAAAGAGCTGCTGCTCTCTGTCCAAGCCACACAGAGTGTTCTGTCCAAGCCAAACATCGCTGAGGAAAGAGGGGACCTTTGACAGGGGGAGATTGTTTTATTTTTAAGTAAGCTATTTTTGCACTGCTTACTAGTATGAACTAGAATGAACTTGGTTCCTATGTTTCTTAACTTCTAGTGAACACTGTGATAAAAGCTGCAAGGGGTTTTACACTAACAGTGCCTTCCAGTTTTAAAATTTTGTTTGTCATTACTGTCTGTGGTATGGAGTCATTCCAAAGCTTTTTCCCTTATCTGTTTGCATACATAAGGAAAAAAGATAAGGCATATTTCCTCAAGTTTACAAGTATTTTCTCAAAAAGCACACTTTTTTCAAAGTAACATAAATTTGCTGGAAGAAAAATGTATTTTAGCCTGATCATATGGCTTCCTGTGAGAATTTCGGTCTGGGTTCACTTGTTTTCTCTCCACTCGAGCTTTGCGGGAGGAGTGTTGGCTGCCACTGTTTGTGCTGAGGGATTTCTTTAACATCAGAAATCAGTAAAGACTCAAGGAGTGGAGAAATGCCAGCTGGTGCGAAAATAACACATGAAAAATAGTCTCTGTAGTTCTATAGGAAGGACACACTTGGGTTGTTTTCTACGGATACAGAGAACTGTTGGACATGTATCCTGACTGTTGTGGAGTGAGGATGGCCAGGAAGTGCCAAGGACTTCTGTAGGATGAGGCTTTAAGTACATCTTAGACTGAGAATAGCACAACTGTTAATAAACACTTTGAAACCTCTTTTTGCATTTTGCGTATTCCTGTTATTCCTCAGAAGGATTTTGGGGGTCACCCGCTAAGCCGGGGGCACTTCTGGGGCGTGAGTGAGTGGTGGTGACTCATTCCCTGCTCACAGCAGGGCTCCCCTCAGGCTGTAGCTGACAAGCCTTATCCCTGTGAGGACTCCCTCAAAAAGGGGTGTGATTTGGAAAGGAAGCTGTGCTTCTGTGGTTCCTCTCCTGCTCTGTGTTGCAGCAGGTTTGTCACGTTGAAGCAAAGCGTCCTCCTTCTCAAGTTCATCTGCTTTTGGTTTCATAAATCACTTCCATGTCAGTGTGGGCAGAGATGGAAGACAATTTATTATTCCCCTTTTCTCCCACAAATTCTTATTTGTACAGTTTTTTAATAAATGAACACAGGGATTAGCTGAAGGCCACTTTCTTTGAGTAGTCAAGGTCATGGTTCTTTAGTCACAAGCAGAAATTTCGTGTCCTACCCCTCTGTGTGTGTGCTGCCTGTCCATAACATTTCATATTTCAGTCACCTTTTGCTTAATTTTTTTTTTCTTTTCAGTTGAGTGGTTTTCATCCATTTTGTTTTTGTCTTTGTTTTGTTCCCCATTCAGGAGCAATTATGTTTGCCTCTGCATATTTTAGAAGAGAAGGGTTTGACACAGGTAGCTGTGACTGTCCAGGCGCTCCTGGAGCTGGCACCCCCAAAGCAGCAGCCACTTCACCACTTGTCTGCTGTGTAAAGACCTCCGGGACCTTTTGGGTTACCTTGGCTAAGCAGAAGGACCTGAAGACTTTACTGCCCATGCAGTGCATCCAAACACACAGAGCTCTGTTCTAAGGAAATGAGTTTCCGTGATTCCTGACAGGAATGTTTTACTTCATTTCTCCATTTTTTTTGGAGATCACAACAGTTTCCAGTAACATTTTTTGCTACCGATTTTTTTGCCCCTTATTTAAAAAAATGAGGGTTGGGAGGAGGGCAAGGAATTCCAGTGGCTGGCTGTTGGAGCCAGCTGTAGAAACTGACCTTGCAGGTGGAAGATATGGATGTAGAGTTTGGAAAGCAATTCCTAGGGGAATTTGTGGGGAAAAAAAAAAAAAAAAAAAAGGATGTTGCTGCAGTGGGCACATGGGGAATTAAATTTCTTTCCTTACTCACAGGGTGCAAAGAAATAGGAGTTTCTTTGCCTCCAAAGAACAACAGCTATTTCTATTATAATATTTAAAAAATTGCATCACACAATCTT
This sequence comes from Oxyruncus cristatus, assembly GCA_013399855.1. NCBI lineage: Eukaryota > Metazoa > Chordata > Aves > Passeriformes > Cotingidae > Oxyruncus > Oxyruncus cristatus. The sequence continues at coordinate 151,267 of VXAY01002681.1, forward strand.
AACCTGCAGTATTTGGTAACAGGGTCGAACCTCACACAGCTGTAACTCGTGTTGGCATGTCCTCATTAACTAAAAGTTGAAAAAAAAAGAAAATTAGGTTTTTTCCCAAGGGAAAAATTACTGCATGTTTTCTCCACCAAAAACACCTTAGTAAAAGATACTAAGTCAGACCTGTTCTAACGGTATTTAATCCCATCAGAATTCTTGCTGGGTTCACTTCTGTTGGGGATTTAACATGAACACTTTTCCAACATCCGTGGATGGAGGTCTCCCTGTCTCACTGGAATCACGTTTGTGTTTCTCTGCAGTGTGAACAATTCCAGCCTGCCTTGCTGATCTTTAGGAGCCCTTTATCAACTAACTCCTGAGGGGCTGAAGCATCCCCTGCAGGCCCAGAATGTATCGGGGTAAGAGCCCAGCGAGTTCCCCAGGTGGGCTGGGTGTTGTCAGAGCAGGGCCTGTGCAAACACAGCTTCTCTCTGGGGGTTTGACAAGGCTTTCAGTAAAGCCCTTTATCTTGGAGTTTATGTTAGAGAGGTGGTGGTTTTACAGAACTGCCATTACTTACTTCCTCTTTCCTTAACATAAAAATGGAAATTCAGTGTACAGGAAGGGGAGAGGCAGCCAACGAGTTTTGCATTTTCTTGGAAAACTGATGTGCAAAACAAGGACAGCTCTGTGTGCTCTGGTCCTAGTGACGAGGCCAAGCTCATTACCAGATCAATTACGGGAATTTTTTTTTTCCCCCCAAAAAAAAGACCTCACAAAATCCACCTCTCCACGTATGCAGTTCCTTTGTCAGGTTTTGCCCAATTTCAAGCATCCCAGAATGTTTTGCTACTAATACATGGTGCTTGCGGTTCTGAAAGCAACTGCAGGCATCAGTGGTATTCCATCTGGGGATGCATTTGAAGCAGAGTACACTAAGAGGATTTTATGCAGATAAAGGAAGGAGAAATGGGAAAAGGTTAGCTAAAAGTCATTTTTGCAGAAGTAAACCTGTGGTGGGAGCTGCCAAGGGCTCGTCTTAGCTGCATTTTGTCCCTTTTGATTTGCAGTTTTGTGTCCACTTCGTTTTGCTTCATGTATTTCTTTCAAGGTCCATTGTGGTGACTGTTGAATCCCTTATTTCACGTAATTATTTCGATTGCTTCTTATTGGCGTTGGTTGATGATGTTGCAAATGGAGAAAATACCTGGAGAGTGTTTAAAACTGCCCAGCTGCAAAGAGAAACCTCCTCGTGCTCTTCTTGAGCCCCGCAAGGAATGTAAGTGCCAGTAACTCACAGGAAGAGCAGCTCCAGACAGGCATTCTTTCCCCCTTAAGTAGCTCTTGTGTTTCACTTAATTTCGTTTGTGAGGAGCGTTCTCATTCTCACAGGGTTACATGGAGGTGTCTGAAGGCTCCGCTGCAGTTTGCTGAGGGGAAGGTTCTGCCACTCGCAGGCAACAGCACAGACACAGACACGGGTGTTCTGGTGTGTTTGTCTCTGCACACCATCTGAGGTGGGGGTGCACTGACTTCATCTTGGTTTCCAGCATTAGGTCACCTGTATTGTTACAGGGACATGCCACATTTAGCCCCTCCTGGGCTATTTGAATATCCCTGCCTGAAGAAAACCAGTCCCTTCATGGAATTGCAAGGGTGTGGTGATTGCTCCAGTCCAGCTTCCAGCACTTAATAGAATGAAACTTAATACTATTCATGTTGGTGGAAGTCTGACATTTCATTAATACTAGTTTTCAGGAATTAGGGGGCGGGGGGAGGCTCGAGCCTGGCCAGCAGGAAAGGGCAGTTTCATTGCCTGTAGCTCTCAGCCATGTCTCTGTGCGAGCCCATGGAAGGGCTGTGTCTGGAGGCTGGGCAGGTGGGGGGTCCCCAGCACTGGGTACTTTGTTCTAAGCAATGTTCACTCTGGCAGTTTCAATGTAAGGTGTTAGTTTGACGTTTGTAATTCTGTGTTTCATGCTGGCAAGCACTAAATCTGGTCCAGATGTTTAGGACAAAAATCTAAACCTGAAGTTTCATCCTACGGTTTATTTAATGTGTTACACCAAACTGACTTCAGTTCTCCCTTGCAAAATGGGTTGGGATTTTCCAGTGTATTTATGTGCAATTTTTGTTGTATCCCATGAAAAGAATATTCAAAAGAAAACATGTATAAAAGCTCTTTGTTAAAGCAAAGAGGTGATTGTCTTTCCTCTCTGGGGCGTTTGTGTTGGAGGATGTGGGAGGGACCCACCTGAGTGTTCTGTGCTGCTGGTGTTGTTCCTGCACTGACTCCGTGGTGTCACCATCCATCCTCAAACCTGGCGAGCCCTGGGGAGCATCTGAGGCTCAGTGAGGTTACACACTCCAGATGGAGCACCCCGGGCACTCAGGAGCCCTCCTGGCACTGAGGGGTCGGGGCAGGGCAGAGTTTGGGTCTTTCCCCTTTGAAGAGGGCCCCACCCCCGGTGTCCTGCTTAAAATCCATCAGAGACAACTCTTTACAGCACCAGAGCACCTCTGTCATAGCACCTCTGGTAGCAGCAGGATGGCAAATGGTATTTTTACCCTTTTATGACTATAAGTGGTTCTTTGAAAAACTGTTTCAGAAACAGAGGACTTGAAAGATGAATTTGGACATCTAAAGAGTGCTTTTGTGTAGATACTGTGATGTTTTACAAAGTGATCTAATTTTGTTATTTCTGAAAACAGTGAAAATGTGTAATTAATAAAGGATTTTAAAGCTTCATCCTATGCTGTATGTCTGTAAATACATTCCATAATTTCTGTTACGTATAAATGTGTCTGAATATTGTATATTTTAAATTGCCTGTATTCTGCCAGTAGTGGGAACTTCTAGCACATTGATAATATAAAAGGAAACCATGGGTATTTGAAATAAAGTTTTAAAACTTATTTGAATTACAGTATTTCTTCCTGGTGTTTTTCTGTTGAATCAATGAATGTCACATCCTCTGTGTCAGGTGTGTATTCCACTTCCACATCATCACAGTTCACATTTGATGGACCTGCTTTGGTTCTCTACTTTTCACAGGTCCTTGCGGGTCCCTTCCAACTCAGACTATTTTGGGATAGTTAACCAGGATGGAAAAATTCCAGCATTTTTACGCATATTCTGCAGCCACATCAGAAGCTTTTTCTTGGGGGTTTTTGTTTCCAGAGCTCTGTTTCAGAACTACTGTCGTAGTAGCTGAGGCCACACATCAGATTTCGGGTGCTTGGCTTCATTACTAATGTGTGCCTGGTGTTTGATATAAATAGCAGAGATATGCTGGCCCCCATGCTGTCCTGCTTTTTTCTGAGCTCACACCCTCTGGAGAGTTTGTGATCAGCTTCGTTCCTTCCACCCAAGAAGGTCACCTGTTAACACCTACCCCATGTGAAAACAGTAGTCCGTGGTGAAATGTACTGAGTCAGCAGCGCATGAAAAGGAAGAGTTCAAATAGGAACAAAACTCCCGGGGGTGCACTGAGGCACTTCCTGCAGTGGGGTGTAAGCACAGTCCTGGCTCGACCCTGCACTGGAGTTACCCTTGTTCTTAGCACTGCGTGGGGACCATGGGAAGCAAGTGCATTTGTTCACAGCCTTGGTACCAGTGCTGGAATGGGAGCGTGTTCAGGTGTCAAGAAGCGGCCGTGCTCCAGCGGGAACACCGGTACTTCTAACACAGGTTTGTCTGGAGAGTCTGAACCTGCAGCGTCGACTCTGCCTAACAGTGGGGCACCAGCCCCTTTTCCTGTTCAGAGTTCTGAGCCAGAGGCTCCCTGCCCATGGGTTATCTCACTCCCAGTGCAGCTCGGACACGAGGATGTTTGGATGGGGTCAGCACGGGCTGGTCACAAAGAGCAGAGCAGACACAGTATGGTTTGAGCTCATCTCCTGCATTGGGAGAGTCAGAATCGAGCCAGTTCAGCTGCCGGGCTTTTTGCTGAGACCTGCACATGACTGACTGACGGTGGTGTCATGAGAAGGGGTTCTCCTCTTGCCCTCTCAGTTACAAAGCAGTCCTGCTCCCCATCAGAGCTGCTCCCACCCAACAGCCCCATCTCACTGAGCAGGGACCGTGGCTGGGGTGGTGAGGACAGTGTGACAGACCAGCTCCCGTAGGCAGCATGTCCAGCTGTCTTTTCCCATTGTTTCTCCCCTTGGTCAGAAGGGGCTGTTCTGTCTGTGTGCTGACACTGTGCAGGGCTCTTGGAGTGGAAACTTGTGTGCTCTGACTGCACTTGTGTTTACACTGCAAACTGCCCACGTTCTCCCCGGCTGACCTGGCACCGGCGCTGCGGCCGGGAGAGCACGGCTGGAGCCCAGGTGTGGGTGCCTCGACCTGCCTGCCTGACACACAGCAAACAGCAGCATTCCAGCCACGGCCAGTGCTTTGAGGGCTGCAGAGGAGGTTCTGGGTGCAGAGCATCCCATGCCAGCGAGATACTGGGCTGGTTACAGGATTACCTCCCGCTATCTGTCTGGTTCCCATCAAGCACTTTGTGCTGGAGAAACTGTCTTTCTGCTGTACAAGGGCAGCTTCAAGATCTTTACTGCAGCTGCACCTTAACTGTGTCTGTCACAAACTGTGTTCTCCAGAATTACCCGAACTCTGTTACATGGTTTATTTTGTCCTGTCAGACAGGCAGACTGCAGTCTGCAGAGGCCAGCAACAGACCTGGAGCACAACCATGGGCACTTTCTTTACTTTTTCTTTCCTCCAGATTTTTCTTTCCCTGTTTCTGTCTGCACTGCTGGCTGTTCCTTCAGAAGCTTCTCAAGGGCCTGGTAGGGGCCCAGGAATCTGCGGACCATCATGCCTTTCCACCAGGCCTGCAGCTGGAAGTGAGAGAGAGAGGCCTCAGGAAATTTCTTGCTGGGGTACCTGGTACAGCTCAATGCCAGAGAGTCTTTCCTGTGCTCCCCAGACACAGGAGGGAACCCTCAGCCCACACAGCAGCCGTCGGGCCTTGCTGGTTGCACTGGAGGCACCCACAGCTGTGATGGGGCATCTGTGGCTGGTGGCAAGGGACGAGCAGGGGCACTGCCCCATGGCCCTCCCTGTGTCACCCATGCAGTGGGCCTGATGCAATGGGCGCAGCCCCAGATCATTCCAGGAGAATGGCTTCTCCCCTTTGGCACCCATCTCAAACCTGCAGCCAGCTGCAGGCTCTGAGTCAGAAAGGTACAGGCTTTGTCCTTTGCTTGTGCCACCCCACACCAGCCAACTATTGGGCCGTTTTCTGCCTGGACAAAGCCTCTGGCACAGATTATTAACTCCCAGCTGCTGATGGAGCAGCACCACCTCAGCTTTGCTCCCCTTTACCTTCAGGGCGCTCTTCAGCTCCAGGGCCTCCTGCTCTCGTTGTTTTCTTTTATTCTCCTTTTCTGTCCGGTCAGTGATGATGGTTTTCTCGAACATCAGGCACTGCAGGAGAGCACAGGGGTGGCAAAAGCCACATGACAAACACATCCCCTAAACTCCAGGGCCAGCCTTTGAGGCTCACTGTGCCCAGCCACTTGCCAGGACAGGGCAGGGCTCACCTGGATCCTGGTGCAAGGATTCTTCTCCTCTGGCTGCCTACATCTCATCCCTGCCACTCACTTCCCACAGCCCTGCCAGAACTGCTCAGGCCTGTGGATCATGGAGTGGGTCCCCACCCTGTGCACCAGGGAGCTCCAGGGTAGCATAGGGATAATGTGTGAGTGTGGACCTTCCTCCCCCACCTCCTTTGTTTTACCTTTCCTGAATCCAGATGGCAAATGTTGCTCATTACCACTGTCAGTCCTCAGGCACTTGGAGTTGCTGCCTAAGTGGAATCTCTCAAGGCCTGGGTGTAATTAACCCCCTGATCCCATGCTGTAAAATGCTCTCTGATGGCGTCCCAGGCAACAGCTGGTGGTGGGGAGGACGTGTGGTCCCTCAGGCTAAGCAGCAGAGGATGTACAAACACACTTGGGACTCTGAGATGACAGTGCACAGAGTGAAAAATGAGCCCACAAGCAGGAAAACATCAAACCCAGTCCCATCATCTCAGACCCACTGACAGTAAGGAATGATTACAAGTTAATTCCTTCTGGCTTTAAAACACACATTTTTCCAGACACTTGTCTCTGCCCTGTGCTGCTGTTACACTGTGATCAGAGCCCAGCAGTTAACCAAGAACCCAGTGTGGGGCAGGAATGGTTCTAGCTGGAATCAGCTCCCTGATAACAGCACTGTATATCTGGGAATGTGTGTGTCTGCAGGAAGGGATGAGCTGCCTTTTCCAGTCACAGCCTGTCGTACCCTGATGTTGCTAGAAGGAGCTGGAAGAAGCAGATTTGTTCAGACTAAGGGAGCAAACTAAGGTGAGGCGTACTGATGGGATGGGACAGTGTCTTTGCCCCTCACAAATGCTTCAGTAGCTCTCTCAGTACTTGCCAGTATTTGAAAATAGCAGTAGGGGAAATATCATCATCGCTCCCCGATGTCACAGGTGGCAAATGGAAGATGACATCTCAGTCACTGCCTTCCCAGGACCAGTGTTTATAATTGCGCCCTGTGCTTCAAAGTCACTGATTTTTTTTTCCCCATGGTCCTGATTCCTTATCTGAATGAGGGTAGGAAAAAGCCCAGTGCAGTTTTTCATGGCTGAGCGCTGAGATGCTGCTGATGTCTTACCTCCTTGGCAAATTTCTGCATTGTTTCCAAGTTCTCTGCCTTCAGTGCTCTTAGGTCATCCAGTTCTACTTCTTTGGCATCAGTGTCATTTTCATACTTCTCCATCCAGTGTTCCAGCTTCTCTTCCACCTTCTGCATGGGGAGAAAGTGGTGCTCAGCATGGTGCAAAGAGTGCACAGGTGAGAGGTTTGCTACTATTACATGGCCTGCTCTCAAGAGGGTGGTGAGAGAGAGTCCTGTAAATGACGCACAGTTAGTGTTTCTTTCTCATCTTGGAAGGATCAAGCCCTTAGGACAAAATTACTAGATACAGGATAAATTGCTGCTGGCGGGAGATGAGGAGACGGGGTCAGGCTTCCAGGGGTGCATGAGGGATGGAGAAGCACTGGGGGTTAGTTTTGTGCACAGTCAGTCCTGGTGAAGCAAGAGACAACCAGAAGCCATTCTTTGTGTGTATACAGAGGGAGAGGGGGGGTTAAAAAACAATTTGTCAGTGGGAAAGCTTTTACCCTCTGCCTGACTCCCTATCTGCTTTCTGGATTAAGCACCAGGAATAAGGTCCCAGGGGACAGCACTTCACGCCGTTCCAGGTTGTGAACTTGGCTTTGTCTCACTCGTGAATAGGGCAGGTGTTTCTGAAACAGTAACACAGATGACTTCCTGCCATTCACTAATGACTTCTCCATAGCAACAACCGTGATTGCTTCCATGGAAAAATAATCTGAGGAAAAGCATCAATCTCATTACGGCATCACAGCTGGACACACAAGGGAGATGGAGGGCACGGTCACCGTCCTCTCTGCGGGCCCCTGCAAAGCCACCAGCTGCTGTGTGAGCACTGAGGGGCTGTGCTTTGCTGCGTGCTGCAGGTCAGACAGGCTGCAGCGGGTACTTGGACAGTCCCCTCGCTGTGAGCGTTGATCAGAGCAAGGCTCTGGGGTACAGAGCACTGTTTACTTCCTCGCAAGATACAGCACATTTTAAAAAATGTATTATCTCCTATTAAATTTTGTACTGGCAGTGACGTCAGGTACCCTGCAGTAGTATAACTTTTCTTCCAGTTATATCATTTATGAGAGGCTCTGCAATGTTAACACCACGGCAACATTCATGGTTGGTTACTGCTGAGAATGTGCACGGTAGTTGTGGGTTAGCAACTCTCCAACCCTGATTCTTTCCCAGATAAAGATAAGGCAAAACTGGTCTGGCAGTTTGTGTTGTTCCCTCCTCAGTGTGCCCTCTGTGCAGCCCTTGGGCAGTAGTGCTCTTCCCCGAGGAGCTGGGAGCCCCAGGTACTGCCAAGGAAGGTCTAAGTAACAATCCAATTAGCCAAAAACAACTACCTGAGGGGTGACACCTGAATAAACCATGCCAAATATTACATGAACCCTAATTTTAAAGAAATGGCTCTATATGTAGCAAACCTCACTTCTGGGAGAGCTGGTTAATTAAGACATGAGGATAAGTAACCCTTCCAACTGCAGCAGCCATGAACCTGGTACATTCATGGAGCAGTAACTGTTTTCCTTTAGGCATTAATGTTTATACGTTGGTATTTTAAAGCATTAGCTGACACTGTGACAGTCACACATACCTGAAATTGTTGCCTGAGGAAATTTTCAGTCTCCGTGTGGAGTTGAATCTCTTCATCAGTTTTGTTCTGCAAGTTCTGTGATCAGTACAGACAGAAAATGTGAAGTAACACACTGCTGCTGAAAGCCAAGTTAGAGTCCTGGAACTCTGTGTAGTCCACAGACATTTTTTCCAGTGACAAAATTAATTGAGGCAGTCCTTGCCCCTGGGCCATCCTTGAAATAGGGACAATTAGATCAGACCTTGATCAGTCAAAAAAAGATGCTTGCAAAACCAAAGCAGTTTTCTAGTCCAGTTCACCTTATGTCCACATGAGCAGCTCTATCAGCAGTCTGATGGGGGCAATGCTGGGAGCTCAGGCTTGTAAGTACCCCTTTGGACATACTTATGGATCTGGTTTTCTGACAATGGCATTACTTTAAGCATTCACTGTCTCCTGCAGCCACAACATCCCGTTGCTGTTTGCAAGACCATACAGAGAAGCAATGGAAAAGATAAAGGTTTCTAACCCTGATGAATTTCCTGATCCTATTCAAACAGTTGTGCTGGTGATTATAATGGAGAACAGGAAGGGCATCTGGGGAGCAAGGGAGGGCTCTCCTGTTTACTGGCTGGAGATGCCTTCCGGTGTGGACCATGGGGAAGGGCTTACCTGAATTTCCGTGTTCAGAGCATTCTCTTCCTTGCTGCACTTCTTCTGGGTTTGGTGGATCTGGAGATCTGTGTCCTTCTTCATGTAGGAGCTCTCTGTGTCCAGTTTGGCTGTCTTCTCTTGGAGCTTCTCTTTGAGGCGATCAATGATCTTATCTCGGTTCTAGTGGAGACAGAAGTAGCACAAAAGCAAGCCTGGAGACTGAGGTCAGATCACTATCTCTTAATCTCTCCATTCCCTGATAAACTCAGAAGAGAACAAGGCTACAGGCTTCACACTTTCCCTGACTGTTGCTCCATTTCAACCTCTGCTTCAAAGCTTAGTTTGCCCATACAGATGGCAATAAACCCGTCAGCAAGGAGTGATTACCTCTGGAGACGGTGGAGTGATGAACAGAGTGGGACAAGAAGCCAGGCCTTCTGGTCTCTGGTGCAGAAATGGATTCAGACATGCTCAGTATAAACATGAAAGAAGCCAAATAATTGTAGTCACTTAAAGCTAGGCTTTACTTTTACTAACCTCTTGGATTAGACCATCTCAGTGAGTGAGCATCTGTGAGAGGAGGATAATGGCTCAGCCCCACATAAGCCTAAGTTTGTCATCCTAAAGTATACTCTAGTCCTTGGATTCATTTTTTTCTAGTTATGCAGCAACTGTATAAACTCAAACTTAGGAACTGGTGCAAATCTTACCCCGTACTGCTTATACGTTTAAACAGTTATTTCTTGAAATCTTACCAGGACAATAGTGCACAATTTGTTATAAAAACATACACCCAAGGCAAGGAAGAAGTGTCAAGGAAAAGCTGGCTATGAGCTCCCAGCCTCTCCCCATGCCTTGTTTTGTGATGAAGCTGAGTTTTCCCTTTCTGCTCTCCAGAGCTCCCCCGCAGGCAAGAATCCTGAGTGGTTTGTCCAGCTTTTGGAGCGTGCTCAGGAAGCAAAGCACATTTGCTTGATTTGGGATTGCTGTTTTGTTTACTCCTTTTTAATTAATTTCTGTTAGCAAAGGATAAAAGTTCATACTTCTGGGGCTGGAACTTGGAAGAACTGCCTGTAAAATGAAAAACTCCAGGCTTTGGTATCAGGAGTTAAGAAGGTCATCAAAGCCTCCTGTGCAATTATGCAGGATCCATGTGAACACCTCTGGTTTGGCACCCAGTTGTTCTGTCACAGCCTTTCTCTTTGCTTTCCTGCCATGCTGGGACAGGTTTGATATTCATCAGCCAAACCTCACAGCTGAAGATGAAGATGAAGTACCAAAGTGCTGGCATTTAAACCTTTTGAAGCCCACATATCTTGTCTCTGAAGTACCTCGCATTCCTTAGCTGTGTAAACATGGAAAAATGCCACAGGAAGAAGCCAGCTCAACAGTGCAGTGTTTGAAAGCCTCTGCAGCATGACTCATTTGGAAAAGGTTTCCTTATAAGAAGAGTTTGGAGCAGCTAAAAGGAAAGTCCTTACTTCTACACTCCTTGTCTGACATAGTTAGGAAGAGTAAAGTACATTTATGAGGTTCAGGACAATTGGGGCCCTTGGCTGATGGTGTTTTGAGGGTTCAAAGGTCAGGCGTCCTCAAGCTTTTGAAGGTTTCCAACATCAGATACTGTTTTACAGACATATCATCATATGACTGCAGACAGCTACAGACATGAGCAGTTTGTGCCCTATTAAGGTTTCTGGTAATGGCCTTTATTTTCCCTGGCATGGAATTTTGGTGGCTGTTGGGAGGGGTTGTGTTCCCTGTCAGTAGACATGGGAGGTGAGTGCACCACTCTATTTTGAGATTGTCTTCCTGGGTCATGGTGTAATCGTGTCTAAACTGGAGGGCTGGCAGAGAGAATGGGGAGATGCTAATGGAAAAAACCCAATGTTTTGTGGTGCTGAGCCTCTGGGAAGTCAAGCACTGCTGATGTCAGTGTGTTACTGCTATCTGCCAAAGATCTGCAAACAGGCAAGAGAAGAAGGGTTCAGCCTAGGTTACAAAGCACTCAGAGAACTGAGAAGAGCATGAACATTTTACCAGGTTATTTTCTTTTTCATTTCATATTTGAGTAAAGTGCTTTTGATTCCAGTGCCCCAGGCCTCAGCCAGGATGGGGGCCCATCTGCTCTGTTTGTTTTCCCTGTTGTATGGCATGTTTGTGGTTTGGATTTGGTCTGTGGTGTTGTAAAACATCCTGGTTAGAGGTGGGGAGTCTGGGGGCTTGGTTACACAATCCAAAGCAGACGGGAAGTGAAATGCAAAACCCCTCTGGAAGTGAAATGCAAAACCCCTCTTGTGGTTTACAGCAGCGTCCCCCTGGAGAGGGAAAGTCGCCTGCAGGGATGAGGGCAGCTCCTGCTGCTGGACCTGGTGCTGCATTCGGTGTTCGGCTGCAGGGAGTAAATGCAGCAGTAAATGCCCACAAGCTGTGAGCACCATCTACAGAGTGTGCTGTTCCCTGAACTTCAGGGACAGGCACTGGGAAAATGAGTTAACATTCATTGGTTCTGGTTTATCATAGCAAGGGTCCCTGCCAGGACATGGAACGCTTTCATAGCTGATGCAGTAAATCTCTGGGCTGCTTATTTGGGATGACTTCAGTGTTGAATCTGCCAAACCAAAGATGCAAAATCATTCCTCGTGTCCAAAACTATCAGAAAACTGTCAGAGACCAAGATCAAAACCCAGGAAATAGTTGCCAGGAGCCAGTCTGCTTCCCAAGCAGGTAAACAAGCTGATTTTCTCTGATCTCTCAGCTGAGAGACATCAGCTCAGAGGCCTGTCTGCTGTCACCCGGTGCCACAGGAGTCTGCCCCACAGATGCTGTTTGGCTTCAAAAACAAGTGCATTTAACTGGAGACGTTATCTGCGTATCCTGTGTTTTCATTTACTTTGATTTATCTCTCTTGTAAGTGCCACCAAGATCTCCCAGCTCTTCCACAGCAATTAGTGTTTACAGTCATTTGAAATACAGCTGGTTACAAAAGTAGCCAACAGGAGTAAACAGTTTAAGGAATTCCCCAGCAGTCAGATGAAGTTCCTGCTGCCAGCAGCACTCCCCCTGCTGCCATTTGTCAGGGAAGGGGTGCTGTGCTCCTGCAGGCAGCCCCCGTGGGGAGCCCTGCTGCCTCTGCCTTGCTCCCACACCCAGTGCCTGGGAGCTCAAGCCTCTCACTGGCAGCTGCAGCATCTCAGCTTGCAGAGCCTGGAGATATGCTTAGATCTGCACACCTGCTGCAGCCTGGACCCGCTCCCCCTGAAACCACTACGGGAGGCCCTACAGACAACTCAGTAAGGCCACAGCCTGCATCTCTGCCCCAGCTCCAGAACATCCCCGTGCTGCACACCCCCAAGGAATGTCGGGCCCAAAGGACAGAGGGGCTGGCAGGTCACCCAGCTTCAACAGAACAGCTTCTGCACCCCTCTGCCAGCTCACCTTTGATCCCAGCAACTGCGGGAGAGAGCTGGTGAGGGCAGCTGCAGAGGGAGCAGGACCTCTTGGCAGCAGCACTCCTGTGGAAAGTCCTGCCCCTCTGGAGCCAGGTTTGGAAGAAGCTCAGGACCATCACAAACCTTGTGTCTTCTACTGTAATCAGCTGGTGCATTTCTCCAGTAGAAACAGGCACCATTGGGTGTTTATATATGTTTAATACATTCCCTAGAACACTCCATTGATGCATTTCTTGGGAGAGGAAAAGGGAAGAAACATGATGGATTTTAGTCGTACTACTAAAAGCACGACCAAGTGAGGCACTGATGCAGTGGAGCTGGATATGTTCTGACAGCCCACACAGAACTGAAGTTATGGACTTGTTTTCACTGGTACCGTGGTGCAATGGCTTGGATTTCTGTCTGGTTGGTAGCTGCAATATCGCTGCCTGTTATAAAATCACACCACTACTTGCACACAGGTATGGCACGAGTGTACACAAAACCTGCAGGACATAAAAAGTCTTTGGGCAAAGAGCAGTGCAGGAATGCTAAAGTTTACATTCCTAGATTTTTATGTTAAGGTGTATAATTCTATATATTAATTTGTTTCAAAACCTGTGCAGACTGCCATCACTTGTCCAGGAAACCCAAGAAAGTGAGTATTTTTATACAAACTAGAAAATGAACACTGCAGCAGCAAACAGAACCCTGCAGCCAAACCTGAGCTACTGGTGCTGCTCCTGCACAGAGGGGTGAGAGCAAAACCAGACAGATCATTTGAGCTCCTTTACAGACGGCAGTGCTTTCCAAGAGGAAAGAAAACAAGAACATTTAGCATTTGATTTGTGTTCCATTAGAAAGAAAAATGAGCTGAGCAGGCTAATAAAGTATTAATTAGCCTCTCATTAAGAGGTAGCAAGGATGGAAATACATATGCACAAGAAACATGAGGCCGTGTTTTGCTGGTTCCAAGATTATATTTGCTTGCTTTTGTTTTCTCATCCACTAGGCTGGAGACAACCATGTAGGCTTTTGTCCACAGGTCTGTGCATTATTATTGTTGTTCAAAGTACTCCAAAATCAGCAAGCTGTATTTTTGTTTTTAATTAGTTGGCAAGGTGACAAATCATGCAAGTGTCTGTAAAACTGCCTGCGGGAAAATCCCATATGAAGCAAATAGAAATTACTCTCCCTTGGGAGACGCAGTGAGACACCATTATTTTTGGCACAGGAGGAAAGCAGTACTTGAAAGTAGTCTTGTCTTTGATTTGTTATCAAAGCTAAAACTATAAGGAAGCCCAGAAAAGGACTTTCAAGCTTAAAATATTAAATACCAAATGAGTGCAGATCCCACTTGATGAGGCAAAATCCAAGAACTAATTAGCACTGAAAGAACAAGGAGAAGAGCCTCCCCTCGGCACGGGAGCTGCACAGGTTCTTACGACTGCGAGTGGTAGGAGAGGTGCAGATCAGGACACAGAGAAATGCCCCTTGTCTGCACAGTGCCAGGACCTTGCTGCTGGTGCAAGATGGGATGGTTACAGCCTCCCATATACCAGACCTTGGGAAGGCATTAAACCAGAACTGGGTACATATATTGTATGCACAGATATGGTGAGGTTTGAGGAGCACTACACAGAAGGAGAACTCCCTCATCACATTCACTGGCTTGGGGAGTGGGAGAACAGAAACTTCTCAGGAGCCATCAGAGTCTGACTAAGAAGGGACGATGAGCAGAAGCAAAAAGATCCTTTGTATTTTTACAGCCATCCTGTATTTACAATTAAACTTTCGACTGCACATGCATCCAGGCCGCCAACACAAAACCTTCCTGTTCTACAAACCAAACTTCACCAGCATGTCAGTGGCTTAAAATGCCTCTGTGTAGTCAACTATATCCTGGCTTGATTACTGTCTACACTTTTGTCCAAAGACAAAATTCGGCGATAATAATTCTTTCCTCAGATGCCTTTGCTGTCCTCTTGCTCCTATTGAACAAAGTGTCATATTCTTGTTCCTTCCTCCAGCCGCTGTACAGCCCTGACCCAGCCTGCCTTTTGCTTGTTTGCTATCACACACCATCTCCTGCCCCAGCAGGGCCAGGCTATGTTTCCATGTTCCATGAGCATCATCTCTGAGCTGTCTGGTGAGCATCACAGTGACCAGTGATAAGCCATTGAATTGATCTGCACTTGTGTAGCAAGTCTGACATTTCCAGAATGCCCCAGATTCACTGCTCGTGCACACACTGTTTGCGTGATGCAGACAAAAGGGCTGAAGCTTTCCAGAAAGATCAAGTTGACAGCATATGTGCAGTAACATTGATCTGCCCTTGTGTAGGCATGTTTGGGATTTTCTAATGTCTGGAAGCCTAGAAAAATAGACTCTATAATGGCATTTTCCCCAGATAAATGTAGGTAGAAAAATGACCTGCCCCTATATAAGATGTCTGCCTTTCTCATTCCTTCTTTGTCACATTTTCTTCTGTGCCAAATGATCTGCATGAGAGAACCTTAGATACTGTTATCTGCAGATAACCTTTTTCTCACTGATTGCAGATACCTGTGCTTTGCCACTCCCAGCAGTGTTTTTAGGATATTCTAATTTGATCATGTTCTTTAATGATTATGAGTATTTTGAGCTCCCATTTGAAAACCACTGGACTGTGCTCTCAAAGTCATTAGTGGGCTAATTCCAAATACAAATCTTTAATGCAGTTATTCCACTTCCATATTCCTAAACGATAGATCATTCTGGATGCCACAGGTCCTCCCTGAGTACTAGATCCTGGGCAGTGGAGTCAGGTTGCTAACAGGCTTCCCCCCTTGGCACAATGCCCAGTGCTAAGTGCTCTCACCTGAAGGTCTTTTGTAGTTTGTCTCTTGACATCTTGCAGCTGTTTCTGGAGTGACTTTATCTCCTTCTTTCCTTCCTCCTCCCTGAAGAAAAATGGGAAAATACAATCACTTGAATATATCAAAAAAGACAAGAGCTGTTTACCTAGAAAGGGAACTTCCAGTCTCCTGATACACTGTGGAAAGATAAACAGAAACTTCTCACCAAAACTACTGACTTGTTCAGTAAATCCTGAAAGAGGTGCAGAGACTGAGCAAGGCGGATGGGGACAAAAGGGAGAATGAGCCAGAAAAACAGGGGATGCTCTGTTAAAAGCCTGGAGTGGACTTGAGGATGGTGTAATTCCTATAGCAGAGAGGTAAGATGCCTGTCATTGAGTCACAGTTTCTACAGTTCAGCAGAAACGTCCCTGATTCTGTGCAGAAGTGTGTCTGAGCAGCAGAGTGCCAGCTTGTGTGTCATTATATGTATGGAGGATGTTTCTTTCATATTAGACTTAAAGTCTTCCGAAAACACTGTATCGGGTTCTGAGATCCATGAAGGGATCTGAGTGAAGGCCAAAAGCTAGAGAGATTCATCTGTCTAAAACAAAACAGATGTTTTAGGTATTGTTATATCACTCAGAGCACTTATCTAAGCTTTTATGCTCATGATTTGATTTAAAACCAGTAAATACTACAGTTGGCACCTGAGGCTTTGTATCCTATCCCAACCTTACAATCACACATGCATTTAATTTTCAGAGTCCTTAGCTAGTTTGACTGTGATGAACAAAAGCTCCTGATAAGGAGTCCCAGTGCCACTGAAGATGCCTTTCAGAGTAGTGTATTCACACAAAACCAGGCAAGTATTTATTATCTTGAAAGACAGATCAAGTTCACTCCATGAAAAGAATGTATAGAAGAACAGAGTGGCTAGATATGATTGACAGAATGGAATAAAAAGCATTATGTACTTTCTCATTATCATTTATCTGCTCCTTTCTGCCCTCCAGTACTGGATAGTTATCCCACAACCAATTGCTACACTCATTTTTGTTTTTTGTCCCTTCCATGGATAAACAATAAATCCCTTGGTTTTAGACAGTGGAAGAGCTGGGTTTCATGCTTGAAATCACACATTCCACTGGAAGCTGGGGCTTTGCCCTGGAGGCAGACCCCTGAGCTGCCACAGGGGCTGTTCCAGTAGGTTGGACTCATGACAAATCACGACTTAGAGCAGCTTTGCTGTGCCCCCTAAATGATAGGCCTGAGCTGCTACACAGAGCAAAGTAGCTTTAAAGTGGTCAAATGCTTGTCTGATGACTTTGATTCTCTCTGACAGTCTCGGGGTTGAACCAGAGTTCTGCATGCTAAAAAACCTCCAAGCCTCTAGTGCTCGGAAATTTGAGGTTTGAGCTGAGATGATAACAAACCTGTACCCTGAAAGATTTGGGGCAGAAGAGGATCTACAGTGCAGTGGCTGGTGGATTAGCCTTAAATAAGACAACTCCTCTGTCACCATCTGTGCTAAACCTTCACTGCTGCTGGGAAAGGGGAGCCAATTAGCATATGGGTCAGAGCAGATTCTCCTGGGCATCAGATAACCTAAAGGCCATATGTTGCTGGCCCTGGTTTGAACAGATTCTCTGCTGCTCTGGCTTTCACTGGGGACAGGAGTTAAAGATCAGGGAGCTCCTACATCACATTATGTTTTAATTGAAATGAGGCAGCATTTGCATTAATGCAGACACTGGTGTCCACTGTGGT
Organism: Oxyruncus cristatus; assembly: GCA_013399855.1. Lineage (NCBI taxonomy): Eukaryota > Metazoa > Chordata > Aves > Passeriformes > Cotingidae > Oxyruncus > Oxyruncus cristatus. The sequence goes on from VXAY01002681.1 coordinate 168,190, forward strand.
CAAAGCTCAGGCAATTCCTAGCTCAGATCAGTATCAGAACCATCCGCTCTTTCTTCCTGAAGGGAAAAGAATTGCAGTTTGTAAAGCAAGCAGAACAATTAAAGCTGAAAAAGTAGAATCTCTTCTGTATTTTGGTTTTGTTGGGTCTTCTTCCTTTTCAGCATGTACTGACTGGGAATGGGTTTGGCTTTCAGCAGTTAAGCAGAGAACTGAACACAACACTGACCTGATGAGGATGTCATAAAACTTGCTCTTTTTTTCCTTCTCTCTCTCATTAGCTTCTGTTAGGCTATTAAATATTCCCGATTCCTGCAACTTTTTCATAGTGACAGTAATTACATCACTTGCATACTGCCTGTCAGGAACAAAAGGAACACAACATTACTTTAGGCGTTGGTACTACAGTGTCTGGTACCTTTATCCATTACTGTTTGTAGATAAAGGAAATAAAAGATCCCTTTTCTGTTCTTTACATCCTATCAAACCCAAGAGTGCTTCTCCCATGGTATCTCCTTCTTGTACATCTGAAAAGCTCTGTGTTAGGAGTTGGTTGAAGTTTATAGTTTAAAAATGCTAGCTGTGCTGCCATTAGGAAGGAGGCTGTTGACCTGCAGTTGTGGTGACAGATAGGTGGATCCTGGAAAATGAGACCTAGGGATGCAAATAAGTGTGTCTGGGGGTGGATATCTGGATGCCAAAATATTCCAGTACAGCCCTAAGCTGATCTTAACAAATAACATGGGCTTGTCCAGTTTATTGAATGTCATGGTGCATATGGCATTTATATTTTGGCTGCATTTTTCTCATTTGTGTTAGGATCTTCTTTAAACCGGGATGCAGAAAAATGACTATTGGGCATTCAGCTCCCCAGTCTCTTTTAAACCAAAGGCTGCTGGTATTTCTGCAAATCAAGGCACTGGATTAGGTGCAGGAATAAAGTTTGTTTTAAAAAAGAAAGAAAATCTTTAGTCTTATCTGTTCTATAAAGGAGAATGGCTCTAACTGCCACAGAAACTCCGTGTGCCCTGCAGGATGAGTGAGTTCAGGAGAAGGCTCAGATCCTCTTGGGTGTGGGATCTGCTAAGGGAGCCTGACTCCAGGTACCAGAACATCAGCACTGATTAGTGCCTGGCATGAATTCCACCCAAGCAACCATTATCAACTGGGTAATGTTTTGCAGCTCCGTTCAAAATAAAATGCTGGTCATTATGGGGCATCCAGAGACAAGCAATGGCCAGAACCAAATGGCCTGTGAAGCTAGATCCCACTATTACCCTTAGAGGAACTTCTGGACCAAGACTGAAATACTCTGACAGTGGGAGAGTGGGTAGCTTGTGGTTTTACTTTCAAGAGATAGACTGAGGACTTTACACCTGAGCATCCTCCATAGGTGCTTCACTCACCTGTCAGCCTCAATTTTTCTGAGCTTCTCTACAGTCAGAGCGCTGTCTTTCCTGCCCCTTTTGGAAGGCTGATGGGTGCTTTTCCCATCTTCAGTTTTCCCCATCTGCTGCTTGTGTTCGGTGTTTTTCAGGGCTATGGAGGTAACTGTGTCCTCACTCTCTTGTCTTGCTGATACAAGCTCTGGATCTTTAATGTCCAGCTCCTTCTGGGTCTGTGTAATTTCTTTCATTTCCTGGATGCGAGTCTAAAAGGGCATAAGACACCTGCTTGCACACTGAGCAGTAGAAATAAACCCTCTGCAACATTATGTGAGAGGAAGAAAGATGAATAATAAACTAGAATAAAGCTTTACTGAGAGCAGTTGATAGTGCCTGTTACAGTCTGCAAGGAGTGGAAGAGCAGAAACATTTATGTTGCTTAGCTTTGAGCACACAGTGTAGCTTATTGATGGTTATGGGCTCAAAAGCCCTAAAGTGACAGAAGAAGCCTCAAAAGGTGAATTCATCCGCTCCAAGAGATGCTGGTTCAGACTGTGTCATTCCTGACATATCCTTAATGGCCTACAATATTGTAGGCAAATCCTTTGCCTACAATATTAGTGTAATAACTAGAGCTGTGCGGAAATAAAAGTGACAGACATCAACTATCTGCTTAGTAGTTTTTTTGAGAGAGTGACAGCAGAGGAAGTATAGCCTGGATTCAAAGATGAAATTCAAAATATTGGCAGCTCTTTCTGCATGAAAAGTTATCTTGTGGCCCTGTACAATTTTATTAATAAAAGGAAAAGGCCACAAAAAAGCAAAAAAAAAAAAGAAATACAAAATCAGCTAAGCTCTTGCTTCCAGGAATTTCTCTGCTTTATGTGGTATGGGTGAGAATGCAGGTGTGTACTCTGGGACACTAAAAGAGAAATTTTTCTTGCCTGCCTACCGGCATCTCTGTGGCTGAACACTTCCTAGCAGCAGTGCTGACACCAGCTAACACAGTCACTGCCAACCCCATCCCAGTCCACAGCTGCCTGCTCCCCACCCTGCCTGCATGGGGAAGTGGATAAAGAGCTCACTGTGATGGAACATTTTCCAGTGAAAAGGAGGGGAAAAAAAAAAAGGTTATTTTTAGCAGCACCAGTTCTCAGTCCAGATTCTTCCACAACCACACACACACACATTGGTGCCAAGAAAGTGCAGAGAGGGCAGGGTAAGAACAAGTGGTCAGGGCAGCAGCTGTGGATGCCGACAGTACTTCCAAATAGTTACTTGTCAAGTGAGGCTCCATTAGTGGTCTGTGAGGGTACTGCAAAGGGCTGCTTCCTTCTGAGTGTCCTGGACAACTCTGGATGGGATGGATCAGCCTCTGGCCGTGCCTGACTTATCACTGACTACAGAAGGAGGCTAAGTGACTACATGCTTAATTTTTGGACAGTTAAATTTACATTAAATGAATGACATGCAAAGTATACACAGACCAATGAAAATTACATAGTTAATTAGTAAAAAAGGGTTTAAATAGCTGGCTGGTGATGGCTCTACTTCAGAAAGAACTAATTTTGCCAAACAAACTGCTTTAATATCATGTAGATTTTATGAGTATTCTGACAGATGCTTTTTAATGTCTGGGAAAGTTCAAGACAGGCAATTACTGCATTGTCTGTAAACAGCAGGGACTTACACATTACCAAATAACTATGCAAGAGCAAGAAGTTTGTAAACTGCATGTGTTACCATCTCCCAACCGAATTTTGTCTGTTGCCGAAAATTCAGCAAGTAGAAAGGCTGCTGCCCTCCGGGGGATGCACTGTGTGAAACAGTGTAAAAGAGCATCTAATTTGGAAAAATCTGTGAGATGCTGGACAACACTGTGATTAATCCTCTCAGAAATGTCATCAATTGAAACTGAGATGTCAACCTTTTAAAACGCCATTGATTTGTTTGACTGACAGAGCTCCAGGGTGCTTTGCAAATACAGGTCTTCTACAAACACAATGAAAACAGCCAAGTGGAAACTGAGAAACGGGGAGGAATAGCTAATTAGAGAGCACCAAAGTTAGCAAGTCGCTTCCCTAAGCCATTTTCTTGTTTCTAAGTTGTTTCCTTCCCGGTTTGTTTCGGCATCTTTAAGAGCAGAAATAGGGTTTATAATCTATGATAAAGCAGATGTAGTCTGTGTTCTAAGCAGTGACTTGGTAAAAATGAGCATCTGTGATTGAAAAGTGAAGGTGTTTTCAGTAGGAAAAACTGAAGGTACCTTCAGTAGGTCTATCAGCCTGAGTCAGTGTGTCTGAAGAAGGACAACTCCTACTGTCCCAGAGAAACGCTCTTTCTCTATGTTTTGCTGCTGGCACATAAGAGGTTTTCCACCAGCTCAGAGAGTGAAAAGCCTCCTCTGGGAACAGGTGACGCCGGCTCATAGGAGTTTTTAAGGGGAGGAGTGCCCTCTATGGCACAGTCTGAGCATCGTTCCCGCCCTGAAATTCCCTGTGACTCCTGCTGCTGCTGCTTTGCAATGGGTTTTTTGAAAAGGTAGTGTGGCAAGGAAACACGTAGAAAACATGTTTGTTTACCTTCCTCTGGCATTCTTAAGTGATACATTAGACAGAGTGAACAGCATGAGATGTGAAAACTCAGATCACAGTTTTTATTTCCATCCTGGTCTCACACTTTTTTCTTGAGTTCATCTTAAAAAAGTTTCAAACCTGCTAAAACTGGAAACAGCCTGCCTGCTATGTCACTTAAAATATATGACCACAGAACTTAGAAGCAGTTACCCCTCAGGATGGTCCTATCCTGTTTCCTATGTCTAACAGCCACCAGAAACATCACAACACCTTCCCCCACAGCAACAAACCTCTGGCTGAGCATTAGGCCTTCTTCTCTCTTCATATCTCTGCCCAAACCCTCTTACTTGCAATGCATATTAGAAATGAACTAAAAATTAGTGATCACTGAGAAAGGGTAGTTACTAATGTATTTTGAAGTGCACCTTTCTTAATGCATTGTCTGTGGGAACTTTATCGTGGACTTAGAGAGGAACAGAATTACCCTGGGTTTGAGTACTTTCAAACATCCTATTCATTTATACTTTTAAAATAGCTGTGCATCTCCATAAGAACCTACATATGTTTGGCTTCCTTTTCCCTAATCCTTTGCTAGCCATCTAACTACCAAGATTTTAAAATTATTAGCCCAGGAAATTCATCACAGGTCAGTAGGATCCTCTGCAAAGTCTTGACAAAGGCTTCTCAGTGATGCTCCAGTATAAACATTAAAACTGGTCATCCGTGCACTTTTATTGTGTTTCTTCACCTGGGAGTCATGGAGCATTTACAGAAAAAATACTTGAGTGGATTTTTTAAAAATGCTGGTTAAAGACCAAAAAAAAAAAATAATAATAGTAAAAAATAAGTATATTTTTAAGCAGGGGGGGATATGGGCACATACATGGCTGAGGTCTATCTTGTCCTCATCTGAAACTGGCATGATATATCCAAGAATTTCAAGCTGATCGACACAGGTCTCCAGCACAGCAGCAAACAGCAGAGCTTCCAGATGAGTGACTTTTTCCATTTGTTTAGTCTCTCTGTCCTTGCTAGGAGGAACAAAGATAAAAGATACCAATCAGAAAAACACTGTGGTGTTAGTAATGTTAGTAACAGTAGTTTAAACTAAAGGTAGACCCGAAAAAGCTTTATTTACAGCCTTACATATACTTCCCTGGCTTTGTTTATAGCCTGCCATACACTGTTTATAAGAGGAGCCATGCTCTGCTAATGGCTGCATTCAGGGACAGTGGGAATGTTTAGCTTTCAGAAAACAAAGAGGTCCTGGTCCCTCCTACAGCAGATCTGGGTGGAAAGGCTGGAGAGAGAATGGATATGGTGGGCACAAACTGGGTGAGGTGCCTCATCCTTCACTTCAAGAGGGAGCAGTGTTTCATAGTGGACTTTGGGAAACAACAGAACGAAGGCGCCTTTTTTTAAAATGAAAAAATTGACATCTTATAAAATCACAGATGGTGAACCTTCCTGTCCCAACCATTCCTCATTTATTTACTGTGTAGCCTTCATACTTCTATGATCCAAGTCCCCTCAGCAGGAAGTGTTACCACCTTAAGATGCTGAAAGTCAAACAAGAACCAATTCTTGGACTAAATAAACTATCTTTAACATTCTGTGTTACTTCACTTTAAATTGCTCTTCAAACATGAAACTGCTCTGACATACGCTTAAGCACCCCTTTGCCTTGCTTGCAGATGGAATATTGTGAAAGCGCATTGAGGGAAAGGTAGAAATTTACTGTTAAAAAATACCTAAAAAACCACATGCATAGCAATGGAGAAATTCTCTGAGGATTATAATGTTTTAATAACCCATTGGACAATCCCTCCAAACCCTGCACGTACAAACCAGATATTCAGGCATTGGAATGGGCTGCCCAGGGAGGTGGTGGATTCTCCATCCCTGGAGGTTTTTAAGATGAGACTGGATGTGGCACTCAGTGCCATAGTCTAGTAACCACGGTGGTGGTCAAGGGTTGGACTTGATGATCTCAGAGGTCCTTTCCAACCTGTCTGATTCTATGATTCTATGATTTATTGTATAACATGTAGCACAACTGGAGTCTGTGATGGCTGAGATCCTGAGTGGCATTGCAACTGGAAGCATCAACATCCACTAACAAAACCTTCATTTGGCTGCTATACCTACAACTGGGTTTGTGCCATCTGTAAAACCCTTGAATAAACATATTCTAGGCCTGAAGAATATTACAATCCAATCTGTAAGTGTGCCAAGGAAATACATCAGACAGTGCCTGTTAGCATAAGACATGGCCACATTTTATGAAAATTAAAGAGGTTTGGATGCAGTTGTGCTCTGGATCACTGGAAGTCAGTGAGATTTCATAAGCAAGTGTTAAAAAAAATGCATACTTGCTATAACCTCTCTGAAGCTGTTACCATTTGTCCTCATACTTCTTTGTTGTTTTTGTTGAAGAAAATATATTAATTTCCAGTTGGAACATGGAGTTAATTTCACGCGTTCAGAAAAAAAAGGGCCACTTTTCAGTTCAGGTTTATTTGATGTCTGGTAGTACAGACTAGGTGAAACAAAAATAACTTAGATTTTACGTATTTGTTTCCAGGTGTCCCTCTGTTGCAGTAAGTTGTTTAATGCAACATGTGTTGAAATGTGCTGTCCTTTGTAACAGGACACAGCTCTCCTTGGGGATAAGATTACAGCTGGAAAGTGTGCCAGGGGCACTGACTGGGATTGCTCTCTGTAAATACATAGGAAGAGACAGACCAAGGAGAGACAGAGGTATTTAAGTTAAGATAATACTGGCCCAGGGTCAAAGGAGTGTAATTTCCCCTAAGCCAGGCAATTATGATAAGGTTTCTAACTTCTGGATGGATGAAGATATGGAACAGCCTTTCAGACAAGGTAATGGTAGGGGCACCCTGATTTATTTCAAGAAGCTGCTTAAATCGTGGTGGGAAAAGATAACAGCCAAGCAGTGATTCTGAACATTGTGTTCACTGTCCTCCGTGTATTGTTTATACCCACTTACCTAATTAATTCCACTGTGAAGGGCTTTTGATGACAAAGATGGAACTGATTTCATCCCTTTGCTTCTGAGATTTTTTTCCTCTCCTTTATCTTAATTAAAAAAAAAAAGTAACATCCTGAGAAAGGAATCTGATAATAGCATTTACAAATAAATAGCAAATAATCTGTATAAAAAATGAAACCCATCACTTTTCCTTTCTTTTCAGCCTTGGAATTAATGATAGAAATGGAGATGCAGAAATTAAGTATTTTTACATCAAGAAAGTCAGACAGTGTCTTTTTTCAGTCCACAGGCACGAATAAAATATTTTTAAATGTTTTACTCAGCTTTTACTTATCTTTTTCAGAAATCCAAGATCCATATTTTGAGTCTAAACAACATGAGAATAATCTATCACATGTGGAGTCCTAATGCTAAAAATATGATGAAAAAAGATGTGTTGGGAGATAGCCATGACAGATGATTATGGAAGCATTTTTGAAAGAAAAAAAATGCAGCTCTCATAGGAATAAGTGACTTATTTGGAAACAAAGGAAGATGCAACAGCTTTTCCTCTTTCTCATCAGCAGCTTCTGCCCAAGAGAGTATTAACTCAGGATATCAATGTCACTGGAATATTTCTCTATAGCCTTTTCACCTCGTGTATACCTCCTCTTGTATCCCTATCCTCACTCAGGAGATCCACGTGCCAAGTCAGTAGGCTCTGGGCTTATGCTGACTTGGAATTGAGAAGGAAACTGCTGTCTGGGGCATTAGGAAACACTACAAACAGGAGCTGCTTGCTCTGGATTTCTATGTCAATGCAGTGCCCACAGACCCTCCCTATGCAGCCACTGGCACTACCCTTCATTGCTGTGTTTGCTGAACTCCCTCATTAAACTCTACTACTAATAATTAAAAAAAAAAGGTATGTGAAGGATTCAGCTTCCCCCATGAGTTTTGGCTGACATTCTTTCCCTGCTGATATAAAGGGAAAGGAAAACAAATCAAGAAATAATTTTTAAAACAACTGTATAAAAAGGCCTGGCCTCCTGTTCCTTTGGGGATTGCAACTCCCTCTGCTGTGTGAGAGCCCTGGATGTTCATTTCTCCCACCCTGCTGCCTGATACATGAAAATGGCTTCAAAGGCAGCATTTTGTGCAGCATCGCTTTTGGTCAGCTAAAGAGATTCTGGTGATTCTGATTCCAGTGAGAACACGCACAGCTCAGGATGTCACATCTCCTTTCGCTCGCTTTGGCAAGTCGTTGGCACGGAGAGGTGCAGAACATCCACCACAGCAGCAACTGCGCCAGAAATCACAAATAGCTTCATTTTTACCAAAAAAAATGTCTCTTAGAAAGCAAAATAGCTGTGGCCTTACAAAACTCAGCCTCTGGCTGCATATATTAGAATGGAAGGTGCTCATTTGGAAAAAAAAATGAGAAAAGGAAGGGGAAGGGAAAAGGGAAGGGGGAGGGGAAAGGGAAAAGGGAAGGGGAAAGGGAAAAGGGAAGGGGAAAGGGAAGGGAAAGGGG
>VXAY01002682.1:10126-22750 GCA_013399855.1 Oxyruncus cristatus
TTTTTTTTTCTTTTTTTTTTTTTTTGGCGCCACTGGATAAAAATCCCAAGCTTTTAGAAATAAATGTGGTGGCCTTTTGAGGAGCTGCAGGGAAAAAAAATCGGTTTAATTCCCTCGGGCTGCTTTAAAGGAGGATCCGGCTCCGTCCTCGCACTCAGGGAATTCCACCAGCGGGTAATTTGGGCTCACAAACTCAATTCTACGCCGGGATTACTCCAGGGATCCCTTCTCCCATCGCCGTCCTGGAGTGTCGGGATGGATTTTTGCTTTAAAAAAAGGGAAGATTTGCGCTTGATCCGCGCGGGGGAATTTCAGGCTGCTTTGGGAAGCGCTTCACTACGCCAAGTTCAGGGTTGTTTTCCTTCCAGCTGCTCCAAAAATACGTATTATATAGGGGAAAAAAAAAATAAGAAGGGTGGAAAGGAAGCCTGGAAGCGGCAGCGAGTTGGGATCTGGGAGAGGTGCTGGGCTGGACGTGTTTTCACGCCATTAATCCCAGTAAAAGTTCTGTAATTGGGAGCAAAACGAGTCTTTGGACTCCTAAAATGTCTGATAGCATCAGATATTGGAAAATCAGGAAGCAACGGAGGGAATAAGGGAAATTTATCCCGTCTATGAATGAAAGGAATTTATTCCAATATTTGCTTTGCTGGGAAGTGGCAGGATTCGAATCGATTCGAGGTTTTGGTTTTAGAGTAACACGGAAGGGTTGTAAATCTCAAATATTGGCACTAAAAAAGTGGGATCGCTTCGGACTTAAGATCAAAGTAACCAGGAGCAGGATCCGGCCCTGGGTTAACACGGCAGCTGGAAAAATGGGTGTAAATCGGATTAATTTGGGTTTTATTGCGGATTTATGCTTCCCATGGGATGTACAACAGGCTGGGGGGGGGGAATTAATTCCCGGGGGCGTGGGGGGTGGAAGTTTATTCCCTTGGGGGGAATTCATTATTCCCATCACTGGTGCAGGGCTGGGCTGAGCCTCTTGCTGGGATCCGGGTTTCCATGGAGTGACCCCGGGCAGAGTTTGTTTTTTATCTGGAAAATGGCCGGGAGATGGTGGAAATGGGGGGAGAAAAGCAAAAGGGAGGTGATGATTTGGGAGGGGTGGCGGAGTTTCGCTCCTGGCCGCGCAGAAAGGGCTGAAACCGCTCTCTGATCCCGGGAGGGATCGGGAATAAATCCGAGCCTTTGCAGGAATCGGCTTTGTAGGAGCAAATCCGCGCGGCTCCAGCTCTCCCCGATTGTTCGGGATCGGTGGAGCCGGCGGGCTCTGCATCCCCATTCCCGAGGGGCTGGCGCAGGGAGGAGGACCCTGACACTGCCTGGGGACATCCCAGGATGTTCCCCCCACTCCTGGGGCTCATTCCACCCCCAGCCCTCCCGAATCCCAAATGGGGCTCGGCTGTCCCGGGGGCCGATCCCGGCGATCCCGAATCACCCAAGTGAGGGCCCCGATCCCGGTCCCGCTGCCTCCAAGGAATTCCCTCTGAGATTCACGAGCGGAGCTGGACAAAGCCCTTCCCCTCCCCGGGGGACTGGTGGGTTTATTCATCCCATTCCTTAATGAGCCACTTCCAGATCCCACTAAATCATACGCACCGGGAAGGGTGAAATCGTGCTCCATAAATCAGATCTGAGGCTGACAAGGACTCCCTGCATCATTATCCCGGCGAGTTTCGGAGATCCCAGGTACCGCCGCCGCCTTCGCAAATCCCGATAAATCTGGGAGTAATCATTCCCGACAGCGAGGCAGCAAAAGCGCCGGAAAACATTTTCTTCCTTTAAAATGTAAGTGGAAAATTTATTGTGGGGGAAAGGAAGACTTTTCTCCGGAGAGTCCGTAACAAGCAGCCGTGGGAGCCACTCCCCGGGGGTATGGCATCGCCTTGGGATTTCTGGGATAAATTCCTTGCAGCCCCTAAAAATTAGGGAAGTTTTTTTTTTTTGTTTGTTTTGTTTTTTTTTTTTCCTCTTGGGGTGAAACACGAGGAAAAAAGTAAAGCCGAGTGTCTCCAGCGTGTCCTGGAAGGACAGAGGAGCCAAAGCGCCGGAGTCTGCTGCCTTCTGGTTTGTGTTTAGCCTTTGGAAAAAAAAAGAATTCCCTCCCTGCACACCTCCTTTTTCCTTAAGGGAAGATTGATTTTATTAACTGGCCGACACCTGCAAGTAATCGGCATTTTTTTTTTGGTGGCTGGTGGCAGGAAAAGGAGCCATCCCTGGGTTTTCTCACTGCTCTTGCTCCTGGAACGGAGCATCCACGGACGATCCAGTTGCTCCAGCTGGGTGCTGGGTGCTGGATGTGTCCTCACCCTCGTGGTCCCATCGAGGAGACACCCCCAGCGCTCCCTTTTCCCACGGGGAAACCTGAGGCACGTGGCCCTGGCACAGGTTGCAAATCCCCCACCAGCTCTCCCTTGGCTGGTTTGTGGCTGGATTGGGAATGTTTGGAGGAGGGGAGGCAGGAGAAGGGACGTCGACCCTGAGAAACCCCCTTCGTGCATTCCAGGGGGTGCTTCTCCCCCTCCCCACGTGCTTCCCACTCCTCCCAGCCTTGCAGGGAGATTTGCTTTCCCGAGGAAAGGAGCAGCGGGAGCTCTTGTTTTTCCATAACAGGATTGCCCCCGTCAGGATTTCAAGGAACTTTGGGGTGTTAGGACCTGTCAGGATGAACGAGAGGTGACAACTGGGAGAGCTGGGGGAGCCCTGTGGAAACCAGAGGGATTGACAGGGATTCTCCCTTCCCACAGACTGGTTCCACCCGCCCCTGCTCCTGGCGTGGAGCAGCTGAGGTGTGTGAGGAGCAGGGGAGACCGGGAAGGAGCAGGGGAAGGGGGGATTGGAGAGTCCAACAGCTCAGAGCTGCGGCTGGATGGACATCCAGGGTGAATGGACGGGGGGATGGATGGTGGAAAGAGGGGGATGAAGACTAAGAATAAAGCAAGAGCTGATCCCAGAAGCATTTCAGCTTGGATACGGTTGGGAGATGCTTCTTTCCCCGAGTTATTTGGGTTGAAGGGTGAGGAGACCCCACGGGACTCACGAGGAGTCGCGTGGCTGTCGGGGCTTGTCCCTCACGGGCTGGTCGGGCTCGGGAGGCCTCGGCCCCGCAAAGCAAACGCTGCTTTTGGCTTTCTCCTGGGGCGTGGGGGTTGTCCCTTCTTGTCCCACCCTCTGCAGAGCCCTGGGGGGGTCCCCAAACCCAACAGGAATCTTCGTCCATGTCAACGGATGAGCCAAAAGAAACCAAAGCCACCGGTGCCAGTGGAGGGTCACGGGACAGTTGCAGGGAGCTGAGAGGCCACCAGTGGGGACAACCCCACGGCTGCAGTGGCCAAAGCCACGTTGGGCAGCGGCATCCCCCGAACCAGTGTGTCCCACTGTCCCCACGGGGACCGGGGGCTGCCAGGATGAGGGCAGGGCAGCCCGGCTGTGGGGAGGGAGTCGTAATTCCTGGCTCCTGGGGTCGTAATTCCCGGCTCCTGGGGTCGTAATTCCCGGCTCCTGGGGTCGTAATTCCCGGCTCCTGGGTTCCTCCCGCCTCTTGCCCCCTGCTCTGGCCCCACGCCGTGACCTCGGGAGGTTTCCTTGAGCTCGGCCAAGGCTGATAAGGGGAACCAGAAACAGCTTTGACCTTTCAACTGCGAATCTCCCTGCGAGGAGCCTCAGGCGGTTCCGTGGCTCAAAGGCCCCTTGATAGGAAACAAAAGCCGCGCCATTGAACTTTGTAGGAATTACACCCCCGAAGCAACCTCTTAGGGGCCCCCAAAAAGCCCCACTGAGGGGCACCAGGTGGGTTTAGTGCTGCTGAGGAGCGGGGCCGGCACGTGGGAGGTGTGGAGGAGGTGCTGTGGGTTGATCATCTGCGGTGTTGGTCCTCTGCTTCCTTCCTTTTCCCTTCCCATCTCTCCCTCCCGTTTGGCAGCTGCTCTCACCCCTGGGGACACTGTTGGAGTGCAAAGATTTGGGGAAAACTGGGCACCTCCTTTGCTCTTCTCTGAGAGTGAGAGACCCTGACTGGGATGAGACTTTTCCTCTGCCAGCTCCAGGACTGGGGAGGGCCAGGCCCCCCGTCCAAGGCATGGGGGTGGAACCGGATGATCTTTCACGTCCCTTCCAGCCCCAACCATTCTGTAATTCCATGATTTCCGTGGATACACGGCATGCCTATGGAAGTAAAGCTGCATCCTTGCTCTCTTTCCCACCCCACAGTGGAGCCGTCCGGGGTGACGTTGTCCCAGCAGCCATTCCCACAGCGACATTCCCTGCTCCAGGCTCACACCCTCTGGTTTGTGGCTGTGCTGGGAAGGTGGAGGCTGGAGCTGCTGGAGCTCATTAATTTCCTTGAGCAAGTTAATTGGTAAAAACACAACAGCAGGAGATGTGGCAGCTCTGGAAAGGGAATGTGCTCCGCTCCCAGGGGATTGGGCAGGGGTCCTGCTTCCCAGTGGATGTTTGGATCCTTGTAAGCAGATTAAGGATCCTGGGATCACATTCCCATCACTGGAGGGCTGTGTGTGAGCCCCCAGGATGGAGGAGAAGGGCGTGTCCTGATGCATTCCCCGAATAGCTCCTGTTTTGGTTTCCACTCCAGCTTTTCCATGCCGGGGCTTTTCCCTGCTCAGGGTGTTTATCAACAACAGCTCCACGGAGCTGTGGCAGGTGATGGAGAGCCTGAACCCTGCAGGATCAGGCCCTAAACACCAGCAGGTTCCCTCTACTGCCTCCCTCACCAACCCTATGTTTTCCCTGCTGTTGCTTAACCCCATTAAGGGGATTTGAGGTGGTTCAAAGCCTCGGGAGCAGCAGGGGGGGGAAACCCGGAGCAATAAGTGGAGGCGACCTCTGCTGAACTGGAGAAAGAGGGGCCTTCCTCCCGCTGCCCAAACAGCCCACAGCATTTTCCCATTAAACCTCGGTGCCCGGACTAGTTGGAGGAGAGGGAAGAACCAGGATCAGCCCTTCCTGCATGGAGACAAAGGTGAAAAACGGCCGGAGTTGGGATTGCGGAGTCAGCAGCCGACCCCCGAGGGATGACCCAGAGAACCGAGATCCGGGGATGTGAAGCCTCTGGGGAAGGCATCAAATTCAGGTCACTTGGGGGAAAGGGAACCCTGGACGGGGTAGGGTCTGGGGAAAAATGATGCTGGGGGCTGGGTACCACATTCCCCACGGGCAATGGGCTGTTCTGGGGGAAAAGGGTTGATCTGGGATTGTGGGTTTTGATGCTGCTTCTTCTGAGCATCCTCAAAGGTGGTTCCCCACCCCACCAGAGCCCAAACGCTGCAGGAGGAGCTGGAGCAGGAACCCACGGGGAGGAGGGAGCTGGGGATGGACCCCCTTGCAATGGGCACATGGGAGGGTTTGGGGCCTGGGGGGACCCCGTGGCGTGGGGGGCTCTGTACGAGGTGTTTTCATTGGGGCGCGGGTTCGGAGATGATAAATTTTAGCAGCTTAAGCACATTTGGGTGTGAAGCTGCTGATTCGGGCGATGCAAATCCCAGCACGTCCACTGGGGTGGAACTGCCCCACGAGCAGGATCTGACCCGCCCCAGCAAACTCCCCTTCCCTCCCAGCAGCATCTCTGCCTGTCCCTCCACCCTGCCCTGCTCTGGGGGTTTTCTCCAAGCCCCTTTTTTGGGAGGATGTTGCTTGGATGAGAGGAAATGCCCCCCACCCCTGCTCCCAGGGACATGTGTGACCTGTGGGAAGGGGTTTAATAGGTCCCAGGCACGACGTTCCCGTGGCAGCTCCTTCCCTTCAGCTCCCTGGGGGGAATAAATCCAATAACCTCACCCAGGGCACGAGCTCAGAGAGGCTTTCCCTGGAATTAACCCCCCTTCCGCTGCTGCACAAGGAGTCACGGCTGTTATCCCAAATCCGGAGGCACTGGGGGGGAGGCAGAAGGACCCTCTCTGTGCCTGCCCTGCCCGAGGGGCTGGGAAAGGGTCATCCCATCCTCTCAACCCAGCCGGAGCCAGGCCTGGGGACTGGGAAGGGGCTGAAGTTGCACGGGGGGAGGTCGAGGAGCAGCAGGGGGGGAGGAGGCGGGTGCAGCATCTTTGCTTTGCTCTCCACTCCCCCCCCCCGGCACTGCAGGGAGGGCAGGGCACCAAGAGGGGGTGCTCAGGGCGGGATTTCAGCGTCCCCCCTGGATTCCGTGGTCCCTGGGAATGTTTTTGGCAAAGGAAGGCACAGAGACTGCTCTGTGTCCCTCCAAGGGGCAGTAATTTAATCACCTCTAACTCAGACCCCAGCGTGGGACTCGCTGACCCTGTGGAGGCTGAATGGTCTTCCAGGCTGAGATCCATCCTCTGATTCCAGCAGGGTTAGCTCCCAGCCCAGCCAATTCCCTGGATTCATCCCCCTCCACTTTCACCCATTAACACAACCACTCCCGGGCAAGGTTTGTCCAAGGAAGGAGTAAGGGTCGTACCCAAGCCCCAAAAGAGGGTGAAAGGGCAGCAGAAATGCCCTCCCTGGGTGGAGAAAAAAAAAAAAAAAAAAGAGCATTTCCTACAGGAAAGAAAATTCACCTGGAATCAGGTGCAGGATCCATCATCCTGGGTGTCCCATGGGTGTCCCTGGGTGTCAAAATGGGTGTCCCATTTTGCCTCTTGCTGGGACACCCCCACCTCGATGGGACCCCCCGTGCTGCAAAGCCCCCTTCCCGTGGGGAGCCCCAATCCCCCAGGGCAGCTCAGTGGGACACAACAAGCTTTGGGAGGAGGTTTTATTCCAAGCGTTCTGCCGGCCCTGCAGGAATGTGGGAGGGCACCTGGAGGCAGAGCCTCTGCTGTTTCGATAAAGGAGCAGCTGGATATGCTGGGAAGATCCTGATGGAGGGGCTCAGCCCCCTCCTGAGCTGCTGCAAGCCCTGGGATCAGTGACTCCTGGAAAAGAGCCGCTCCTCCTGTTTGGTTCTCGGTTTAGGGCACGGGGTGAGGGGCAACAGGAGGCGGTGTCAGGACTTTGAGGGTTCTTTTCTTGGAGGTTCCCTCCAAACACCTTTCCTCCTCTCTCCTGCCACAGCAGCTGGAAGAAGAGGAGGAGGACGAGGGTGACAGAGCCCAACACGGGCTCATGTTCTCCCCACCATCCTATTCCACTCACTCATCCCAGGACCTGCGGGGCGATTCCAGAAGGCAGAAGGTGAGTGCTGTGCCCTCCCCAGCCAAGAAATCCCCAGGGATAATCCCCAGGGATAACCCCAAGGAATTACCCCCGGGACACACCCCAATATGTTCTGCCCAAGCAGGGTTGGTGACCCCAAAGGGACCTGTGCTGTCCTGGCAGGCTGCGATCCAAAGGCATCAACCCCCCAACCCCATCCTGGCTCCCAGGGCCTCCCATCAGCCCCAATTTCCTCCAGCCCTGGTGATAAGAGGCTGATCCTCAGCCCTGGAAACCCGACGCCCCGGTGTCAGGGAACACAGGGCCTGGGGGACTGTGGAAACGTGGCTGAGAATGAGCAGATCTCGCTTCTTTCCCTCCTTCCCACTGCCAAAAATTCCCTTTGGAGGATGGGTGTGGCCCGAGTGCTACTCGCTGGGATCCCCCTGAGCTGCATCCCCCTGATCCGAGCTGGCAGTGCTGGATTCTGCGGGTTAAAAGCTTCCAGGCTCACCTGCACCACTGAAACACCCCGAAAATAACTGGGTGCTTATCAGGCTTTGCTGCCAACCCTTTCTTTTAGGCTGAATCCCAGGGACTCGTGGATCCCACCTGCTCGCTGGGAACATCTGAGTCAGGGATGTTCCCACCTTCTCAAGCCCTCATTTGGGGCCTGCCCTGGCCATGCCCAAAATTAAGGAGTCAACCTTAAAATCTCTCCCCCAGGCTGGTCTGGGAGCACATACAGGGTGCTGTGGGTTTGCCTGATTCAGGAACTGATGGGATACTGGTTTTACTGGGCTTAGAGGGGGTGTCTTATGACCCACCAGCCCTGCAGAGTGTGGACCCGAGGAGCCGAGTAATTCCAGTTTATTTATTCCCATCTTTTACCACCCTGAGGGTCTCCTGCCTGTGCCGTGATGTCCCTCTGCTCTGCTGGCCCTGGGGGCTTCCCCCCCCCGGCTGCTCTTGGATTTGGGGTGAATCTTCCCCCAGATTTTCAGGTATCCCTGTGCATTCTGACCAGGTGTTTCAGCTGCACATCCCAGACCTGACCACGACGGAGGGAAACCATCTCCAGTTTCTGCTGGAAGTGGTTCAGCTCTGGGACTGCTGGTTCTGGGGGGGGGGGCAGAGGGAAGCTGCTGAGGCAGGAAAATCAGACACCTCCCAAAATCCACTCTGCTGTAGAGAGTGCCCTGCTTGGAGGTCTGTGAATCCAGAGCTGATCCGTGCCCAGAATCACACTGATTTAATTTCTAGATTGGTTCATTCCCGTGCCAAGCACTGCAGCGATTGAACTAAACTGATTTTCTCGAGGAATTCCTTGTTTGGGAGTGCTGGAATCCTCAGCTCTGCTGCCAGTCCCCTTGGGCAGTTTCATTCCTCGAGGCTGGTTGTTCCCATGGGATTGTGCCTGGGTCAAAGAGCTGGATTTCGACCCAAAGGATTGTAGCCCGGGGTAGGTTTGTCTTGCCTCCCCTTGTCACATGTGCTTGGCCCTGTCCCCATTCCAGAGGGACCAACGGGGGCTGTGCAAGGGCTGGGGGGTTATTTGCAGCACCGGGATGGAGCGAGGAATTTGGGATCTGCATCACACTCGTGTTTGTGCCCGACAGAGCCCAGACAGGGGCAGGGCACGGGAGCCCAGGACCGAGCCCACTGCAGGAGAAATCCTGGCTGGGCAGCCAAGATCTTCATTTTTTCCACCCAAATAAAGTCTCGGCCAGAAAACCGGCTGTATCCAGGGCAACGGCGATGCCTCGGAGCGCGGGAGTGCCGGGATCCCTCCGGACCAGCCCCGGGGTGAGATGCTGGGGGCAGTTACTGCGGGCTCCGCAGAGAGGGGTTGACGGGGGGTTGGCAGAGGGGGTGGCAGAGGCTTGGGGGGGTCTCCCGAGGCTCACGGAGATGCTCCACTGCCATCTAGTGACAGCGGGACCCGGGATAGGGACAGGCAGAGGCACGGGCCGCGGAAGGGCCCCTCTGGATCCTCCCTGCTCCTCCCGGGGCTGGAGGCAGCAGCAGAACCATCTTCTCGTGAGCAAACGCATTTCTCCATCGCGATGAATTCCTCTCCTCCAAGGAAGGAGCGTTTCCCTGCTGACCTTCCCACAAACCCCATTGCTGGCGCCTGCCTGGGTCAGGTTGGCATCGCTGGAGGGGACGTGGCTCCTCCAGTCCTGAGCGTGCAAACACAACCTAAACATCTCCAAGTCGGGCTATCACGCGTTAGAAACTCGCCTTTTCTAAAGGGCCTGACGGGGCCGAGGCGCCTGTGCGGCTGTGGCTGTAGGTACCCAATTCCCTCTGGCACCTCGGACATGCCAGAACGTTCCAGAGCATCCTCCTCCTCCTCCCTCATCACCGCAGTGAAATTATTTAATGCCTTTAATGTAATTAACGCTAAACTGCCCAGCCCTGCAATTTCTCCTTCCAGCTGCCCATTAATGTCTCCCTCCGGGCAATTAGAAAGCAGGAAAAAGGCCACAAATCCCGGCCCTGTGCGGGAGGAGGAAGAAGAAGAAGAAGCAGGACAGAGGACCCGCGTGCCTTAGTGTCATCATGCCACCGCAATCCCAGAGTTGCCTGGTAGCTCCTGGATCTTTAATTCATCTTTCCGCAGAGCCGGTAACGTGCGCCGCCCCATTCCCTGATTTTTTTGGAGGTGATTTCCTCCCTGAATCTCACCCCTCAGTTTGCCACTGAAATCGCGGCAGTCGCGGGAGGAGGATACGCCTCTGATCCGTAATTGCCTTCGCTTATGCTAATTGTGTAATTGGAGGAGGGAATTACCTGGGGAACTGAGGTGGGAAGAGGGGCTGGCTCCCTCTCCCCGCTCGGCTGCCTCCGGGCTCCCTCCCTGGCCCTGGGGTACATCGGGATAAGGGGCCCTGCTCAAGGCACCCCTTTCCCATCTTCCTTTCCCCCCTTTCCGTGCTCAAACTCCCGATCCCCGGGGTTTATCCCGGCAGTGGCGGCTCCCCCGGGAACGCACAGTCTCCGTTTCCGACCGCTCCCGCTGCCGCCTCGCCGGCAGAATTCCCTGTGCCAGGGACAGGAGCCTCTCCCGCGGGCTCCGGTGTTTGTGGATGGACGTTCCCAACGCTGGGCTCGTCCCCAACCCGGCGCTGCTCCCCACGCGGATAAAAGGTTTATCCACACGGATAAACCCTCCTGGGATGCTGGAAGAAGGAGGGTGAAGCCCCCAGGGGATGGATGGGGCACGGAGGGGAGGGCTCAGAGTAGGGTTTGCTCCAAGGGGAAGGATCCAGCTTTCCCGTCGGTGCTCCCAGCTGATTGCACTGAGCTGCCTGGAGCGTGATCCCTGCGGGTGGGTTTTCCCAGTTCGGCCTGTCCCTTTTGTTTGGGTTTTCCTTTGTCCTGCTGGATCCCCCCAAACACAGGACACGGATTCACCTCCCAGCTCCCCTCCACTGCCCTTGGCCTCCCACCTCCATCTATGGCCCCAGGTCTATCCCGGTTTTTTGGCCTCACTGGGATAATTTCACCCACTGGGACTGACAAGAGTTCGCTCAGAGACTGAGCAGAGGCCTGACCAGCTCATCACACCCAGCACTTGGACGCTGCAGCCTTGGATTTCAATATCAAACTTCCTTTTCCGAGGAAGGAATTCAAGCCCCAGGAAAGGCACATTTGATGTGCTGGTGGCACTAATCCTATTTGGAAACGCTCTGGCGAGGGTTGCACAGCTCCAGTGCTTATCCCAACCCCTTGGCTTCCCAACCATACCCCCTCTGCAATCCCTGCTGTCCACTCACACCTCTGACACAGGAATGGGAGCTGCCTTTTCCCCTCTGAATCCCAAGCCCAGCAGTTCTGAAGGATACAAGGTGATCCCTGTGATGGGACAGCACAGAGAGCTCAGATTCCCAGTGCTCCCAGTATGGAGCACTGGAATCCCCCACAGGACCACCCTGTAAAGCCTCGTGGTGCCAGGATTTGGGATCCACAGCTCCTGCTGGCTTTTCTGGGTGTGCATGGAGACATGGAGCATTATCCCTGCGTTTTCCTCCTGGGATTGTCCCTGCTGTGTACAAACAATTAGGAGGCTCTGATTAATGGGATCCGTGATGTTGGTGGGCAGAGCCAGTGAGGGGTGGGAGGCTTTGGGGAGCCAAAGGGCAGCTGGTGCATTTTGGCACATGTGATGAAGGAGTAACTGGGGTTTCCCTCCCCTTTGACGACCCCAAAAGCGGCCTAAAAGCACTCTGGGGCACACGGTGGCTTGTTATCGTTTGTGTGATGGTAGGGTTGGCACAAACACCTCGTGGGCTGCAGCCCCTGGGACGGTGAGGACCCCCAAACCCACCCAGATTTGGGTGCCAGGGAATGGTGCTGCTCCTCCAGTGAGAGAGATCCCACGCTGAGGAAGGCAGGCCATGCCCAGATTTTTATTTTATTCTGTTATTTTGGTTTTTATTCCTGCTTCTGCCCATTGGCGTTGACGATCTGGGTGTGTGGGGACACCGGGTGAGGTCGTTTAGGGGGATCACAGGCAGGAGGGCAGCGATCGGGAGCAGAGGGGAGGTTCTGGGGGTGCAGAGGAAGGAGCAGCTCCAGCAGAAGAAGCTGCTGGCAGAGAAGGGGGTTAATTATAGCCCGGAGCAGAGCTTGGCAGCCCCAGGTGCACGTCAAGCTCTCGAACTGAGGCATCTTTAAAAATCTGCGAGGGATTGGGAATCTGCCTGGTTATGTGAAGCATCTGTGGCTCCTCCAAGCAGATTTTCTGTCTCCTGCTCCCGCGTGGCGCTGCCGGAGCCGGAGGTCCCTGGCCCGGGGGGCGCTTTGGTGCCGGTCCCATCCTTGGCAGACGCGGCTCTCCCAGCTCAGCCTCGCAAAACCCGGCTCCCCCCCCAACCCTGGGCTGCTCAGGCGGGGTCGGGACTCATCCCGCCCCGTTCCTGAGTGTTCCCGGTGGCCCAGGCTGGTGCCGGGCACCGGTTCCCGTCTCTGGCAGCTCTTGCAGCAGAGCCGAGGCAGCGGAGCTGAAACGAGCCCGAGCAATTAAAAGCACCGGCGGCAGATGGTCGCTGCCGTCTGTCTCCGCCGCCGCCTCCTCGTCTTCCCTTTCCTCATCCTCCCTCCCGGCTCCTCTTATTCCTGTTTTTTGCTGACTTATCCCCCACCTCGAGGGCTTCCCAACCCTTCCCCTGCGTCCCCATCTCTATTTCCACCCCGAATTGAGGTGCACGGTGCAAACCCAAAGCCTCAGGTATTGAGGGGAGGAAACGCCTCCATACGGAGGGAAACTGAGGCACGAAGGGGGCTGGGAGCTGCCGCTTCCATCCGACCTTCCCATTCCAGCCGCAGGGATGGGGCCGCGCGTTTTGTGTCCTTGGCTCCAGCTCCGAACATCTTTCTTGAAGGAGCTGTAAATTCTAGCTAAGACAGAAACGAAGGTTAAAACGTCCATGAAATCAGCCTGGTTGAGTACTTTCTATTTTATCCAGGCTCCCTCCGCACTCCCAAACTCCTGCCGTGACTCAC
>VXAY01002686.1:0-72924 GCA_013399855.1 Oxyruncus cristatus
TTTTAAACTGTGTAAAGGGATACTTGGGGTAGTATGGAAATGGAAACCACTGTTATCCTCAAAACAGACTGCAGCACAAAAAGAAGAGAGTTAGAAAATGAAGAATTATTTCCTGTAAGAAGACGGGAATGTAGTGTGAAGTTTGTTCTTGCAGAGGACCACAGCTAAATGTCTTTAACAGTACAGTACTCTCTTACTTTCATTATGTATATCAGTGTATATCAGTGAATTCACAGGATAAACTCACCTTGTAGGTTTTCTTGGTGTAGTAGGCTAGAGGCCAGATAGGCCAACTATAAGATATTACACCAAAATACTGATTGCTGCAGAAAAAAAAATAGTCTCTGAAACTGGAAGTACTTGAGCAAAATTTTGTTTCCAAACAGCTCTGGAAACTGTAGAAGAGCCAAAGTGTAAATAAAATAAAATTCAGTAAAACTCTCAAACCAGATAAATAACAGGTTTATGATTGGGCAAGCAGTGGATTTTGTCTTCAGGGAAAGGCTGGAACGTTCTCATAGGAATTGAAATAAATGCATTCAGAAAATGAGATTTATAGGAATTTTTCATCATTTTTCAGAGAGCTTCCTTTCAAACACTGCGGAAGGTGTGTGAAGCTGCAGATGTAGCTGTTTTTCGTCGGGCAGCGTCTGGGACTGTGCCCGGCTGTGTTTCCATGGCACACCTGGAGCCATCGGAGGGTGCCCCACGTGCCAG
Source organism: Oxyruncus cristatus (assembly GCA_013399855.1). Lineage (NCBI taxonomy): Eukaryota > Metazoa > Chordata > Aves > Passeriformes > Cotingidae > Oxyruncus > Oxyruncus cristatus. The sequence continues at coordinate 718 of VXAY01002686.1, forward strand.
TACAGTATGAATTGTACTGCGGGCAGCACAGAGCGTGCAGCACAGCGGCCGTTGGTTGCTTCGAGGAGACACAGCAGAGCTCCAATTTGGGTTGGGCAGGAACTTCCACAGACGTTCTCAGTTCTCTCCAGGCACGGCTGCCTCGGGAAGAATCGGGGCTGTGTGTCCAGCTGGCATCTGGCCGCCCTCGCAGGAACCTCCGGGAGGAGTAACCGCTCCTTCCCTGCAGGAACTGCACAGCATCCACTGCTCTGCCCACTCACACTAGTCCTTCCTCACATACATCACTGGACAGCCAAGAAATCATGGATTTAAACCTGCGAGTGCTGGAATACATTGATGTTACTATTTTGAGGCTTTTTTTTTCTGGAGATGAAATGTGGCCTATAAATATTAACAGATCTCTTTCCTTTGGCCTATAAAGTATATTAAACCTGCTAAAAATATTTAGCCCATGCTAAAAAGAAAAACCTTTGATATTGAATAGCCCTTGATTTTCCATTTGCAGTGCAAAAAGATCAAATACTGTATTTGTATTTGCTGAACATACTATTTATTCAAGTTTATGTTATGGTAACCTTCCAAGACCAGTCAGTGCCTTATGTCCTTCTGATATTTCCTCTGCATTCTGAATTATCCATTTGTGGGCAGCACTGAAACCTTAATTAGTGAGACAGTTTTAGAGAAAAAGACATTAACTTCCCTTTTGTCCAGCCCCAGTAAAGTTTCAGTCGTTTATCGTGCCTGTATGGAATGGTAAGCATCAGAGGAGTGAAAACTGGGGGACAGAAGGAAGATTAAATAATTGTCTTGAAATGATTGAATTTGGACTCAGTATTTCCACACAGTCACTGGATCAGGTGTTGATGCCATGCTCTAGTAATCCACACTGCATACCAAGAGTGCACAAGGAGTCCAGAATGGACAAAGAGTTCTCTTTCCAAATCCTTTCATAGCAATGGGAAATCCTACGTCCAAGCACAAGTCCTCTTGCATAGATTTCTAGTCCTTTGAAACAGTCCTACAATATTCTAATTTCTCTGACATGGCCAGGAAGTCAGTATAGAGGATATTAAAGTAATTTCTCTGTGGGAGGAGGGAGTATTTATTTCCTTTCTCTGCCCCGTGTGATCACACAGCATCCGTTAACTGTTTTTGGCAGAAGATTCGCCATGGAGTAGGATATGAGGATGTAAGAGGTAACTCTTTCATGTGGTGGAATTGAAAATTTTCAAGTTTCTTGCTCTGTGATGCTGAACACACGCTTAGAAAGTTCGAATTTTGGAAAAGTGTCCAGAAAGACTTTCAGAAGAAATGGAAAACTGGAAGCTTTTCCTTGGGAGTTAATGTGTTGTACAGCTTTGTTTTTAAACAGGGGACAGAAACTGAACATGGTGTTTGACTTGCAGAGCATTTTAATAGACTGAAGAGAAGGAAACTTCTGTTCCTCTGTCAGCAGAAGCATTGGTGTAATATGATTATGTTCTCTTTGAGTCCTTGCGAGTAGGGTTTTGATAAACCTTACACGTTCTGTGGGCCGATGCCGGATGTAGATTAGGAAAGTGCCTTTCTTCAGCCCCTGTGGTTAATCCTGGTGGAATTCCATTCCTCTGATGTTAAATGAAGCAAATGGAAACCTGTCTTGCTCTCTTTTGTCAGATGAAGTTACAACATAGTGTGGTGGGTTTTTTCAGTGCCTTTATGCTTTAATACGCAATTTGAGTAGATATTTCAAAGAAATAATAAGAGTTTTTTGCCTAATGTGCTAGGATATTGCCAAGGCAATAGCCATTCTAAATACCATTCTGTGAAAATACCTGCAGTACTCTGCTTCTGGAGCATCCCTCTGGACTGCAGCAGTTCCACTTCTCATTGGTGCTGTGGTCTTTTGATTTACTGTCCAAATCCTGCAGTTCTTTGGGGTTTGGCTTTTAATTTTGTTTCCCATTTTAGCTTGTGGCTTACTGTGATAGACAGAGGTTTCCTCCAACCTCATTTTCCACAGAGGAAATAGCAGTGCAAAAAAACCTCATCAGGATGTAATCTCCTCTTATTTTTCTTGTCATAGAAAAATCCTGGTTGAATATTAGTGGATTCAGCTGACCAGATGATAAGAAATCCAAGACTCAAAATTCTGCAAATCATTTTTATTTTTATTTTGAGAACATATATGTATCTTCAGCGTGTCTTGACAGCCATTGATTAAGTGGAAGCTCTCTATTCTTCCCCAAATGAATATTCTGATACTGGTGATTTTTCTTTTGGATACTTGTGACTACTGTGGTACATTCTCCAGCCTTTCCATCTCCAGCTTTCCTGTCTCACCTCTAGGAGACCAGTTAATGTAATTTTGCCTTTGCCATTACTCTGTGGTCACTTTGTGCGAGCCTTCTGGCCCTTTTGTATAGATATCTCCGTTTTATGATAAGCATTGTTACGCTTCCCCTCTCTTTTCCTTCCTGTAGACTTCTGTATGTAGGCTTTTGGTCAGAACACTGTTTCTCCCCCTCATCCCGCTCAGCTTCCAGCTCCATCCCACTTCCAGTGCAAAGTGCTCGGTAGATGAAACCAAAGGTCCGCCAGGCACAGTCCCTGTCACTCAGAGCAGCCAGTTGCAGATACTGAGGCAGTGCTTGACAAACACCTGGCAAGCACAGAATGACACTTCCTCCTGCCCTCTCTCAGTCTCCAGTTGAGGGCCTCTGTTCACTGTGTGTATCCACTCCCTCGCTGCACCCCCAGGTGCAAAGTGTGCACCTGAGCTTGTCCCTGCCTTCGCAGCCAAGGCACAGAAGGATAAACTATGAGTGTCTTTTGACTGCTCTGTTTTAGACCTCAGGGTGAGAGAATTGGGCCTTGGAGCTGCATATTTCTCCTTGCTGCCTCGCAGGAGAGCAAAGGGGAATAGCCCAGAGGTAGAGATATAAAATGGAAATGAAACCTAACCCACATGTGTCTGCATCTCTCCCACCTCTGCATTTTGGCCTCGTTACTGACCCTCATTAATAAAATGCCCTTTCTGAGGTAGGCTGCAAGGCCACTGCTTTTCACTTATTCAGATAACCCTGAGGAGCCGTTTCTTTTATGATGCCTATAAGAAATTAGCCCAGTGATGTTTGCTGTTTCTGTTTAAGTCTGCTGTTCTGTTTCCCTTACTCGTCTCAAGAGCGAATTGCTCAGCTGAGTGAGCCAAAATGATTGAATGGTGGGAGCAAAGCAGGATGAAACCACTTTAAAATCAGCATGGCAAAAACTAGTGAAGGAGAATAGGGAAACAACAAGGGAAACAACAAGGGAAACAACAAGGGAAACAAATGTAGCTAATTAAGAAGCACCTCGATGGCTGTACTGTTCACACTATTTCTGTGCTGTTTCCCTGAAAAAGTGTCACAGACTGTGTCTCCTGGGATGTTTTACATGCTGTTCAGAATAGACAATTATGATATTTTTACATAGATTTTCATGATTCCTTTATCATTAGCAGAGGTTCATTCCAAAGGTGAAAGTTAACACGAGTTGTTGCTTAACCCGCTCTTTGTTTTCTGTTGAAGGTTACAGCGATTAGCAAAAGACCTTCTAAAGCACCTCCAAATGCAGGATAGCTGCTCACTGGGGAACAGCAAAGTACCTGGTCTGGACAGGACTTTAGGAGAGATCTCTCGGATTCTGGAAAAAGAGGTATTGTGGTTTTTATTTGTATGATTTAGGATTATCCTATAAAATGTGTTGCCCTCAAATCTCATCGGTTTGGATTTGGGACTGTTTTAAAGGTGTGGATAAATGAATGACCTCTGTGTTAACAAGCAGTTTCTGCTGTTACACTTTTCACTTTTTTTTTCCCCACTGTATATTTGCTACGATTTTTTTTTTACCCTGGGTCATTTTAGCCATTTAGTTTATAGTGTTTATAGTGCTGGAGCACAAAACTGTTGAGTTTTCCCAGGTATAACAAAGCCAGTAGGTCTTTGCTGGAGGATGAGGGTATGATGTGCCTATATATGGGATATTTCTGTGTTTTGAATTTTTTTGAAGTCTGTGATTGTAGAGCATATTTTGGTTTATGGGAAGTGTTGGATTTTTTTTTCCCAATTAATAGCATAGCATTTGCATCTTCTTTACTGTTTCATCATGGTCAGTCTGCTGCCACAGTGTTTTGTGTCTTGTAGTTTTTTTGCTCTTTTTTTGCTTTCAGCTGGAACGTTATGTTCTGTTCTCTCTCTAACCATTAGAAAATACTTCTCTTTCTTATCTGTAATCAAGAAATAATGAAAATTAGTTCTGAGAGAAACTGAATTACTGAAATCTGAGGAAGGGATTGCATCATTATGGTTCAGGGTTGATGTTTGTGAAAATGAGAGCTCTGCTTGATGCTTTTCACAACTTAGTGTGGAACACAATTGCTGGTGGCACGTGCTTTGAACTGCTGAAGGCAGTCCTGCATGGGGTCCTTCCGTGTGTTCTCTTAGTCCATCAAGTTTAATAGTGTTTTTGAAAGAGTTGTGCCATTTTCAGATTTTGCAGTGTTTCCATTAATTATTGAAAAGTTAATTTTTTATTGATTTCAAAATAGAGAGATCGCATTGTTGCATGACTACTATAAAAAGTTGTATCTATTTCGAAAGTTATCTAAATAACTTTTAGAAACTCTTTGGAAAGTGGAGTTGTATCCAACCTCTTACCAGTAGTTGTTTGCTGAGATTTTTTAACGTGATGTGGATTGCAGCTAAGTGTTAGTCATTAATTGTTCACAACATTCTGCTGGTTGTTGAGTCTGCAGCGAGGAATTAAAAGCTAAATTTGATACTATTAATAAACATGCATTATTTTGGTGTTGATTTGGGGTTTTACCCTCAAAACGTTACTCAGCCACCGGAGAACTATTTTTATATCTGAATGTCCTAAATCAATAAGGTCAAAAAAGATTGGTTTCAGTAGCTGTCGCTGTGTTTACGGCACAGATCAGACACGGTCGTTTGTAGAAGTGGGTAGTAATTCTCTTGTTAACTTGGGAGTCCAGCAATCAGCAGACACATCTTAGATGTCAGTGGGCAGTGAAAAGAGTCTTGATGGTGTCAGTCATGGACTGAGAGGAGGAGACTGACACTGTTAATTGAATTTCCCTGGAGAGCATAAAAATATACCTTAATGTGGGGGGAGGAATGAGGGAGTGGGAACCACACAAGCTGTCAGTGTGTGTGAGCTGATAACATTGATTTACCCTTGCTAATGGCCTGGGTTGAATAAAGAATTGCCCTGAGGGAGGGCAGGGTTCACTACAATAGATCCTTGCCACTTACTAGAAATTCTTCGGGCTCAGAAGTCGTGCAAAAGTATTACAAAATAAAATTGATCCACAAAACCCTCTTTTCATTCATACTGTGAAACGCTGGATTTTTCTTTTGTTAGTAGTTTACACTGCCTGAAAAATTTATTTATACAGGCTCACCAGGGAAATAAAGATTTGTTTTACAAACCATGAAATAAATTGCTGAGCTGTAGTTGGTAACAGTAAATAAGAGGAATAAATGCCATTAAGTTTCTCAACAGAAGAAAGGGTTATTCAACTCACTAGAAATTCCATGACTGTGCTGAAACAGCATTAAAGGGTTGGGTGTATTATTTATGCAAATGTGAATCACAAAAGAACCCACACACAGAAGATTGGCAACCCTGTCTTGCCGGGTTTTGCCTTCAGGTACAATCCAGTCACTCTAACAATTTCTGTCTGGACTCAGCCTTCATCTGTTGGGTTCCACAGTACTAAGTGAGGCTTTTTCTCTCCTCTGAACTTCTTTCATAGTGTGAGAACATTCTAGGATGCCACATGCCTGCATGAGTGTTGTGGTCACGCTTGCTCTTGTTTTGCCTTCCTGGTCTGCTGGACACAAACACATTCTGCACTTGGGGCCAAGTGATTTCACCAAAACAGCAAAAAGAGTTGGTTTAATGCAAACGGAAAGGTTTTTATGAGGGTGTATCCTCTAGATATTAAAATGTAAGAAATACCTCTCTTGGGCAAAGGTGCATCTTAACCACTGTCTGTGTTGGAGTCCTGGCTGCATATTGCAGCACCTTACCTGTTTCTCCTGAACACGGAGTTATGAGGCTGCTGCCAGCTCCCCGTGGAACTCAGCTTTCATTTGGAATCCAGTACATGATTTGAGTGCCAACAAATGAAAGAGATGTTGCTTTGCTTCAAGTGGTTGTTAGCTCTCCAGACACTTCTTGATATGCCTGTGTTGGCTTACTTGGATGAAGCTCTGCAACCACTGGAAGCTTTGCACCCTATGCTGGAAAAGTATTTGCAAAGTATGAGTATGAGCAAGTTGAAGTGCAGGTTCTGAGGATCTAACTTGGAGCATGGCCATTAATTACATGAAAGCTGTGGTTCACGTGTCTTTAAATTAAATATACATAAGAGGTGCTATAAAGTCATAAGCCACCATGTGGTTCCAGTTTTAAATAGACAGGTCACGTCTATTTAGGTCACGTACCCTTGCTCCTGTTGGTAGGAGGCACAAATCCCAATGGTGTTGGATACAGCTGGTGTGCTGTCCCCAGGGTGTGTCTGCTGCTTTGGGTGTGCCCTAGGCCGTTGGAAGGCAGTCCTTGGGGTTTGTGCATCTCATCCTTACGGGCAGAAATCCTGGAAGGAAGTTGTGTTCACTTTCACCTCTGCTTTGTTTAAAAGTACATTAAGAAAACAAACACACACAGAGCCACAACAGCAGAATGAGTGCAAATGTTCCCAGAAAGCCCTGGCCTGATGTTGGCAGATTGTCATATGGGACTCTTCAAGCTCTTAGTAAGATCTGATAACGCTCAGTTTAAGATCTCCCATGAATCAGCCTTTGATGCTCAAAGTAAAACTCATGTAACCTCTTACATGTTTGAAACAGCAGAGCTAGAACTGTTTTTCTGCCACCATTCTTTTTATTTTTTGCATGTTCGTTCCTTGGTGGGCTCATCTCACACATCCATCACTGAAGGCAAGTGTGTTTCACTGAATTAGCTGCTCGAGTTTGACTTGAGCGTTCACACAGAAATGTCCTGTAATAGGGAACTCTTAGAAACCAGGATATTGAAAGCCGTATATCCAGTTAGTGTGACTGCAGGTACAGTTTTAACTTGCTTATGCTTATCATGTATTTCCCTCAATGTGAAGAGGTGAGATTTACTGATTAAAAACCTGCTGATTAAAAAATGTACTGATTAAAAAGTGTCTAATCAGACATTAAGCTGCCTGAAGTACATACATTTCCGAGGCTGTGACCCTGCCCTGCATCAGAGGTTGCTGCCCCTCAGATGGTCATCCTTAGACTTGCTGACAGAACATCACCTCCCTAAGGTTCTTCCTAAAATTTGTTATTAGATTTTTGGGTTTGGCTCCGTTATAAGTCCTACTTTTAAATGTTAGGAGTATGTCATGTGGGTTTGGATGATCTGTGCTAGGCAGGGTTGGCAGGCACTGTTATTGTGAGGAATAGCTGCCCTCAGTGAGGGTGGTGACAGCAGCTGGGGGCAGTGGCCTTTTCACCTGGCTCAGCTGCAGCTGAAACACTGCAGTTAAATCACTTCAGTTAAATTTGTACAGTACTTACTTGTGACATCCACACAAGCCCATAAGGTGTCTCTCATCCCTCTGACTAGGAATATGACAGACATTCAGTACGATTGTGAGGGAACCTCATGATTTTTGGAATCCAGTTGCAACGGCTGATCTGCATAACTGGAATTATTTGTATATGATCCTTCTTACTGATCACTTGTGTGAAAAAGATCTTCACTGCAACACAAGTTATAAGATTATTTTAAGTAAGTGATTTGCCTGGAGATCTTCCAGCTGTGCTCCCAAAGAGAGGGCTGCAGGGGCAGGACAGAGGTTTGATCCATGTCCCATCCCAAATGTACAGTACAGCTGAAGCTCCCAGGTCCTCACAAGGCACAAAGTCCTAGCAAACAAGATTTCACTGGTTCTGTTGATAAAACTTACTGTAGTTTCGTATGGGTCTGAGGGATAGCTGTGTCCCTGATCTTCTTCAGGCTCTCCAGGGGCTGTAAAAATCTCAGTAAATAATAGTGAGTGCAACCCAAGTTGTTACAGTGTGGTAGTAAAATGGAACCAGAAACAAAAAGAGGTTTCTTTGAATAGATTGGGCCACAGAGCTTATAGTTACAGATCTAAAAGTAGCTGCTTTTCAGTAGGCTAAGTTTCAATATACTTATTTACATTACCAATTCAGAATAGTATTCTTACTGGAAACAGATTTCAGGGGGAAAATATACTTCCTTAGAAAAGGAATGATTTTGTAACTGAAAAATGTGTGGATATGAGCCAGTAATCGACCGCTCTGGTTTAATCCTTTTTTGAAAAAAAAAAAGAATCTCAATGCTTACAACCTCTAAAACGTGCTCTCTCAGTGACCATTAATAGTTTTTTTTCCCGTCAGGCAATGTTTTTGGGTTTGGGATTTTTAGAGAGATTTTTCAGCCTCCTGCTTCAGCAGTGGTGATGTCAGTTATTTACATTTCAGTAAAATGTTTGTCGTAGCTTTCAAATACATGGGGACTGTAGACAGACAGTGTTTATCCCATTGTAAAGACTGTCAGGAATGGCTGGCTCTAACAGCACACTCCGGCCCCGTATTTATGTTTTGTTCTCTAAACTGTTGGGCCCATTGGGTATGGTGACCACAGCCAGGGGTGAGCAGGGGTGTCCCCCCCTCCCCCAGTAATACAAACTCTTCATCATCAGAAACTGAAACAATAAAAATTAAAAACTGTTGAAGGACTAATGTGTGGAAATGGAGCACATGTAAGCTTTTGTGTTGCTTGTGGTGAGTTTCTTCAACTACCTCTGCAGAGATTTAAAATTGCCCTGTGTGTGTATATGTGTTAGTATGTGTATATAAATATATATGACATGTATACACAGACAAAATAGATTTTAGAAGCGAATACGTTATAAAGACTCAGTATTGTTACTTAAAGTATATTTAAGAATACAGTGGGAATTGTGATTCCCAGACTCCTACACATTTAATTTTGGTGCTGCAGGTGACCTAGGTAGCTCTGTGTTCCTCATGTAGCAGAGTGGTGTAGCCATCAAAGAGAGAATTGAAAGACACTGAATATAATGGCTGGATTTTATTTTTCAATAGAATAAAATTCTGGACCAGCTGAAAGGCAATGATGTACCTTTAAGCTTTTCTTAACCTGCTATTGATTATATTTGGACTGGATCCACATCCAGTTGCTGCACATAATCGTGTTACTTTGAATTAGTATTAGACAAGACACTATAATTTGATATGGAACTTTTGAGGGAAACTTGAGTTCATAAGCTAAACAAGAGTGACATAAATAGGAAGTGTATTTTATGCTCCATTATGCCTCTGGAAAAATCAGACTATCTTTATGGCACACGGGCCACAGCTTGAGGTTTGTGGGGTTTATTTCTTAAATGAAGAATACTGTCAAGTGTGAATTAGAAGCAGCAAATTTTAAACCTAAATTTTGGATAAAGAGAACCAATCCAAGTTGAACTTGGTTCTGTTAATCAGTTAGACTCCATAGAGGCAAGGATGATCAGTGTCTCTGAAGAAAGCAGGGGTGTTAGCAGGTGGAGCGATGATTCAATAATCTTTTCAATATTGATGATTTTCTTTTCCCATATTAAATGATTTTGTTTGACTGCATGAAAAGGAAGAGATGGAGAGAAGGCAACAATAAAGGAGTTTGGGAGCAGTGAATAGAACAGATTGCTCATCTCAGTAGCAGAGCGTTTCTGTGGGCAAGCTGCAGCCACCAATTAAGTTTAGGATAAGGATATTTATTATATTAGTGTTAAGGATGTTTACACCTCTGGAAGAAGGTGTATAAAGCCTGATACATGGGTTCATGGGGGGCTGGAGAAATCACAGGAGGTGGCAGCTTATCTGTCACCATGTTACCTAAGTCCAAAAAAGTGTCATTGTGCACTGTATATGAAAAAGGGTGAAAATTACTGTTTTAGTGAATTTACCTAAGTCATGGACTAGTGGCTTTACCCACATGGTGTGTATTTTGTGATTTTATGTGTATACATGCATACACACACAGGCACATTATCTGTCTATCGTTTAACATACCAGTTACTCTGTACGCCCCCACAATGGATTCATTTCTCAGTCAGACTGAAGCTTAAAAAAGTTATTTAACGTTTACCTTTATGTAATACTTAATTATAGTAATGACAAGCTTGGTCAAGATTCCAGACTTTTATAGGCAGGTATGTGATTGTGAGGTGTTTGAATTCCTTGGCAGGATGATTTCTGGACTCAGCCCCTTCTGTTTGCTTGTTTACTGAGCATCCGATGTGTCTCCACTAGAGGACACTACTGGCAGAAACCACAGCGGATCCTTTGAATCCTTACAAGTAATAAGTTTATTTAGAAGTAGAATTTCTTTTTGACATCAGGTTCAGATGTCGCTGAAATCACACAGCTCTTTTTCCTCCGAAGCTGCTTACCGCAGCCTGTCTGCCGCTCTTGGGTGCGTGAGAGCTCCTGCCTGGATAATCACTGTATATCCTGACAAGACTTAAACTTGCCATCAGTTCTGTCGGAAAAGTAGAAGTACACACGGTCACGGTATTCACTTACAAAGACAGCAGCCACGTGCCCACGGTTCAGCAGCCCACGGAGAGCCCCTGTGGTTCGTGCTCTCGGCACCCCGCGCGGATCCGCGCTGCCGGCCAGGGCGTCCCGGCCAGGGCTGGAGCAGCTCAGCTTGGCTGCAGTGCAGCCCTGGCAGGGGGCCAGCAGCAGGGCTGAGCTCTGCCACAGCTGCCCAGGCAAAGTCGTGACTGGGGATGGAACGAGCTGGAAAGGCCTCCAAGCCCCCATCAGTCGGTGCCCTTTCCCACCTCCAGCCGTGCGACACTGCCGTGGGACCCTGCGGAGCCTTCGGCACTGTCGTGTGTGCCCTGCTGCCTTTCTCTGACATGTATGTGTCTTTTGGCTCCTAGCCATGTGAAGATTTTGATGCACAGTGCACTGGTTCATACCAAAAAGCTTTCTTTTATATCAGGCAGTGGGCATTTCGTGGCCAAAATTTTTAAAAAGCAAAATAAACACTCACACACTGCCTGAACTGCGCTTTCATCGTTATGGGTTTTGTTCTCTGTGAAAGTAATTGCCACTCTTATTTGTTATAATGAGAAGTTAAAACTCTAAGGTTCATTTTAGCTAAACATATGATGTATTTCTGTGCAAAGAACGGCTTAATTTTTAATCCATCCATTAATTTTTCAACTTGGGATACTCCTGCAGTAGCCAGTTCCAAAGCTATAGTGATGTCAGATGAAGGGAAGTCATTAATCAAATCTAAAGCTGAACTATAACTGTTTAAAAACAATTTCAAGCCAAAATCCAAACTTTATGATGGGTGTTGAATTACAAAACTTAAAAATAAGTTTTAAAACTCGAGAATAAAGGTTTTTAAAACCTGAAAAAACTAACCAATAAGTTTTTTTAAAACTAAAAAATAAGTTTTACCAGCTAAAACTAGAATTCAGGCCTTTGGAACTCTGTATATTGCCACCAAAAATCTAATAATTTCGCTCACACAGAAGGTAATAGGGAATTCTGTATTTATACTTCCTTTGTTGCAAATGTTAATCAAGTCTTCAGCTGTTCATAGGAAAGTACAGAACCTGAGGCAGAGCTTGAACTCCAGCACTGATAAAGCAGATATAGTTGATGGAGAAGCTGAGATGTAAGTAACCCTCCTCAAAAGTAATTCTTTAAACCCTTTACCTGAGAGATTAGAGAATTTTAGTGTACAGGTGATCAGCACTGAGTGCAAGTGGTGGGCAGTGCCTCTAAAACACAACTTGAAGAAGGTTCAGCAGTGTTCAAAGCCAGGAGTATCCATATTGTCCTGCATCTGCCAGCTTCTCTGCAGATAGTCCAAGCTGCTCCTAGTAGCAGAACCATCACCTCCTCTGTCAACCACAGCAGCAGATTTGGTAGTCACAGCACGGTGCTGTGAGTTCAGAGAGCAGGCTGTGGGCAAACACAGGAGGAGCTCCTCAGGCAGCATTTTCCACCCAAACAACCTTTTTCTGTCACTGCCAGGAGGAACTCAATAGGTCAGGTGTGTGTTGTGTGGTGCAGATTGAACCAGGCAGCTTTATATCATCAATTCGTTTACCCAGAGTTTCTGTAATCTGTGGATTAACCTTTTTCTCAAGATGAACATATAAATAGGAACTTCTTACTAGAGGTCAGCCACAGAATATTTTTTAACTTGTTTGCTGGAGATGGTATTAAAAGGCAAGTTCAGTTCACAGATAAGCTCTGCAGTGTTCTTACTCCAAGATGATCTGGAGGTTAATTTCTGTGCACAGTGGGTGTAGTTAAAAACTGCTGTGGGATGTAATTAAATGCTGTCAGCTTCCAGTGTTGCACTAATTGTGGCTTTTTGCTGTCAGATCAGGCTTCTGCGTCAGCTTGGAACTAATACATCATATCAGAGAGGGTATAATGGATATCTATGCATTCCAAGGTATGCAAAGTTTCTTCACTACAAGACAAGAGATACGTTTTAGTGTCATTAAAGTCCAGACACTGATTTCTCGGTGATGAATAAATACCCTACACAGGCACGTTTCTGCTAATAGCAGACACAAGCTTAGAGATCCTGATAAAGCAATGATTATTATAGTTTTTAAGGAAATTAAGGTTTTATTTAGTTTGGATTGATGATACAGCTATACACATATTTTCTTGGAAGTATTTTTAAAATTCAGCAATGATTTGAGACCGTCACTTCTGACTTGAGAACGTATCACCCGGAGGTCTGCTCTGATGTTTGCAGTGCCTCACAAGCCCACGCTGTTTATGTGCCCCACAGCCCTCTGGGGCTGTCCAGATGGGTTTGTGGGCACATAGTCCAAGATTTGCCCACGAGAGAGCACCCAAGGCAATCAGGGTGAAAGCTGTGTTTAGAATTCAAGTGATCTTAGCTGTACGAGGGGTCTTTAAACAGCCGTTCCCTCCCCGTGTGTCCTTTCCCACAAAATTTTAATATCTTCAGGTTTGTTTTGATTGCTCTGGTTTTCATAGTTTAGGTTCAGCTGAAATCAGTGCTGCTGTCTAGTGGCTGGCAACTCTCAGCTGTGACCTGTCAGCCATAGGAATTTCAGATCCAGTGTTGCAAGAGATACCGAACTTTCCTAACTCACTGTGCAATTTCTTGTCTGATCAAATGCTGAGAGACAACAGGACAAGGTCACATAATTGTGCTTCTTATTTACCTGTTTGGGAACTTCTGTTTGTGAGATTTATGAGAAAAAGCCTCAAATTGGCCTCAGCTAATGGAGCCATCTATGGAGATCCGGGAGCAGTTGTTCCTGGTATTAGACTTAAACCTCTGTCCTTACTTTCCTCCTTTAATTGATGCACTTACTAGATGTCCTGTTATTTATAAATAGATTAAACATTTATTTTTAATAAAAGCACATGCTGCAATGCTCAGTGCTGTCTTTCAGAATACATATAAAGAGAATTCTTACTTTTCCAGACAATAGTGTCTGTTTCCTGTTATGCTGCTTAGTGTGAGTGAAAGCAGCTGAACAGGTAGCATGGAATTCACTAATTTACCTTCACCTGTCTTTCCTTTATGCCTTTCCCTGATGCTTGCAGCTTCCCAATCAGGATTGTGAGGGTCCTGTCCTTGTCAACAGAAGTATAATAGAGTGCCTCTGTGACTTTACCATTGAACTGAAAAGCCACTGCAAGAACCTGGAAGGAAATTGGGTAAACAAGGTTCATCCTGCTCGGTGAGATCATAGTCAGTAAGGAGTCTATCAAATTTGGTTTAACCTCACAGCGTGGGCAGATGTTTGGAAGCAGAAAAAGGAATTGAGTATATGATGGCATAGACAGAAATTAGCTTTATGCACACAGGATGTTTAGTGTTTTCAGGACAGGCTTAAGAGACAATTTCTTAGTATTGGTATTGTCCCTAGGCCCGAACCAGTTTAAAGTCACTTGCCAATGGCAGACTTTCAGAGAGTGTAGTAGTAAATGGCTCTCCTGCTTTTATTTTTGATTTAGTTAAAAAATAAGCTAAGCCTCATCTTTCTATTGCGTTTGAGTGATGTATCAGCCGCTTGCTTTTTCACCCTTTCTTCTCGTTGGTCTTAGATATTTGTCTTCCTTTGCACTAAATGTGCTCTGTGAAGCTGCAGTTAACATACCTCAGTTACTGAGGTGAAAAGCCAGTATTATCCAGGTGGATTAGATGGTGGAGGCTGAGCTCTGCTCAGGAGTGTGCAAATACTGAGGATTATGTAGGGAGTGAAACACCTTCTGCAGGATCAGGCCCCTTTACCTGCCTGCCCTCAGATCCCTCTCCTGGATGAAGCCACAGAGATCAGTCAGTATGGAGAGTAAGCACAGAACCCAGGGGAGCTGCCTTAGCTTTAAGGCTTCAAAATGAGCTTTCAGGCTTCAGAATTTGCACTTTGCTTTGCAGGACGAGGCGGGATGGAGCATTTCTCAAGGCCTCCTTTCTGGGGTTTTAACCAGTCGGCAACTCTCAAGGAAGGAGGTGATACAAATACATGTGATCGATGTATCCTCAGTGTGAATGAATATCTCCCCCCAATGGTGTGCAAACGCTACTGAGCCAGTTCTGGTTCATGGTTTAATCCTAAACTAGTTCTCTGTTGATGTTCACTGGTTGAAATTTTATTTCAATGGGTGAATTCACTCATGTTTGAAAACCAGTTTGAGATTTTCAGATGGAGCAAAGTGTTGCTACAACACTAATTTCATTAGAGACAAGTATTAAAGGGAAAAAAATTGTCTATTTTAATAGAAAACATTATTTTGGTATACTCTACAGTCATTTTCAGTGTATAAAATTTAATGTCTGGAGGACTGCTTAAAGGATGTAGGTTTTCTACAGTCACAAACATACCTGTGGGTTTGTATGTGCATGTAGATATACTTGTGTATTTATTTAAAGGGAAAAAAAAAAAAAAGGAGTAGCCAGCCCAGGATTCAGTTGTCTGGTTTGTTTTTCTAAGGCAGCTTTGAACTGCATTTCTTAGCCTCTGGCATTTTAGATAGAATCTTCAAACAGCACATAAAAGGAAAGAAAAAAAATTCTTAAGACGGATTTCAACTATATTTTACTAATTAGTTATTATTTCTTCCTTCAGTGAACAGTTTAACAAGTGCAGAATAGAGTTGCACAAGTTTAGTGGGTCGTTTCAGAACTAGAAGTCAGACTGTTTTCAAAGCATTTGGGTTTCAATCAGAAATATTTTCTTCTGAGCAGCTTTAGTTCCTGAGGTCTCTTCAGACAGGCTTTCCAGATCAGCTTCTGATTTGGACATTCTGCAGGACTGGCGGAAAGCATTCTTCGGGTTGATGAAGGAAAAATAATTTTTCTAAATTTCCTTTTTAATCTACAGGAAAATATTTATTTTGGAGGTTTGTCTTAGTGGGAGTGTTTACACCGGAGTATTTCAGTTAGTTCAAAAATATTTCAAATAGTCCAAATGTGAGGTGATAGTCACAGAGAGCAGACATGGAAAAGCTGACATTAAATCATTTCAGCTGTTAAAGCTCAGCATTATTTCTGATTCTGCTCTACTTATTAACTAATAATAATACTTTAACAGGAGAAATGTGTGGAAGTGAGTACTTTGGTCCAGGACATTGGATTTCACCCAATAACTCTTGCACCAAATTAATAAATTATGATTTAACTAGGATCATATTTTCCTAGTAGATAATCAGGTTTGATTTAAAAACTTCAAATGATTGAGAGTCGACCATATCCTAAGTATATTATGCTCATCATTAATTACTCTTGGCATTAAAAAAAATCATTTTGTTCTTACCTGAACTCATCCAGTTTCAGCGTCTAAATATTAGCTGCTCCTGTGCATTACCAGAAATCTTCTTCCCATTCTGGTTCTTCCACACTGTCCCATCATATTTTTACTTTCCCCAGCATAAACTAAATTGTACTTCTGTCGTGCCTGCTGGTGAGATCCACGTCTCTGACCTTGTCTCTTCTGTTTTCCAAGCCTTGCAGTTTGCCACTGCCCTGTGCAAGGGGAGAGCAGCAGAGCAGGACAGAGGTTTTGGTCTCTCCCTCTGTCCTGGAGTGCTGTGCATACAATCCAAAGGCTGTTGCAGATTGGTGCTGGCTTTATTTCACTCTGTGTTACTTTGTATTACCCACTGACTTGTATAAATACATCGGAGGTTTTCCCCCTGGTGTGGTTTTATTTCAGCACACAGTTCGTGTTATGTGACTGCTTGGAGTGCAACAAAACCCAGCCAAGTACCAGCACAGGCCAGTTGGCTTTGTCATGGGTTTCTTTGTTGACCATGTTGAGGAGGATGAGGCATATGTGTAAATCACTCTTTTGGAGCTGTGTGTGTTTTCCTGTACCAAATGTCAGATAATGAGATGAAAACATTATATTGAACTTTCTATTTAGTCTGCTCATTTTCGAATTTGCCAAACATACTTGTGTCCCGGGGTAAGTGGTGCTTCTGAGGGTGCCACAGATGCCAAGTCCTGATAAAATCTACCCTATCTTGTTAATGAACACACAAACAGTTGTTCCCCATCTGCTGCCTCTGTCTGAAAGGTTAGGAAGCCCTTCCTTCTTGATCACAAAGGACGTAATTATTGTCTGTAGAGGAGTCAAGTACAAAGACAGTCCATCCAGTCTGACCGCTACTACACTGCAGGCCACCAAAGATTAACAGCTGCTTCTCCTTTGATTAGGTTAGGTAATAACAGTTACTTTAGTTAATAATTGGATGGATTCCCAGGCCATGTAATTCAGGTTTAGGCTGTCATTTTTTGCTGGCATGTAGCTGAGCTGTATTATTGGAACAGAGCCTGTAATCCTATTAGTCAGTTGTCACTCAAGCCGTAGGAGAGAAGGGGAATTCAGATCCATTAAGGTGTTGTAACAGGTAGGTAAATAAGTCAACCACACTTGCCCAGTGTGCAGGGAGCTGTCTTGATTGTTTGTCACTTGTATTTTTTTAAAGGATTAATTTTAAGTTTCTAAACACATTTAATTCACAGTTGATCCACAAAATGGTTACATGGTTTGTCTAATTTATTGTTGTTTCTGTTTACTGTGCAACACATGCATCAGTGTGCACTCACTGCCCGCCAAGTTCCTTGATTCATGCCCTGTTCTGCTGAAGTTGGAGGCTGACTGCTTCAGATGACAAGTTCATAATGGTCCAGAGACCAAGAATACCCACTTACTGTCCCCTCAGCTGTGTCAGCCTTCCTCCTGTTCAAACAGCACCGCTGCACTGCACAGCCATGGGCTTGGGAGGGATAAGGAAAACAAGACTCATTTCAGGGATTGGTTTTGAGTGCTGTGTCTGCTCTTCGGAGGTCTGAATCTCTGTTTTTGTTTTTCTGATGTTTAAGACACATCTAGGTGGCATCCCCAAGGTTTCTGTGCCTCCTCCTCCCTGTTAAAAAATGCATAGGTGACAGTAATAATCATTTTTGCCTACATGTTCATTTGTCTCTCCTCGCCTGTGTCACCAGGTAATGTCAGAGCCTTTAAATCCTTCTGTATTTACAAGTTAAATTGTTTAAAAATGTTATTTGTAGTAGTTGAGAATTTCTGAAAACATATATGAGCAAGTCAAATTTTTACACACTGTTTAAAAGCAACGTGTAAGAGCATGTTTCTATATCTTCTGTTACTCAAAGAACATGAATCCCGTTATATCAATTGCCTTTGCTGAATAACCCTCCCAATCTAAACGTGCAGCCACTCAAAGAACAGTTTCTGTAGTGAAATCATGAAATGGATTTCATAAACAGGAGAGTTCAGTCATTTCAGAGACTATGTTAGAGGTCTGGAGCATTCTTTCAAGCAGCACAACCATGCAATGCTGGTTTAAGCATTCCTTTTCAACTAGGAATTTGATATTTATTCCCTTCAGGATCTGTCATTTTTCATACTCACGTGATGCCTGGTGTGCTCAGAGCTTTGGTGCCACCAGGGTAAAAGTTGTAGTTACCTGAAAGGGTCTTTCTTTCTGACACAGGTTCAAATGGGGACCAGTTTAAATAAGACTATTATGTGAGCAAGGGCTTTGAACAACTGAGATGCTTCAGTCCCCTTCTTTTGCATTTCTGTAATGTTTTAATATGTACCACCTAATGTAGAACTTTAGCACCACAGGACATTAAGTGAGTTTGGATCATATTTTCGAGGATGTTGGTTCATTTTGGAAAGAAAGACAGACGAATTGGATAAGATAGCTTGCTCCAATATGTTTATGGTCTAAGAAGGATTTCTTTAGGTATAAAAAACACTTAAAATCTGAAAATTACCTCAGGTAGGAATTAATTCAGACACGGTTTGTATGGTTTGGCTGCTTCAGAGACAGAATGACAGTATGTTTCAACACTGGGGGGATTGAATGTTGTGAGTTCTTTATACATGGCTCACCAGGATGAGGTCTTGAGTCTCAGACACCTGAGGGACAATTCCTTTTTCCCCTCTTTCCTCTGGTGCCATAATCCACAGTGTTCACTCTGAAAACATCAGCAATGCAATACTCAAGTGACTCTTCTGCTCCTTGTGGACAGGGCATGTTCTCCCTTCAGTTACCGTGACCTCCACTGGCCCAGGGAGCTGTGCCTGAACCTGGAATTCCTGACAGCAGGACACTTGCAAGGTGGCCAAGGTCATTCACAAGCACCACAATACCAGCAGCTACTTTGGGATCAACATTGTCTTCCAGTCAATGGGTTGAAAGCCCTTGGAGTTCTCCATCTTAAAAGAATCATTGGAGATAAATATGTTGAATATCATGCCAGAAGTTACGTATCCCCAGTCTCTACGTGGCAGTTTTACAGACCTCTGTGAGCGCAGGGAACAAATACTGTGCTCCTGGATCTTCCCCAGTTTTGCTGCTGGTTGTATCATACTTTTCCTGAACGAAGACTTTTCCCCCCCTCTCTTCCATGCACATAAGTAGGGATTTATTTTCATGATGGATAAGTGTCAAGTGGTAATGAATTTTTATGAGTAATCTAGAGAAAGGAGTAATGGGACATAAGGCTAAATTATATAAAAACAGGAGAGATTACAAACTTGCTTCAGCTTGATAGAAAACTGTAGTAGTAGGGGAAGTTTTTAAAATGCAAATGTGTATTTTGACAAGTGTTGCTGTATTTTAGTCAAGTATTAGACAAAAGTGAACCAGGCACTCTGAAAAAAGTCTATCAATAAAAGAAGTGATACTCCAGACTGAAGTGGAAGGAGAGCACATAGCAAATCAAACAGCTTCAGAAGGTTTATATTCTTTTTGAATAGAGAATCTCCTCTCAGAATAGGGAGACGTTGTTGCTTCTGTCAGTGTGGCTCTGGTGGACTGATTCTGAGTGGAGGGAAGTTCCTTTCTGGACTTCACTACTAGATATTTGTGGAGAAAAGAGGAGTTCAGGAAAAAAAATCACAACTAAGAAAGGTTTACATTAAAAAATATAAAAGAAAAGGTTGGGTTTAGCGTTAAAGACTATACGGAGTTGAGAAACAAGCCAAGCAAGAAAATGTAACAGTGTACGATTGCAAGAGTGGAGAAATCACTGAGGGGAGAAACAAAATGAGTGCAATAAATGGGATATAACTCAGAGTAATGGGATGAAATAGAGAAAGGGCATATTTGGTGTAAATGACAGGAAAGACTTCTTGCCACGAGAGCTAATAGGTTGTGGCATAATCTCCCATGAGAAATAGGGAAAGTGAGAAGTGGAAAGTGCTGGGCACATTTAAAACTGGAGTAACACTAACAGATAGGCTGCAGCAAATAAATCAGCAGCGTCACGTCGATGCTGTTGTGCTGCACTGCCACGGCCAGACACGCTGAGGTCCTGCACTGCCCAGGCCGTGTGTCCCTTACCGGGGGAAATGCGCAGCAGAACTCATCTTGAATCCCTGAGAATTCCTGCTTACACCTGTGGAGTTTTAGGCCGAGGTGGACATGGAGAGGTTGGAAAGGCCCCCGGCTCTGTCTGCAGGAGCTGCCCGGCTCTGCGGCGCTGGGGGGGCGGGTTTGAGAGCTGTGGCTGTGAGCCAGAGGGGCTCAAATAATATCAATAAATAATGATTTGTGGCAGGACTGTTTCTTTGCTCTTTGGGTCTTTTCCTTACGGCTCTATCAGGAGTTTAGTGGAAAGTGTTGTTTGGAGCCAAGGGTGGCTTAAGGAGCCAGGTTTTGGGGTTTTTTTTCAGTTGGAAGGGAGGAAGAGGAAGCAGAAGAAGAATATATGAATGAAACTCAAAAATAACTCTTCAGTTAAGGCACATTTACTGGGCTAACTGAGCTAAAATTAACTTCTATAAGTTATATTTATCAGTTAGCCTGTAGGAAATCAGTGGTTTATTTTCTTAACTGCTTGGTGAGTTGGCACAGAGATTTCCACTCATTTAAAGCCAGTTATTCCTTTGAAGGCAAACCTTTTGGCTGTCTAAAGATCTACATGCAGTTCATATTAATTGTGGAAAATGCTTTCTTTTGGAATATCTGACTTCCGTGAACAGTTTTTCTGTGGCCAGGAACTTAAATACAGTGTAGCTGTTTGCTCAAATGAAGGTTAGTGGAGAGAAAGTTGTGTGATTAAACAAAATATATATACTTTTGTGTGTAATGTCTGATCTCACAGGGGAAAACGTTGTCCATCTCAATCATATCATAGCTGGTTAATTATTTTCCTAATTGTTAAAATAGAGATTTTATTGTCATTCACTGAAAGTTTTTTCTGCTGTGCAGTCTGTTACAGTAGAATACGTTCTTTACAGACTAATAATAATAGTGTTTAGAGAGGGCTCCCCATTTTTCCCCACATGCCAAGTGCTTGCAGCACTGGGGGGAAAAAAGAAGAAATTATTTCTTACTGACTAGAATATCGTAACGGTTGACAAAATCAAGATGATCAAATACAAACTGCCAGTAAAATTATAAAAAATGAGCAGCTTGAAAGTAGAGAAGAAGATTTTACCTGGTTTAAACAGTAGGAGATAAAAGCAATTTTGCAGGAAATGAAAAGGGGTGTCAGTTCTAAAATATTGGACCTGCTCCAGCAAAACCTCAGTCACTTGCAAATGGTGAGAATAGTGGTAGGATGGTGTTTAAGTGTAAAACTCTCCTAAGTGGAAGTTACAAGTGGACACGAAGGATGAAGGGATCTGCCTAAGCTGTTTTATGCACTGCTCATATTAGAGGTTTCCTGTATTTTTTTAAAATCATATACAAGGCAATATAGTTACAAAGATAATAGCAAACCAATAAAGACTACCTTCATTAAAATCCCATAACTGTATGTAGTTACAGAAAATACAGTATTCAGGTGTATTACCTGGGCAGTACTTGATATGTACATGTGATACTTGAAAATATGTAAATATGAAAATACTTCTACATATGATAATTGAAAAAAATAACACCCGAGTATTTCAACTCCTGCTCTAAAGAGTGCACGAGCAGTGAAATGCCCTTTTTCAGAGGCGTTCAACATGATAAATGAATGTGTTTAGGACTTCCTACATTGAGAAGCTCCACAACTGTCGGGCATACCTTTTATTGAGCGATTTCTTTAATTTCTGTCGCGTCTCTCCCGTGTTTGTGTTTCTGCAGAACACAGCGGATCAAATCGCGTTCCGGGCGGCAGGAGGACTGACTGCCCTTGAGAACGTCCTGCAGATGGTGACGTCTCCCACCAACCTGAGCGCAGTTTCACGGGTTCCCTTAAAGTGAGTACCAGGGGTCCCTCATCCGCCACTTAGAATCACTAGAATGTTCATTTCATATCTGCTGCTTCACTGCTTTTTCTTCTCATGGTCCTCTGCTGAACCTCAGAATGAAACTCATGCTCTGCCCTGCAAGGTGGAAGACGTTTCCACTCACCCTCTGGTTTCCTGTGTTGAGCTCTGATGTATTTGAGCAGCAGCATCCTTAATTGTACAAAATGAGAAAAGGCAAAACTCTGTTAAACACAGGAGGAGATCCATATCTTTTGAAGTTGGTCTGTAAAGGATCTCTAGTGGGAAGCAGGAGAATTTTTTAAAGGGTTGTAATTCACTGGAGTCTGACTGCTTTAAAAATTAAATAGTTGTAAGGTGCTGCTAGCTGAAAGGGCTCCTACAAACAGGTAAAACAAAATTCTTGTGGATTAGAGAAATTCCTCTTTATAGAGTGTATGAATGGAGAGGTTTAAATGTCTAATCCCTAAAAAAAATGGTGACTAAACAGAGAGTGCCTGCAAAATCTGGTAACTCAAAAGCGTGCTCTTTTCCCCAGTCTCTACCTGTAGTTTTTGTTCAGTCAAAAGTAGGTGCTTTCAGAGCACAGCTAGGCATGGTTTTAGTACAAGAGGAACCAAGCCCAGGATATCCTGATGTGTGCCATTGTTCTCATTTGCTTGTAGATATATTGTAATAACGGAATAATTGGAATTAATGCATTACATTGCAAGAGTCTGGATTAAAACTGGCCATAATATGTTACAGGACAGGTGTGAAGTGCTGCGAAAGAGCACTAAGGAAAAACCATGCTTTTAATATCTTCAATTTGCCCTTCAAAGAAAATTTAAAAAATTCCTACCTTCCCAGTCATGCTGAATAATGCACTCGCTGCAAGCCCAACCAGCTCCACCAGTGAGCAGTTCTGGGTTGGGTCAATGGTGAGCAGCTCAGGGACAGCCTTTGGACTCCTTAATTTGCAGAGTCTCTAATTTTGAGTTATCAGTGTGGGATAAACTTTGCAAGGGAAAGGATTGCAGTGTACTCCCACATAGTCTAGATTTAGCCTTAAATTCTTAAAATGGGCACCTTCCCTATATTGTCAGTTTTTGTCCTTGCATTTGGGAGTGGTCTCGCTTTGTTGAGAAGGTTTGAGAACATTGTGTTTACATTACTTAAACCATTTTGTTCGACGTTTGTTAGTCAGTCTGAGGATATATTAATTCTTGAAGGAGCTTGTGTGCCAGTAAATAAAGCCCCACGTTCAGCCACATTTGTATAACAGAAATCACATCCAAAGAGTTGATTAGAGGTTCTCCTCTCCGTGACAGTCACTGTCTATCTCATACCCATTTCAGACCAGTGGTTTCTCGCATTCCTGAACCTGTTCCCGACTGAATTATAAAAAGAATTTTTGCATCTTTGAACAATTCCTTAAACATTGTTTTATTAACACAAGTTTTCCGCTAGTTGTAGTTTCAAAAGAAATATTGGGGCAGGAAAGAGATTATTATAAACTGTTCTGACAGCGTTGTGTGTTAAAAACATCTCCTGAAGAGCTTTGCTGCACTCCTGAAATACAGCATTTCATTCAACTTCACGGCAAACTGCAGTCTCCAGTTTGTACTATTGAATTGGGGAAGTTATACATCAAGTTGCACATAATTTGACACAGGATCTTGCTCTCCAAAGCTCACTGCTCTTGCAGGATTTTTCTGCAAGAGTCTGATTGCTTTAGTCTGACTTAGGGAGTCGGGAGTCTGCTGGAAGTGTCCCAGGGAACTCGGTGTTGCTGCCTGGGATGCAGAGCCTCCTCTCTTGGTATTTTGTGGCCTGTGTGATAGAGAAGAATGTTTTGTGCAGAATCTGCACCTCAACTGCTGAGAGCAAGTAGCAGTTCCAGAGGGTGGGACTTGCTATGAGCAGTTTGAACCAGGCACAAACCATGTTCATGGGAATTGCTATGGTCTCACTGAAAGGATTTAGCAGATTTTCCATATACAGGCTGTTTGAGGGAGGTTCAAAATCAAAGGATAATCAGGGAATATATTTAGTTCTTTAAATGAGGGAGAAGATTCAGATCACGTTTCTCCTCATTTAATTTCGAAATGAGTTAGAAATTATTTTTCTTTCCTTTGTGCAAATATCATTTACCTCCTGACTTCTTAAAATGTGAATCTAGTGAAGCAGCAGTTTTCTCTGTTTAAAGACAAGGCAAAGCCCTGCGGAAAGAAGCTGAATTAAGACCTTTCATGAATTGCCCTCCAGTCTTCCCTCAGCCAAATACACTTAGCTAAAGGACACTACTGTACTTCAGGTTGTTTGTGTGCTTGTGCAATGTTTAACCATTTGTACTCATCCTAAACTGGGCGTTTGTCTGTTGCTTTGTGATGAGGGTAAGCTATTTACAAGTAGGTGAGGAGATTACACGGGCTATTATCTACATCTCTCTTTCTCCAAAATCCTGGCAGTATGGTGCAGCTCAGAACTTTAATCCCATGTCTACAAGATAAAGCTTTATTATCAGAAGATTTAACAATGTGCCTGTTGTTTTGTGCCACTGTCCAGATTGGTAGTTAAGAGCAGCAGGACGGGAAATGCTGAGAGAGAGACGTGACATTTATGGGACAGATGATACATTTGGTGTTGGGGCAGTTTTTCTCCCCTTCAAATAAATCACTGAAAAAGGGAAAGAGAAAGCAGTGGGTTATAGTAAGTTTTATTATTGGTGTTAACATAAAAAATTAATGTCCAGCCGAGCTATTTCTTAAAGCAGCATTTTGTAATTTTCCAGAATTTGTTCAGTTCTCCACGAAATAAGATTTATTCAGCAGAGCCTTATGGTATTTCTCTTACACTTCCACTGAAGAGCAAATGGGAGCTGCAGAGCAAAACAATTTAATGCCTTGAGATCAAGAGCTGGGTCTCATCCCCTCGGTTGTGTTGCACCTTTGCTATGGGCAACTCATTTTAGCCCCTTTGTGCCCTGACACCTTACTGGCCTTGACAATCCCACCAACCTGCCAACAAATCAGGCTTGTGCTGTTTGTTTAATTAACATTTGTGAAACACTTTGAGTTCCTTGGGTGACCAGGGATTTAAAACAAAAATGGGCAGTAGTGTAAGGAACAAGGGAGGACTTTTGTTACAAGTTTAAGTATGATTCAGGTTTATTATAATGTATCTTCTATATTAATACAATTTCTTGCATCACTTATTTAGAGCAAATATTGTGGGGGTAAAAAAAAGCTCAAACCATAATTACGCACAGAAGAAGAAATTAGTTCCCCCCATAATATGGGTGGAATTGATACGAATTACGTTTTTCAGTAAGAACTATTTTGAACTAAGAACTGGTTTTATACCTTCTTCTCTGCAGTTTTTACTTGGGTTTATGAGCAGACAGTTCTTAAGCTGCACTCTTACTGTTCATGCCCTTTTATAGGATTGTTCACAACTTTTTTTAGGTGAAGTGCAGAACAAGCTTTCTCGTTTTCTTGCAAGGTTATTCCAGGTAGAGAAAATTAGCATTTGGTACAGGGACATAAAGACACTCTAAAGAGAATGACCACTGTGCCAGTTCAACATCTGAAACCTGCAACATCTGTCCCTTCCCTGCTGTCAGTCTCAGCTGAATCTTGGGCTCAGGGCTCAGGAATAAAGAGATGTTGCCCTCATGTGCAATAGAGCAACAAGTTTGATTATTGAAGGCAGCTCTGCAAAACGTTATGAAACTTTTGGATTGAGAGCCGGGACTTGCAATTAAATGATTGATAAGCCAGGGACTGGAGAATTTTGGTAAAAAACTTTCAAATTCTATCCCACCTGTAAATATTGGGGCCAGTTAATTGCTTGGTTGTCACTTGTCATCCAACGTAAGTACAGCAGCATTTCAGAGTGAAACTCCACTCTGGTTTTGGAAGCGTCTTGAAGCAGGATTGATGCTGAGTTTTGTCTAAATTTGATAATGTTTAAGTTTGTATTATTTCACTGCCAAATTGAGCTTTTTGGATTAGTTTCTTCATTGATAATCAAAGTACATTCATTTATAGTCTCCAGAAGTTGTAATTAATACGGAAAAGCTTTCCACTTGAAACAGCTTAATTGTTATATGTTGCTGCCCTGATTTTTGTAAAGCAAAAGTTAAGTTCTTGCCTCTGTATCCTGGTGCACTGTCATGGATTAGTTTTGTGTGGTTGCACACTGTTGATACCTCAATATTTTTAATAACAGTTAAAGGTTGTCAACTTATTTATATCAGGCAAATTGGGGAACGTGAAGATGTGCTGGCATAAAAGAAATTCATGTGCAAACATATAAACTGTTGAGATCCAGCTGGATGACAAGGAATCCTCCTCCTCTTCTTTGTACTCATGTAAAGTAAATGTACCATACAGGTGCATATTTTTGTCTAGTTTAAGGACAGATTTCTGTTGTGGCTCAAAGTTTGTGTACCATAATGAGTGTGTTATAATTGGATTTGCTCGGGAGGAAAGCCTTGCTTCAGAGGGCAGCCTTCCCGTGGGGCTGGGGTTTACAGAGCTGTAAAGCTGATTTGTGGGTGTGATACAAAGTTTAGAGCAACATCAGTAATCAATAACCACCTGCTTCACGGGAGCCTCGGGCTTTAGGCTTTCGGCTTGGTTTTGATATCTCTTGAGATAACAGGTTTGGAATTAAGAGCAGCTAAGAACTTCCAGAAGGGAAGAGACTGCCTGGAAATGCGTTGAGTTTTCCACCCCAGCCCATTTAACGCGTGTTTAAATGAAGTTCTGGCTTTGCCGTTCGCAACCCCTCGCTTGTCTCGGAGGCCTTGTGCAGAAATGGTGGCAGTTGACAGCTGTTGTTCCCTTAATAAGATTAAAGTAAAGAAATTAGTTGTGCTGTCTTTAATCTGCCATTTAACACTGTGAACCACCTGGGGACACTTCTGTGCCGACACTCCCGGTGCTGAATTCCAGTCAAAGCGCGGAGCCGGCGCAGAGCTCGGCGCGTGCCGTGACCAGAATGTGTTCAGACGAGCCGTGGTTGGCGAGCTTATGGTATCAATTAAATAAACCCTCTTTATCGTTGTGAAAAATTAATTTGACATCCATTTGCTTAACAGCACCTTTTCAGACTGCATCATTGGAGCCTCTGAAAACGCGAGGATTCCTTCTGACACGAGAAGGTTCAGTGGGGAGATACGGGAGCGTGGTGCGTTTGCGACCGTGGAAGTTGTTCCTTTCAGTAAAGTGGGAAGTTCTTGTGTTCTCAAATGTAAAATAAACGATCCTCTTAGGAATTAGGAATCCCGTATATCAAAACGCATTTATTGCAGTGATTTAACTAAATCACCTCAGAACTCTGAAGTGCTGTCCAGATTACCCTACGAATTCGTATTTGACACTTTGGATGAATTATAATGTTTATGTTGAAGTAGGATTGATGTTTATTTTACAAGAGCTGATAAAATGAGAGAAGCTGTTTTAAAGCATCTTCTCAACAAAAATAGAGACTACCAATACGGTTTCATCTCTTTGACCCTGTGAACACCCCTACACAGGGGAATAACCTTCTGTGAAAGGTAGAAGTAAGTGCCTAATGAAAATATTTTTCAGCATGAGGGAAGGGAACTAAATACCTTTATGTGATCAGGAGAGGAAAAGAGAACCATGTTGCAAGGCAATTAATAAATGCACATGAAGCATGCTGCTTGAATTATCTGTAGGGTAAAAGTTACTGTGAAATAGGTGAAAATTAACCTGCCTTTGACCAAAAATTAATTACTTAATACTTTTTTCACATCGTGTGAACTGGAGATTGAAACTGATTTAATTAGACAGAGTAAAATTAATTACCAGTCCAGCAAAATAATGTAACTTGGTAATATGGTGGTACTCAGAAAAGGAGGAAAATTATAAATGTTCTCTTGCTTCTTTTCTAAATTCAGAATTATTTCTCCAGCTCAAGCAAAGACAATCCAGACATACAAATGAAAAAAATTTTACTCTAAATTTTCTGGCCTCTGAGCATTTCAGGCTTTTCTTAGCTGGAAGAAATACAATGTCAGTATGTGAGATGCTTGCATTTCAACTCTGGGGAGCCAGGCTGAGTGACCAGATGCCTCAGTGATGAACATAGCAGTCAGTAAAGCAGCATTTCCTTATTGTCTAAATAATTTTGTTGTTCCGTAAAATATTTTAGGAGAAAGATAAAGCGTAAAACTCGACTCTTGAAGTATGTTGGATCAGTCTGCAGCTTGTTTTGTGAAATACCAGCTTTGGCCATCTCACTACAGTAACTTGGTGTTTGTTGCAGTCCCACTTTTGTATGACCTTTCAACAGCGCTCACAATTTATTTTCTTCTGTGCAGCTTATTTGAACTTAGTCACATTTTTTCACATGTTGAAAAAACCCCAACAAAGTAAAAATTCTTTTCCTTTTGGTTTACTTTAGACAAACAACTTGAATGTCTAGCCATCTGTATTTATTATTGGATATATTTATGATGCATTTGTGTTGTGTGTCTGTGGGTGTGTTTGTATATTAACAGTGATAGCTGTTGTAGTAAGCAAAGTTCAAGGAATGAATTTTGTGTTTATTCTGAAAAAGGATTCTCTCTGGTCAGATTCATCTTCTTTGTGAGTGTGTTCTACAGGGCTGGTCCCTGGTTCCCTGCACGTCCTGTTGTGAGAACCCCTTAATTGGAGCAGATGGAAATCACTGCATGTGATGCAAAGAACAGTTGGACACGTGCCCGTGGTTCTGTGTCCCGACCACTGCAAACCTGTCATCTCTGCCCCAGCCACGGGTGTGGGACAGTCGATGCTGTTGTGCCACACTGACACTTCCAGGCTCTGCAGTGGGTCACAGTGTGGCAAGAGAATGGTTTGGGCAGGAATTTTCCCTGCTGTTTTGCTCGCTCAGGACAACTTCCTCGACCGTCCCCATTCCTTGCATTGGTGCCCAGGCGCTGCTCCGAGCTACTCCCTGAAGCTGCTCCTGGGAATTGCTGGGAGTGACTTACCCAGGGGTTTTGTCTTGGACGTCGTGCCAGGAAAGGGACCTTATACCCAAGTTAATTGTGTGCTACAGCTGTAAACCACAAAAAAATAGTACATATCCAAATGATGAAACTGGCCAATATTCTGTGGAAGTTTTGGTGCAAGTTTTGAGTACAGAAGAGTCCAGCACCCATAGAGTATGTGACTGCTGATAAGTAGGGCCCTACTGTTTTGAAGTTATTAATTATATGACTGATTTCATTTAAGGTATTAGGTCTGTTTGGAATCCCGAGCTGGAGAAAATGAATGTGAATTGCTGAAAGGTTGTTTTGTGATGTGCTGCCATTTGTTTGCTTTCAATTTACTGAAATAAAAAACCCTAAAATTCTAATTTTTCTTCCCTTCTGACTTTTTAGGTCACTGTGCAGTACAGTAAATGTTTACAGCCTCGCCTGCAGCAACTGCATAGAAAATTGCACCTATGTTCTCTTCAGTAATAAGATCACTTCTCTGATGGACCTGTTAATACACCAGTTTACGGTATGTAAAACAGCTCCTTTAATTTTGACATTTTGGTATGCTTCCCAAACATTTTCAAGTATTTAGACTAAGAATGCCTGGAGATAAATGAGAGTAAAGACTTGAAGGAGTAATATTCTTTTGTTGTATGTATTTGGTGGCTATATTTACTATCCTCTGTAGAAATGGATATATTTGCTTCTACTATTAAGTTCTGCAAAAACATATGTACCAGGAACTCTACTGAGTGGATATTGTTCTATTTTTAACATTTTCTGAGGTTGTTTTCTTTACTTCACTCTGTGGGAATATTTAAAATACAGAATATTGTGAGTTGTCCATGAGTATTTGATTTCTAATTGTTTCGGTGTCAGGAATCCAAGTCAGGTCAATTTGTTGCCATAGTTTGATTTGCTGAAGTGCTTAAGTAGCAGGACTCTTTAACGATGAAAATTTTAATTTTCCGATGTTACATCAAATCTGAAATGTCATTAAATATTTTATTTGAAAACTCATTTTTAATTCATAGTGACCTGCTCATCATAAGATATTTAGTCTTGGTTTTCTACTTATAAATTGTGTGTGTGTATTTTCATGAGCCAAGCAGTTTGTTAATTGAAAAGTTATGTACATACTTTTAATAATTTAGGTGACGCTGTTGGAATCAACAGCCAGAGGACTGTTGACGAACACTTTAAAAAGATAGTCCGAGGGCCCTTGACACAAAGAAAACCCAAATGCAACCTGTGCCTTCTCCTCTAAGTAGCTGCCAGCTCATTGTTCCTCACCAAATCTTTCCAAGAGGATTCCAGGTATTAGGTTTCAGTTGTGCTCAGTGAAAGGTGTGTGTGTTGTGCTGGGCACTGCTGGCTCTGCAGGGCTGGGGGTAATTACAGCCCAGGGGAAATCCCTCAGCACTTCACAAGTGACGGGATTCACTCTGCTGCCAAACCCCTTCCCTGCTCTCAGCAGAGCTGTAGAATGACCTGCACTTTTCCTGAAGGAATACAGAGAGTGTTTCTTAGGCAAAGTTGGCCACCTAGAGCTCAGAGATACTACAGAAGGATAATTTACTTCAGTCTGTTGCCAAAACACTACCCTGGAATTGCAGCAAAACCGTAATTAAAGCTTAATGTTTCCCATGATCCACAGTGGACTTTTCTTTCCTATGCATAAAGTCTCTTATGTTCTCTTCAGGCAAAATTGGCCCTTAAACCAGGATATTTTCATAGTTCCATTAGGTACCTACGTGAGTACAAAACCCGAATACAGGGCTGCTTTTCTAACCCTGATTTGTCTCTCTTGAAAATCTAATAAATCAGATCACGTTTGAATTTTTCTTTTTTACGGAAAAGAAATGTACAGAAAGAGAGCAGCTCCAAATACCAAAATAATGAAATACACTCCTTCAAAATATTTAGCTGCTTCCAGTTTTCCTGGTTTGGTGAGCTGGATGATGCAGCCTTTGCCCGTGTTGTGTGTATTTCCACTTACTGTTGGAAAATAAAGCCCAAGTAATACCAATAATAAATAAAAATGTATATTTGCAAATATAAATATTTAACAAACAGTTAAACAAGTATCCCAATATTTACTTAATACAGAAACAGAAAGAATCTGGTTCTGAGAAACGTTTTAATATAGTCTTGAATACATCCAGTATGAACCTCGTTGCCAACCAGTTTAGTGTAGGTTTAATTTTGATTTTATTCATCAATCGAATGCAATGCCATCCTCAGTACTTCAGAGCTGTGCATTTTAAAGAATGAAATTTAAAAGTCACTTTTCATTGGTGACAAAGTGTTCATTTTTCCCTATGCAGTTGTAACATTTTTCTCCTCAAAATATTGCTTGAAGGGTTATAAAAAGAAAGAATTTCTCCAATGAAAGTACCAATGGGAAATTACAGAATAAACAAATAAACTGTGCTTCTCTTTTTTTTGTGTGTGTGTGACATCCAGCCTGCCCAGGTTAGTAGTTTGAAGTGTCCTGTTTAGACCTTTCCTTACCTCCTACCTAAACAGACTGGTAGGAAACCTTCTGTAGACTTTACCTTCCATCTGACCTTTCTTAGCCTCCTGAGCTCAGGTAATGCCGAAGTCTGTTGAGGTCAGCACTGGCATTTCCTCATTTCCATGATTAATGGATCAAACCTTCCCACCTACATTCGTACGAGTCCTTGCTCGAGCTGTAGCTTCATTTATTTACAGGCTGCTGTCTCTGCTCCCCTTTGTCTCCTGTACCTAGAAGACAGTTGCAAAATAATGGGAGCTTTGGTAATTTTATATTTGGGAAGATTTCACACTGACAAAGCCAAGTAATTAATAGAGCTGTAAGCGTTGTAATGACAGCTTGTTAGTTTGGGAGTTTTATTTCCAGTCAAGTGACAGCTATCAGGTACTTTCCACGAAGATGTCTGTAAAACCATGTATATAAACCATACCTATCTGTATGATATCATGACAAATCACTGTGATTATCTTTCAAGGCAGTCTTTAAATGCAGAGCATCTGAAAATTCTAAATAAAACATCATTAGTGACTGTAAAAGCATGTGCAACAAACATGGCAATTTAAGTGGCAATCAAACAAATGTAGAGATCAAAAGTGAGTTGCTTGTTACTTTTCTCCAAAATACAGGGCTTAAACCTGGACTGCCTTGTAGGTAAATGGCCTATGAAATCTTACTGGGTTTAAGTTAATCTGGCTGTCTAGTCACAGGGAAGTAATTTTTCTCTTCCATTTCTTCACTGGAGTTTGCTGCCATTTAATTTGGGTGCTTCAGAATGTCAGTATCCATCCCATTGAAGTTTATTTGTGGTCAGGTTTTTTAATCATCTGTACTGCATCAAAAAAAGGCAGGTCCATGTTAGCACCGATGGTGACAAGAATTGTGAAATCCAGTTCCCTTAGACCCCAGTAACAAGACCATGAGGAGGGTAGTAAATCCCTGGAAACAGGGCTGGAGCAGAGGGAAGTTACGACACGCTAAAGTGTTTAGGGATAGGGAATTTAAAACGTGGAACCTTCACCTGCACCATCCTCAGCCCATGTGCTTCCTGGGCCATTCCCATTTCTGTAGTTCACTAAGTCCCTGCATAGAAAATCTGACATCTTACTCGTACTATTTTAAAAGTATACATTTTTCAGAGTGTTTTTGAGGCAAGCCCAATGACTACACATGCAAAAAGCACAAAATCGCCACTGGTAATAGGAGAAGGATACAAAACAAGTGACCCTATGAGGAGAAACTGGGTGCTTCAAAAGGTTTGAAGTCCTTCCATTTAGGTTTAGCGACTCTGTATTTAAAATTCTTCGTGGCTGTGAAGGGCTTCGCTTCTTACAAGGTAAAAGCATCAATGAGTTGCCAGTGGCAGAGCTCTGCCTCGCCAACTGGGAAATGTTTGGTGTTTTTCATTAGCACAGACAAAAGCTTTGATATGCAGAGGTATTTTGGTGACGTGAGTCAGAAGGGAGTAACATTTTCAGCTATATTAAATGTGTGCCTAAGTGCTTTACTGGATTGGGGCCATATTGTGCAGCATCTTACAGGATTAAGCCCTAGATGCTGGGCGGAGCTGAAGAGCTTATGGCAGCTCTGCACAAGCATGGGAATCCCTGCACGGGGGGAATTCTCTAAGGAATAACTCTCACAGTTGTATGGAGGCTGTGCCAGAGCTGAGAGTCTGGTCTCATCAGAGTGTTCTAGTTGAGCCTGACATAGTCATCAAAACAGCTAAAATAGTCCCTGGGTACAAGTTACACCACGATGTTGGATGTGTCAAATAATTGGACAATAGTTACATTCTTCCTGATTTTCCTTTGTGATTTGAAAATGTTTTATACCAGTGACTCAACAAATCAGTTTAAGTGTGTAATCACATCTGTAGATTTGTGTCACTTAAACTGCTAAACCTATTAAACCACAGATTTATGGAATGTTTGAACATTTACTTGTCCAAAGCCCATTTTCAACACACAGTTTCTCTGAATATCATCAACTCCTTGTGAAATCAACACAAAGAAACCAGAGCTTGAAAGCTTTCATAATTACACTATTAAATCTTAAGATTTCCTACCCCTTGCTTGATATAATAATCAACAAGCAAGCACCCCAATTAATTTTGCTTCTGCGAGCACACCAATTAATTTTGAACATAAATCTCAACACACTTTCGCACTGTCCCATTAATTACTTCTTCGGTAAAAGAGCTGATCTTTTGTCACTCATTTGAGTTAGTATAAAAGGAAAATGTAAAAGAAATTAAGTTCAAACTTACCCATTTTCTGTAAAACAGTATTTCCTTCTGTGTCTTCTCTGACATGCACAGTATAAAAAACCCCACACTTGTTCTCACTTTATATTCACACACACATTTTCCCCAAAAATTGAATGTGAAAAATGAGCTCTGCAACAAATGATTCTATTAAGTGTCAGATCTATTTATTTTACAAACTAGAAAGAAGAGTTTTATTTTAAAACATGAACTTCTATAGGTAAGGGCTGTATACTTGGAAAATGAAATTCTCATATGTACATTGAACTAGAAGACAAAAATAGACATTATCTGCTTACAGCACTGTTCATTACAGCAAATGGAAGCCCCTGCTGCAAAATATTATTAAATCATTAAAGAAATAACATATATAATTTTTTTACCTTGGGTGAAAAAGCAGTGAGTAGCATTCGTTAGCAATTTTTAAAACTTAGTGTTACTAGTACAGAGTTGCCACATTTAAATTGACTGACACATTGCAAAGCTTAATCCATCTGTTTCCGTGGGCAGTTGGAATCATTTAGGCTTGAATTATTGCAGTCAACAAAAGTTACTGGAGCAACATAGTATTACTTTGCTATTGAATAAGCAGCTAAAGACTTCTCACTTGCTCTCTTGGCATGGCACCAGAAACAGACCATTACAATGAGTTTTAAGTAGCAGCACAAGGCTCAGAGCTGATGAATAATAAAGAAATGTGCATGTTGTTCTTTGTCACCAAGTGTTACCAAATCCCTCCTGATACCTATACAGGGAGGACTGCTTTTCTCTGCCCTTACTTGCATATACTGACTATAAAATGATTTTAACCTGGAATGAAAGTAAGGTTTCAGCCAACTTTGATCCCTGATGGCAGTGTTGGGAGCCTCTGGCCGTCAGTAGCTCCACAGAGAGGTGCTGCTGTGTGGAATCAGCAGCATCAGGCACCGGAGACATGCCAGGAGCCCCGAGTCCTGCCTGCTGCATCTGCACTGCCAGTGCTGTGCCTGTAACACTGCAGGACTTCCACACACACACTGCACTTACTGTTTGATCGTAACAGGGCAGGTTAAATCATCTTGAACTGCAGAAATGAAAAAATTTAATCAATTTTTAAAAAATTATGCTCTCCTGGACGATTTCCTTCCAGGCCGGTGTCCTGCGTATAGATCTGTCTTCAGATTGACGTGTTGTACAGCTCAGCTTCACTCTTTTAGGAGTGGGCTCTAGCTAATGATTTAGAAAAATGGGATTCCTCTGAGGCCTGTTGAGAGAGGAACTGTGTGTTGTGCTTCTAACATGATTGACAAGTGACTGACCTCGGAGGGACAAGTGCAGTGGTCACGGGGTGATGTTTTATGCATAAGAACACAATCATACTAATGACATACTCTGCTGCTGTAAGGCTTCCTTCAGTTTTCAGACACTTCTTTTGACTTGCTTTATTCTGTCCCAGCTTGGATTATCTGCATTGCCTTTTCTTGTACCTGAAACGCTTCAATGCCCATCAGCACTGCTAGAATGTTACTTTATTATTACTTTTGGTGTAGGCCTGTGCAAATTTCTAAATGTTTCTCTACAAACTTTGAATTTTTTTTTTTTTTGAATTCTAGTTGTTTGTCTTTCTTTTCTCTTTACTTAGGTTAGTGTTCCAGATGACCACAATGCTACTGCAGGCAGAAGTGTAAATAAGCAGGTATTTGAAGGTTTAACAACAGGACTTCTGAGGGTAACTGCTGTGATTTTCAGATGTCTAATCTCCAGCTTCCCAGATGGAAACAACCACTCTAATGCACTGAAGATATTACAGGAAGTGAAAAGTAAATCCTCGCAAGTGGAAGCCTTCAACAGCAGAGTCCAAGACCTAATCAGGTTTAAAAAAAAATAATGAAACTTCTCTAAGCATTCTTTACCACAGAGAAAGAAAATTGCGTTGATTTAGGAAAGGAACAAACTGCTTTAACTCTTAACTCAGTAAGAGTCGTTTGTGTTTGTGGTCAGAAAGACTACTGAAATGCTATTTTCCCAATCAAAAAGGGTTCTTCAAAAAATTGCAGACACAAAAATACAAAAAACCAGGAATCCTCTAATTTTGGACTTGGCTTTTTGTGTCCTTTCCATCAGTTTCCTCTCCTAATTACAGAGGAGTCAGTGTCCATATTTTCAATATTTTCTCTCAGTTCTCTGTGCCAGCCATGTTTGCCCATTGCCCATGTGATCTTCCATATCCACATGTATTCACATGAGCTTGTCATAAAATATATACCTCCGTTTGTAGGGATCAGCCAGTCATTGCTATAGTCTGATCCTACAATGTAGCTGCATTTTTATAGCTGAACCTGAAGATATTAGTGTATATATATAATTAATACATATTTTAGATATGTAAAACTGATACATATCCAAGTATATCAGACTTGCAAAAAGTGTGTAGTTTCACTAGTAAATTACATAAGCAGTTATCAATAAGTTATCATATAAATAGTTATCAGTGTGTCTTCAGCCCTCTGAAGAAATGAAATTCTGCTTATGTACAAAACGTTCTCCGTGAGCATCATCAGACTTCTCAAAGTCTGGAATGATGCTGATGGAGACAAAGAGGACAGCTGGAGGAGGAAAGCAAAACAAATAGTTGTCATAGATACCAGTGACCTCTAAAACGTTATTGTTCTCATGTAACCTGCCTTCTCCCCAAACAGGTTTTGATAGAGTGTGAAATTTCAGGATGTTGTATTCTGCCCACTTATGAATGGGAGGGTGGGAGGTCTGTGCTGAACAGACACCTGACACTGACTGGGCCAAGCACATACCCCTGAGATAAGGAGATACATGAGAATCCAACCAGGTCCTCACCTGAGGCACTTCAGGGGATCTGGTTATAAATGGGGAATGAAAGGCATGATGACAAGGTAATAGTGCAATTAGGAAAAAAAGAGAGAGGGCATTTTAAACTAGTCAAAAACAGACAAATTCTGTCATTAATGAGAATCTTTCACCTCCAGGTCATTGTATCGTATGTCATGGGGAACTGATTAAGTGAGAGTTTTAGGAAGATGGGGGAAGAAAGAGGAACGTTGACATTTTCTTTTCTTTTTTTTTTTTCTCTTTGGGGCTGCTGGACCTGATGCATAAACACCAATTATCCACATGCTGTCTGGGTATCAAAAGGGTAGCCAAATTATTTCAGCTATGCTACGATGGGTAGAAGGACTGGGAGATGGAGGCAATAGATTAGAGAGCTTTGACATTCCATTTGTCTGGATGCTCAGTTCCTCAAGGAAGGGAGTGCTCCATGCATCTTACTGTCTCCAGATGCCAGTGAGGAATAGTCCCAGCAGACTGAAAGCTCTCATCCATTTCCTCTCTGCCAGAAGAGCAGCGGCTTTGTGCCCAGGGTGTGGAGGGAGGGGGACAATGGGCACGGTTTGCAGTGTCAGTCACATTGTAGAGGTGTTCTTAGGGAAGAGAATATTGGTGGGAGAATGGTTTTTTTGAGTCGTCATCTATCAGTATTAGCTGCATTTTATTTAGTTCTTCCTCTCCCCTCCTGTGTCTTGGAGCTATTTCCAGCACTCAGCATTTCTCTGTGACTGTGATGTATCTAACACCCAGTTCTGTTCCTGGAATTATCCTGCTAATAATAGACGAGAACTTGCTTATCACCTGTACAATCAGGTGGATTGGCGAGATCAAAATCTGCAAGAAACCTAATGCTGGTAACCTCTCATATTGCTAAATAGAACAGACAAATTTACCTGAATAATGAGTGTGCAACTGATAACATTTGGGCATCTTTAAGTGTTTTTAACTGCTGTACTTCAGCAGCTTTGAAAATCTTCCATGCTGCAGTCAGACTTTGGCTTTATATCTAGTGTATTTTTATTCTTAATTTCTTTCACTGCTTCCAAAAACTGTGTGTCAGCAGGGTGAACTTTGGCAGAAGAGAAATTAGCCTGTGAGCAACTACACTGTCTGAAAAGCGAGAGGTTTTCTTCCATAATCTTAACCCCTCCCCGTTTTTTTCAAAATCAGACTGTAAGACATGTTGTGAGGGAACAGGTGTTTTTAATAAATACTTGTACAGCTTCTGTGAGAAGCATTAGCTGATCAGTAGTCTTTATTTACTAGGATCAATATTATTTAATAGTGTTCCCTACTTAGTCAAGTCAGGGGCGTCTAGACATTATGGAAACACAGGGCCAATAGTTCCCTTCTCAAGAAGCCACTGTTGTGAGAGGCCATCTCTAACAAATGGACTTGAGGAGCAAGCACACAGAGCAGCTGGTAGGACAGAGGAATATTAGTAGCAGGGTTAACATTGACAACCAGTGTCAACAGAGTGACTCATTTGATGGTGTCTTCTGAAGGCAGTCGCTTCCCATGTCTTAAATCAGGTGGAGGCACAGGATAAAACAGCAGTGCTTCTGATTTTGGCAAGAGGTTTCTCGCACTTGATAAGAGTGGAGGAAAATACCAAGAAAATTAGAGGTGAAAGAAAAGGAGGTGGTTGCAGTGGGACCTTTGCGTCCATAAAGAGAGTTAATCTCACCTAAGTCAGCAGAATGTGGTGGTTGAGATGGCCTGAAGTCTTAGAAGCTGGATGTTTAGCACGGGAAAAAATGTATCTGTGTGCAAAGTTTAAGTGGAGTTATAATGATCAAAGTATGAGAGAACCTGGTGTAGACAGAGGGATCTTGGTACAAGGGCAAAGTGCAAATGTTTTGGTATAGGTTTCCAAGCTGTTAGAATTCAAAGAAGAAGCTTCAGCAGTAGTGATCTGATGATCAGCAGTGGTGATCTGATCTACCCTGGTAATAAAAGCCAAAGAGGAGTCTTCAGTTAAAAAAAAAAAAAAGAAGTCACTAGCGTGGTTTTCTCTGCATTGAGTTTGGTTGAGCTCCTGAGGAGGTTTTTTGATCCTGACCCTTCTATACTGATGGTAGGAGGTTGTTACCTACATATTCTATTAGTCCCTGGGCTGTTGCATGTATATTTAACAGGAAAAAACCCCCAACAACTGGGCAGTAGTTGCTGTGATATACGTATTGCAATAAAATGCTATCTGGGTAACATCACTGTCTTCTTGAATTAGTGCGTTCTACAAAGTTTATCTCTTCATGCTAAAAAGAAATTTTGCTGCTGCAGAGCCATCCAGATTATTATAAATCATTTAACTATGGCAAAATTCCGTTGTCTTTCCAGCAGTATGGTAAAATAAACATTTACACTCATCTTTGTTGTACAGTGTAGTACAAATTATCCTACGACAGACATATCTTGTAACAAAACTACTGATAGTCACAGAGAGCCAGATTTGAAGTCTTTGTAATTAGAATTGTTTTACTGAACACTTTTCACTAAGATTATTAAAGTAATCACAACCTGCATTTCATGTGCTTTGATAGCAGAGAAGCAAAAATGTCTTCTTTGGAAAAGTTACCAGAACTGGTGTGCGACTAGTTTTTTAATACCATTTTTCCTCTGTTTCTAGTTACGTGGTGAACATAGGATTGGTGGACAAGCTGTGCTGCTGTTTCCTCTCTGTTCAAGGCCCGGTTGATGAGAATCCCAAAATAGCAAGTTTTCTACAGAACGCCACGGCCGTGTTGCATGGGATGTGCCAGCTGTGTTTTGCCGTCAATGGAAGGTGGGTGCTCGGGCTCTGTCAGCAGTAACGTCTTGGCCAGCAGCAGTCTGGGGAAGTGGGTGTCCTGATGGGGCTGTCAGACAGAACTCTTCTCCTGTGGGACTACAGGGAAATAACTGGGAGAGAAACAATGCAGGAGAGTCCCTCTGCTCACCCGCTCGTCGGTGAACTGTGATTAGTTGCCTGCACCGTGGTTTGAGTCTTGTAAGTCATTTATCAGAATTAGAAACTTTATCTCCTTTGCTCATCATTAGACAGGGTTTTATCACTGATAGTTTTAAGTGTCCAGTCCTAAGGACTTCAAGAGGTATTTTATTATCAGCAAAAATCAACTCTTAATTGATTTGTCTCTAGAGCAACCTAATTCAGCTCTTGTTCTTTAAAATACCACTGTCAGTAAGGGAATTCTATTCTCTATGAAGAGAAGTATCACTGGATTTGTCAGGGAATTTTCTAATGCAAAATGTTTGTTGTTGTAACCTAACCAGGGGTGTGGGGAGTGTGCATGAGGTATGTGCCTCCCAGCAAATCTGGACTGCTATGATCTACAGTGTAGGACAGCCTGACACTCATCTGAGAGTCAAAATTACAGAGCTTTGGGCTGCGCCTACTAGAACTTACCACCATCACTGTTACACATCTCAGGAAAAAACAGGGCTGATGAAACTTTACAATGTGTTCCTGAAGGGTAAAATGATGCCAGGGTTGAAAAACTAAAGTTAATAAAATATAAAAGAAGAAACAAAGCTGTAGGTAAGAGTTGTTGCTGGTAACCCAAGGACACAGGCACGTGGAAAAAGGACTGCAAGAAATATGAGCCCAAAGAGACCATCCCAACTTACAGAAATTTCCCTTTCTGAAAGCTGCCAACTTGGCGTTTTACATTCCAGGAGAGCGCTGCCAGAAGTCAAATGCTCACTAAATAAAATAATAAAAAAAAAAAATCACCCTTCTGTTAGTGGAGTAATAGTTGCAGCTACAAGAGTGAGTAATACAGCATTTCCAATTTCTGGAGCAGGCACACACTTCACCCAAACATTAGAGGTCTCTGCACCCTGAAATAGCACAGCACTGCACAAGTGCTTCCTTCAAGAACATCTGTTCTTTGTAGCAGCAGAGTAATTTTGGAGAGTTGAGTGTTTTTCTTCACAGTAACACCAAGAAGTATCCGATGTTATTACCTGCATATAACAGCTGATTGTTCTCTGCTTCCAGGTTGGATTGTTCATTTGAGCATGAAAAGAAATGAGAGGGATGAAGTTGGAGATTTCAAAACTGTTGTCTTGCAGATCAAAAGCTTTGGTGTAACTGATTAGAAGGGGAGTTTATATCAAATGTCTTTCATCACCTGAGCCCACTCTCATTTAGGCAGTGAATGCAGAGTGTAATTCTGTGGCTTTACAGAAGTCCTCAGTATTCAGGGTGATTTCAGTGGAAAAAGGTATTGCCAAACACAGATTAGGGTGGCAGAGACAGAACTCAAATTTATTGAATTCTTAAATATGTCCCACTACAGCAATACATCACATGTGATACCTGGCCTGCAGTACAAAAGACAGCCCCTCTGTGAGAAATACAGATCCTCTTTTATTCCTGGTAAATGGTGGTAGGAGGCAATGCAGCATTTCTCTTTCTCCATCTCAGTTGATACCTCCTTGAGCACCAAACCAACCTGCAGTATTACACCCCTCTGTAGGTCACAGTGACCAACCACTCTGGTCATCAGACATCTGAGGTTGTTACGGGGAGGAAAAAGCCCAGTAAGTATTACCGGTGCTCTGACGCTGTAGAATGAAAAGAAGTTTTGCCAAAATAACGGCAGGCTTTCACCATTGTTGCAAGAGCAATTTTGGATTGCTCTTTTGGAATATCCTCCTATATATGATGGTTCCAGGTTCCAACTTCTTCATGCTCCTCAATGGTAATGGTGCGGGGACACACAAAATCAATTTATTTTTTCTGATAGAACTTTCTCAGGCTGTTATTTGTCATATAAAAGGTTGTCATTCCAGATGAAATGCATTAGAGTGCTTTTATGGAGTGCTGTCTGTACTTGTGCAGATCTCAGCGTGAAGCACCACGGAGTGGCAGAGTGGGAAGCTGACCTGGGACAGTTAATGCTGGCTGGGGGACCAGGACAACCTGGGAGCTTAAACCAGCCCAGTGCAACAATGAAATCCTTTATGAGCTGGAAATGGCTGTGGGACCCTGCTCCTTTGCTTTCAGACCCCACCAGGTTGTTAGAAACTTTACTGTAATCTGTGATATCCCCAGAGGGCCAGGAGTTAAACACTCCAGCTCTAGTTTTAAACAATTAAAAGATCCTGTCCTGTGAGTACAAAGTAGGTTGGGCCGTTTCTGGTGTAGGAAGAGCTGTCAATCTGACTTTCCTGTCTTCCTCCCAAGAACATTTCATAAAACTCACAAATTTAGCTGAATATTTCTAAACCAATTGATACCCAGTGTTTGTTTGGGCAGTTACTTCAAGGAAAGCAATTCTATAGGCAGGGAAGAGATCTCAGTCAAGTACCTTCCTGCATCAGGCAAGGTGTCACAACAGTAATGATTATTAGAGAATAGCCTCAATTGTTTCATATATATATATATATCAACATTAAGTATTAAATGAGGTCTATGGTTGATATAATGTAGATGATAAAATTTTAAGACATGAGCAGAGAGACTTTTATTACTGTGCTAGACTTGTGGGGAAAAAAACCCATCCAAAATCATGGAGTTAGATACCATAAAGAAAGTATCACTAATGTAGAAACATAAATTGGAGGATTCTCAATTTTAAAATCATAAAATGTTATTGAAATAAGGGAATTCATTCTGCACATCTGTTATAAACATATCCTAGTATAAGAGGGGGAATTTCTTTTCATTAATGATCAAGATACTTTAAAAAGATTTACCTTTGATATTGATCTTACTTCTCAAATGATAATTTTTGATACTGGCTAATAAATGCTTGATTGATTCTTGTAATTGAAGTTTTGCTGTGGGTGTAATAGCACATTTTCTAAACAGTGTAATACATAGAAGAGATCATTTGTTGAAAACCTTAAGAACTGGTAACCCCATATGAATCTCACTTTGTAAGTTCTATGCCCTCTTCTGTTACACAGTGAGAGTCACTGAGGGTGACTTAAGACCTCCAACTGGAAATCCCATATTTCTGGTGCTGTATTGTATCCATTGCTATCAGTGGAAGTGAGAGCTCCTTTCTCCCTGATGAGTTAAAAAAAAAAAGTTGTATGAGAGCTGAAAACAGGGTGTTGTCCCTTATTGTATGTAGTGAGAAATCATAAAATGCAGCGAGTCTGAATAACTGAGCTCTCTCTTCTGAGCAGGGGATGAACCTGATATTTGATACTTAGGCTTGAAAATTGTGTCCATAATAGTGCTTAACTGTTGTTTGCTCACCCCTAAGAGTAACAGTAGCCAGAATTGAAAACAGAGACATTTTTATTAACCTGAAATAAAGCAAAATATTAAATAGACTATATACAGAATAACAGTGGTTTATATGGCCATATAAATCTCTTGCAATTTGTGTCCCAATTCCAGATGTCCAGTAGCAATGTTCAGGATGATAGCCCTGTTTTCCAGAGGGTATTAATGTAAATATGAGAGATACAAGGCCTATTTTGGCCCCTTGAGTCCTGAATACGCTTATGGAATGTGCTTGGCTTGTACCCACAGGACAGAAAACAATGAGCAGGCATGGAATGCAAGGAGCATTAATAAAGGTATGGCCATGCTGCCCCAGCTCAGCTTTCCCTAAAATCAGGTGTGAAGACTCACGTAAAAATCTATATGGCAAGTCCTTCATCAGCATAGCAAGGATTTTGCTGATGTTCGTGTCTTTTCCTGCCTTTCCCAGTGTTCATCAAGTCTAGATGCCTTTTTCCCCTATAATTCTCTGGAACTAAGATTCCTGTCCTAGAAGTTTAGTTGTTAGTCTGTGGAGGACTACAGTCAATGCCTTATTTCTCTTTTACCCATTAGTATAAATGAATAAATTCATACTGAGCACAGATTTAATGCAAAGAGCAGGAGGAAATTATCAGCAGTGGTGTAAGGGTTAACCACTAAGAGCAGGACAGTGGAGAGCAATAACACAGATGCAAGGAGGAAAGAGTTGTGCATAAGGAGAATATTGCAAATAATAGTCTCTCAAATTATATAGCTTCTTGGGACATCAGCTGTTTAAAAATCTTGCTGTTTTCTTGGTGTAAGAAATGTCTGCAAGCTCCCTTGTTAATGCGGGAAAATAGAACGTCGGAGCAGTGCAGTAACTAAATTATTACTGTTCTTTATTATCTCAAACCAGTGTGGAACATACATAAACCTGTGTCAACAGCTAACACAGTTGTGGGTTACAAGATGCAGTGGCA
The DNA here is from genome assembly GCA_013399855.1 of Oxyruncus cristatus. Lineage (NCBI taxonomy): Eukaryota > Metazoa > Chordata > Aves > Passeriformes > Cotingidae > Oxyruncus > Oxyruncus cristatus. Next base: position 44,333 of record VXAY01002686.1, read on the forward strand.
GAAAGCTTCAGATTCAGGGTTTGATCCTGGGAAACCATGACTGTCATTTCACAGCTACGCAAGGAAGGAGGCTGGCCTGGTTTCAGTTTTATTACAGTAATTAAGATAATGTCTGTTTTGGCTGCGGGATGGCGAATCAGATGCAAACCTGTCTGAACCTTGCTTGTGCTTCTCACCCCTTCCAAGGGACAGCAGCTCCAGCAAGTACTAAAGTAACTAAAACCTGTTCCTGAAATTACTAAAGGGTTTCGCATCATCGCTTTTACGCAACCCTGCAATCCCTACCTTGGCAGTGTGAATTTTAACAGGGTCTGACAGGTGCTAAATGCTTCTTTATTCTTTTTTTTTATTATTACTTTGCCTCTTTATTTTGACATCTCTTTCTAAATAAAATAATTTAGAGGGAAAAAGTACTGATGATAGTTTTTAAATCCGAACGATAAAAAACTCCAACAGATTATATTCTAAGCCTTTTGAAAACCCGTGTTGCCATTTTGCTTCGTGTTTTTAATCAGGAGTATATATTTCAAATATACAAACATTACAATGTGTACCCTGAGAGAAGCTTGTCTGCTTGTTAGCTCAGCCAGTTTTTAAAACAATATATTTTCAGATATAAACAGTTTGCTCATATTGAAGCCTGGAGAAATTGTAGTTTTATACTTGTTCTGCGGAGTATGCTGTTTCTCATCAAGCTGTATTGAATTCCTGTTTTTAATAAATAGTGGTGTATTTTAAGCAATGAAGTGCCACTGTTTAGTATCTTTCTTTCATGTGATGAATATATCCAGGTTTTTAAATTCTTAAACCTTTTTTGTAAGTCATAAACCCCGTACCAAGTCCTGAAACTCCTTGATGGCCGAAGCTGAAAATCATAATGGCAACCCATACTGAAAATTCCCTGCATTTCATTAAAACTTTTTTTTGTTTGTTTTTTAAGATCCTCCAGGTTGTTTGACTTTAATATAAATACCTGCTTGTTTTTCTGTCTTAAATATAAAGACTGGTAAAGTTTGAAAGCCTGTCTGTTTTCCCAGCTATATCAGCCGATGTAAAAAATCCCATAAGTCTTGCTTCCCTTCAGGGATTAATTGAGGGGGCTTTGTCCATAGTGACTATTTTACTTTGGCAGCTGTTACAGACGCAGAGACAAAGCTTCTTTAAACAGAAGAATTACAAGGAAGCACAGCAACAGGAATCTCCTCTCTGACTTACAGTTACCTAAAACCCGGTTTTCCTGCGTGTCGTTGTCATCTTATGTTGTGAAGGTTTTTAGGGTTTTTTTACAGTCTGTCCTGTCGGTCAGCACTGAATTTTTGCTGGGCTTTCCTTTGAGGTGGACTGATAAATGTATGAAATCCACTGTTGTACGGACTTGACCAAAATCTCTCAAAGTACCAAATGCAAAGGTTTGTGCTTTATTTTCCGACGTCTCGTATAGATTTTTTAGAGATACTTTAAAGTCAACAATGAGTATGAATATCATCATTTACCTTTTTATTGTAAACATTTATGCTTAAAGTGGTGTAACTGACAGTTCAACCCAACAGGAGCCAGTGGCCTGTTCATATACATATTAACCATAATACAGGCAATGTCAAAAATAAATGTTTCTGGCAGTTCGTTCATTCCATCAGATCTAGCAGAGAGTTTTTTAATTTCTTTTTAACAGCTTTGTCCTGTGGTATAACTTTAAAATGTTTGGTCTTTTCTGTAAAAAAAAATGTTTGCATTTTGAGCTATTTTACAGTTGACTTTTTTATGTATATTTTGATTCATTCTCTGCTCCAGAGCAGCACAAAATGGTAAAAGGATTTTATCCAGCAGTGTAAGCTTTTTCATATGGAATTGTTTAAAAATAATGGTGGAGTGAGAGTTGAAAGCAAGCTAATTTTAACCTTTTGGTAAAATTGGTCAATCTTCTCATTGCATACAGTCAGAAAAAATTCTGTGAGGTATCATATGCAGTAATTAATTTGGGGTTATCGTTTGACTGCGAGTGTTCTTTTCTGTTTTGTACTGCTGAAAACACTAAGACTGAAACTAAGAAATACTAGTTGGCAGGTTGAGCTCTGCTCTCATGTGATCCCTGTGGCAGTAAACATTCCAGTTACTCAAGAGCAGTTAAGTGACGGTTAGCACACTTTGGCTACTGCCTCCTGCAGAATAAATCACTGGACATCAGAAGGTATTTTGAAGTGAGGAATACCGGGGAGTCCACAGACACACGCACAGCAAAGCTGTAACCATGGTGGTCCCAGACCTGTTTGCTCTCCCTCCTTTTGCAGCCATCCCGTCTCGCTCCGCCTGCGCAGCCAGGTTCTTGTGCCAGCAGGACTTGGAACTGTGCAGCAGGAATCTGCCTAAAGGCACAGCTGGCACGGCCAGGTGATGGCTCAGGAAGTGTCTCTGCTGACTGCATTCACACACACTCACTTAAAGACCACAGAGCTTCAAAATGAAGACTTTGGCCATGGATTCCAGGCGTAGGAAAAGGAAAGCCGTGCCATAAATTGTTGTGCAGTGTAGCCCCACCCAAACACACTTAGAACTCTAGTATTTTTTCCACTTTTCAGTCTCACAGAAAATAGACACAGCTGCATTTCTTTTGTTCTTCCTGTGTTTTACTAAAGATCTGATTGCTTCTTTCAGAGACTTGTGAACTACTTCTGCAGTCTGGAGTGGTGTTTGTACAGCACAGGTATCGCAGAAGTAGGACTGGGACACTTATCCTGGAGGTAGAAGCAGAGGATACTGTGCTTAAAAGCTTTTCAGTAGCATTGAACATTCACAGATTGTAAACAGAAATAACTCAGAAAGAAATGGTAGCCGTAAGTGCTCATTTCAGGTAAGATCACTCCCTACACGTGTGATCTAACTGGTGAAAAGCAGAGGTGAGTCATCTGAGCAACTGCTTTCTAAAGGTAAAGATATGAGCAGACAGTGGTGGAAGCAGATGGGTGCCAGTAGAGCAAGTTGAGTACAACCCAGATACTGTCCTGTTGTATTCCCCTGGGCTCAGGGCTCCTCTTGGGACATGGAGAAGGCAGGTTCATTATCCTGCTCTGCCTGGTTTTCCCTTTGGTCCAAGGAAGCGAGGGTGTGCTGTTACAGACAGAAATTCTCATGGACAGATCTTGGTTTGGGTGAGATGGTGCTTTCTTACCTCCTTCCTTTGCTGCACTAGAAAAAGTGAAAACGATAGAACAAGGTGGTGGTTGCCAAAAGTTGGTAGTTGCTGAGTTCATGGGTTGGTTGCTCCGTTGAAGACAAACGTCTGTATTGTAAAAAGCAGGATTAGTCAGCCTGCCTTGGATCTGTGTTGGAGACGTCACTGGAGTCAGAGCAGGGTCTGTAACAGAGGGCTGCAAGGTGCTTCTGCTGCAGATACAGAAGAGATTATTTAGAGCTGTTCTAGTCAAGGGAAGGCTCTTTACTCGTTCTGGTCAACAGGAATATTCGGAGGCCTCTGAGTGTCTGGTTTTCACTGTTGCAGATTGTTTCAGAAAGTGGTGCTAGTTTTCCACTACTTTCCCATTTCCTTTGCTTTTAGTGGTTATAAAGGGGAAAAATATCCTCATTTCATTTGGTTTTTTATTGTATTTTCTCTTATCACCTGTCATGTTTTCCTTTAATTATAAAAAAGAATAATATCTTTGATACTGTCACTTCCTTCTTTCTTTTTTTTTTCTTTTTTTTTTTTTTTTAAGATTGATACATAGTAGATGAGATAAAGGCCAGATTTTGATGTAGCATATTTTCAGTGTTACTGTTCACTGTATCCTAATATTTTAGTTATCGACTAAATGTGTTTCCAAAATAAAGTTTGGGTAATTTACATGATGGGTTTGAATTAGAATTCCGAGTATATAAAACTTGCTGAATTATTTTGGGGCTTTATTTTGTATTTGCCTGCCTCCCACACGTTATTTAGCCTCCGGGGTAGTGGCAATCCAAGTCTTCCTTGGCAGTCATTGTCCTGCATCATCTTTTGGATTGTTAATAATGTGAAAAAACTAAAGTAGTACAAATCATGGAGGGGCTATGGTAAATGCTTTTTGAAGTCTGGATGTGAGAATGGAAAGGGCATCCTGGGTTATTTGCCTGTCCGTGCTGATATCCTCGATAACCAAAAACCTTCCCTGTTGTTTTATGTGCATACCCAAAGGATGGCAAAGAAACCCGGTTCCCATGTGCATGGGCTGTGCTGGTTTGTCTCGAGTGTTTCAGGCTTAGCTGTGTTTTGCTGCCCTGTGCACTCTCCCATAACAGCATCTGACTGAAATAAGTAGTCGTGTGTTTTCCTGCTGCGCAACGACTTCATTCTTAGATTCCTGCAGAACTATTTGATTAAGATCATCTGTTCCCAGTAACTTACTCCGCTCCTTAGGTAGGCAGTTTGTTCCAGTGCCTGCAGCCCGTCACTGCAGCACTGAGAAGCTCCAGGGAGTTACCCCACTGCTGCTGGCTGCTACTGCAAGCAAGAAGGGTGAGCGTAGGCTCTGACCTGAGACAGGGTTTGCCTGGAGCCCCTAAAGTGCTCCCAAAGTGCCCCCAGGCTTCCAACTTCAGAGCTGTCACATCTCTGCGTGTTCTCGCGCTGGTTCCGAGCACAAGCACCAGGATGTGAAGGTGTTAAACGATGCAGCTGCACTGCGGTTACAGAGAGGGTGAGACGGTGCCCTAATTATTGAAAGTATTTTCTGGAGGTGCTGTGGTTTCTTGACACATTAGACGTTGGTTTTTTCCCTCGTTACCACTTTACTGCTTTTCTAACACGTGCTGCACCCCGGGCGAGTTCCCGCCGGGCGGTGCCTCCTCCTCAGCCGGCTCAATGTTTTTTTGGCAGGTCTTGGAACATATTTGACAACACACGCCAGGACCCCACAGGACTAACAGCAGTTCTTCAGGCTACGGATCTGGTTGGAGTCTTGCATATGCTGTACTGTGTTCTTTTCCACGGGACAATTGCAGATCCGAACACAGCCAGTCCTAAAGACAGCTATGCCACCAACACAGTCCAGGTTGCCATTCAGAGTTTACGTTTCTTCAATAGCTTTGCTGTTCTTGACCTGCCTGCCTTCCAGGTAACACACGTTTTAAAACTTTTCTGAGGTTAATTATTGATTATACCTTTGGACTGAGTTTTGTCTCTAAGATGTTGCTTACTGGAGGAACTTTCACAGTTAAATGTTTAGGTTTTATGCATGAAGTTTGTAACTGTTGTTAGTTCCACCATATAACTGCGGCTAATGAAATTAATCAAAAAGGGAAAATTTAGAGTACATAAAATGCTAAATTCAATCCATTACATCTTCTAGCTTCTTTTTACTTGTTTCTGTGTACTGTGTTTTATATTTAATCGGTCCCAAAAACATAAACCCAGAAATTTTTATCAAAAGCACGAAATAAAAGTTTTTCTGTTGTGAAAAGATTTGCTTGTAGTATAACCACAGTTTACATTTTCCATTGCTTTCAGTGGCCACCTGCTTTAAGATTGTGCAGCTGAAACTGAAAATCATTTGATATCAATTTTTTTTATCCAAGTAATATTTTATTGACCAAAATCGGAAATTTAACTTTTCGTAGCTTTTATTAAAGAAAAAAAATGAAAAAAAAATTACATTTTGATTCCTGGGAAGGTAAGTCTCTGCTTACCTTTGTCTGGGAACAAAGTTCAAGTAAATGAATCATTTTGCCATACAAAGAAAATACAAATACTGGTATATTTCTCAGATAAATTGGCAAAGCTGTATTGTTAATATAAAACACATGTCAAAAAGCATTGCTTTGAAAACACATTTAGCAGCATCAATCTTATGCAATTTATCAGAACAGGTTTCTTTTAATATGTAATTGGTACCACACACTCCATCTGAAATGCACTAAACTCAGTGAGAACTTTGCACAAATGAAGAATATAGTGCAAACCTCCTTCAGTTCATGTTTCTTGCCTTTGATTTTCAGTCCATTTAGTATCTTTACCAACAGCCACAAGCCATTTGTGTGGAGCAGTGTTCATTTGTATGGATGCAGCTGCAGGATCCAGTCCAGTCCGGGTTTCTTTACGGGGACATGACAGGATATTTAGTGGAGTTTCCTGTAAAACAACCCTTACACACGCTATTGACTCCAATTTCTTTCTGTAAATCAAGGTGTACCAAAGTAGTTCTCTCCAAGCCCTCCCTCAGTACCTCTTGGTTTGACACTGCCTGTTTATATGTTGCCGTAGGTATTACAGGTACATGCCAGAGCGAGGCTTCAACTGGGACAGGGGAGCTACAGCAGATCCCACTGGCTGAAGGGCTTCTCCCTGCTGCCCCAAGATTTTTAAATCCTGAGATTTAAAAATTATTTCTAAAACACCATCTTCTGCTTACACTGCCTGTGTTTATCCCTCTATCAACGCCATGATATCTCAGCGTTTATAACAGAGCATTAGTGTGTTCTACATAAAATGCTGCAAGTTAGTCACTGCTGCGTGAGGGGTGGCTGAAACCCAACCAGTGGGAGATATTTCCCTCAGCTCCCTCACTCAGGGCTCGCTCAGGAGGAATCCCTGAGCTGGTCTGAGCTGTAGCATGGAGCTGTTTGTGAGGGACAGGCACACTGGTGTAGCCTCAGCAGCTCTCCCTTTCAGTGCACTAATGTGATTTGTTTCTGTAATGTTAAAAATAACACACCTGAGGCAGTTTGCTGTCCATTCTGACCCTGTGGGCCGAAGCAGGCTGGCAGACAGCAGAGGGAAAAGCCTCGTTTGTGTACTGTCTGATTATTATCTCCAAGGAATAGTTTTATCACTTATTAGTAGGACTGTAGAATAGGGGGATTTGATTAACGGAAGAGGTCTGGTATTCTGGAGTTTGTATTAGCACAGATGGCTCATGGGTATATATTTCATTTGATTTGACAATCTAAACAATTGAAAGATGGTAGTGAGAAACAACGCAGGGTCCTGAGCTGATATTAATTCTGGCTAAAAAGGAAGCGTAGTTTCCTTGAAAAATTAGTTTAACTATTATACACAAACTCAGGTGCCCTTTGACCTGTTGTTATCAGGGAAGGTTAAACCCAGAGTGCTGGGTCACAGCATGCGTGGACAGCACTAATTAAATAAGGGTGGATCTGAGAACATGGCATTTACATGATGTAAAGCAGTAAATGGTGGCTGGTTTGGGCATTAAAGGTTGAAAATATACTAACTTACCAGAACACTTGAGGTTCAAGGTGGAAGGTGTCCACAGCTGAGTCTGGTTTAGTTGTCAAGGATTCTACTTTTGCTGGGTAGATTTGGAGTTTGGTAAGACTGAACTATGCTACAGCCTGGGGTTTGTGTATATGCACTTAACACAGGCTACAAGGTAGAAAATGAAGAAAACTCTGAAATGAAAGAGATTTTCTCCCAGGCCTGCGCTGCTGTTTCATTAGAGTTAGGAGACTGTCATGCTCATTCCTTGTGCTTTAGTTTTCCCCTTTGACCCTGTGTCGCTCTGTCTGTTTGACATGTTTATTAAATAGAGGCTGTAGGCTGCGCAGATAAAATCTAATTCTGAATCTCCACGTTACAGCAATTTGCCTACTTTTAAAAAGCATCCCAAGAAGCTTTGCAGCTGAGTGTTCTCTCCTTTTGGATGTTTTTAAGTTTTTTTAATGTTTGAAAATTCATTATTTGTTATTAATCATTGTATTCCATTCAGAGCATGAGTTATTAAGAAGAAATGCATTTTGCTCTGTTGCAGAAATGAAGATGGTTTGGTTTCTTTTGCTTATCCCTAAGAAATATTATTAACATTAAGTTTTCCTGGAACATGTAGTGTATATCAAATAGAATGGTGAGCCTAAAGCTACACTGAATGTCAGCTAAGCAGAATCCAATTTTCCTGTGTCCCTTGAAAATTTGAACTTGTTCTTACTTTTGTGGCTTTTAATGTTATCGTCCAGTTGTGAATGAGAAGTGACTGGAAGAAGAGATTCTGTCCTCTGCAGGCATCACAACAAAGAACATAGTCTGTACTAGAAAAAACCAGAAGGGTGCAGCTGGTGTGTATGCAGTTCTCACAAGTTCTAGGACGTACTGCTGGAGTGTAATTTCTGTTTCTTGGCCTTTTTTTCCAGTCAATTGTGGGTGCTGAAGGACTGTCCCTTGCCTTCCGGCACATTATCAGCTCCCTGCTGTGGTACTGCTCCCAGCACACCTGTGAGGGATTGCTGCACGAAGTCATTATTTGTGTGGGCTATTTCACTGTAAACAACACAGATAACCAGGTAAGGCAAATGGAAAATGGGATCAGAAGTTATCAGGGGCACATTTAGTCATGGTTCCCTCCTGAAAACTAATCCCCTCAGCACTTGGAATTCATTTGAGCACGAAGTGTGTGTTTGCCAAAGAGAGACTGAAGTTGTATCTTAAGACAAAGGCATTAATTTTATGTGGCCATAAGCAAACTCCATGTTCTTATGCAGACAAGGATGTTGACATTGCAGTGATTTTAACTAGCCGTGCTCTGTCCCAAGGTATACTTAGAAACTGAGATTCTTAATTCCAAGTTAGCTTCATCAGCTTGATCAGATGGTTGTGGTACCCTTTCTCCAACTAAGTTACTCTGCCATGAAGACTTGTCCTTGGATGCCAATGTAGCCATCTCCCTGGTTACCAGTGTGCTTATTTAAGTTTAAACCATCCTTCTCCTTGAATCCTTTCAGGAGTAAACCAAATACCCTGTCCAACAGACAGTGGAAGTTCCTCTTTAGCTTCCCTGACTGTATGCACTTTTGCCAGTGGACTCTGTGACCTCTCTTGTTTGCTTATAAAATAACCCAGACACAAACCTCCAGAAAGATTCCAAATGTTTTAATCTTTAAAATCTCCAAGTTTCCTCAGTTTATATGTAACATCTCAGAATGTATTGGCAGGGCAGAGTTGGCATTGGCACTTTGAGTATGTGAACCTGCCTCTGGGTGTGTAGATTGTGGTGCTCGTGTCTTGGGTATGGTTCAGTTGGATGCTGTATTTTTTGGAGTTACTCACCGTGTTCTCTCTCCACACTTTTACCACCTACTTCCTGGTTTTGCTCAAATTTTGGGGTGGGGGTTCAGGATGAGGAGCTCAGTGCCCTCAGTTCAGCTGATGAGCAGAAGGAGTAAGTGGTACAACTTGTCAGTGAAGGTTTAGAGAAAAGCTGCTCAATAATGTTCTTGACTATAGCTGAGAAACTTAAACTTAGAAATTCTCTATAGTTGCTGACTGTAATTGGAACACTGTCATTTCTTAAAGCTGACAATGCTGTCACAATAATTACGTAATTCTGTAGTGATGTTTCTGTGGCTTTGGCCACAACTGGAGGGAAGATCCTGCAGCCTTCCTACCCTGTGTGACCAAATCCCACTCAGGATCTGGAGCTGACTGGGGGCAACACTTTAATATGGTCATTTTTAACTCCCTGCGGTGTTGCTGCCATTTTGAGCCCCTCTGCTGCCTGACGGGTCGTGCCGGCACCCAGAAGAGCCAGCAAACCGTGTTGTCTTCTCTCTGCAGTTTAAAAATTTCTGTGCTGGCACACAAGTACAAACAGATGTGATTCATTGCGTGGAGGATTTGCCACTACAAACGTGCCAGGAATAGCGCAGAAGAGGGATTTCCTACCAGCAGTTCCAGTCTGTAGTGCCGGTCGCTGTCGGTGCCCCAGGGCGAAGCTCTGACTGTGGCGAGTGGGCGCCGGGCCAGGGCAGCAGCTGGCTGGGGCTGGGGGGGTTGCCATGGGCCGTCCTGAGACAGTACGTGCTTCCCAGATGGGGATTTGGAAGGGTCTTGGAGCCTTCAGCATGTGCACTTGGGCTTGAAGGTCACGTGCAGTCGCTAATGTGCCCCGGCCGGTTTCAAGATTTGAAGGTGGTTTATGCAGCTCTGAGAATCAAGTTTAGGGCTTTGATTGAACAGCTGTAGTATGTCAGTACTTTTCATACCCTACAAGCTGTCTTTTGGGGTGGTTTGCTTTAGAGGTACTATCTCAAGAGATATCGTGATGTGCTTAACTTTTTGATGTTATTTCTGATGTTCGTCATTAATAAGTTTTTAACTGTGGAAGTGGCATTTTGGTTTGGCTTTTTTATTAAAAAAAAAAAAAAAAAAAAAAAATTAAAAAACTGAAGTGTTCCTCACTCAGGTACTTGCAAAATACAGGGAAGGTTTTTTAGTGAAAGGAAGCAAGTTACCTATTGCTACAAGGCAAAGCAGTACGACTTGCTTACAGTCCTTATTTTCAGGTGCTGTTGGTGTTGTGACTTCCACTAAAGACAGACTGCCTTTCATGAAAAGGGAAGTGCTTTCTCTTCATTCAGTTATGGTTTAATTTTTTATTATGTTATGAGTTTGCGATTTTTTTTTCTGTCGCTGTTATTATCCTACTAAAAATAAAAAATCCGTCTCACAGTGAAAGTTTTCGAATAGTAGGCTTGAACTCCTGGCAAGAACAGTGTAATAAAAATAGATACACTAGATTCGAGCTATGAAAACAAATTTCCATAAAGCCAGATAGTTCTGTTTATTTAGTATTTGAACCAACTTGAACTGAGTCAATAACTGACATATTTCAAAGCAGATTCATGTTCTTCTTGCAGTCAAATGTGCATTTGTTTGGAAATGTTTGTAGTTTAAAGTCTTTTCCTCTCTAAATTTGTATTCCTTATTACAAGCAGAGGTATGTTTTCATTCCTTTCAACACTCCAAACAGAAAAGGTCAAACAGTTGTTTGGAGTTTTCAGTATGCCTTTTGTGATTCCTTTGTCTACCCACATCAATGGGTAAATATCCAAAGCAGCATAGTGGGAAAAAGAAAAAAAGGCATTAATTACATTACAAAAAAAAAAAGCGGTTTCCCGGTTTGGAGAATAGATAGATTTCTAAAAAGGAAATTTTACAGCCTGTCAACCTCAACATTGACCTTCTGTAGTAGTACTGTGATTTAAGTAAGTGAACTATTACCACTGTGCAGTCAAAATCGTAAAAGGGCAATTTCCGAAATATTTCACATTCATGGAACAAAATCTTCCAAGAGCATCATATGCCAGTCATGTAATGTAACAGAGGTTTGTCTTCGTTTATTGCACTGTCTGTGAAAGTCTTTGTATTTAGTTGAGTGGCAAATTGAAAAGGAAAGGTTTGTTTCTGTTGTATGACTTCGAGAGTCCCATTTCCCTGCAGTTTCCAGGAGCCCCGAGTCCGAGGGGGCCTCCCGGAGGGTCCTGCACACACACACGCAGAGGCAGTGGCTGGGCTCCCACTTGGTGTTTTCACCACGGCTGGCTCTTGGTCTGGGCCCAAGTGATTCTGTTGAGGAGCAGTGAGGACAATGGATTCCTAAGGAACACATTCCTAAGTGTTTTGATAGTGCTTGCTCTGTTTATTTTAAAACGACTGATTTTGCTGACTCTGCCCGCATATAATATATTAGTAATATTCCTTTCCTTTTTGCCTATTTTGTTTTAACATTCATAAAGCTTTCCCAGGGCAGCTGCTGTCACTGAAGAAATAAATCAGTTATGAAACTGAAAATTTCAAAACCCAAGGAGTGTTTCTTTAATATTTTAAATGGCCCAGCGTCCGTAGTGCAGCCTGAGCTGCGCTGTCTGTTTTGTATCGGCACGTGAACTTGTGTTTACTACAGAGCCAGACAGCCTGTGTCTCACAGAGGGTTCTGTGATTGTGCCACAGCTTTGTTAGGCATCTGCTCTGCGTGAACTATGAGCAAGGAAAAGGGATTCTCTTTTTTTTGGCCACCATTTAATCTACTACCGTACAAAAACAGGTCCCATGATACTGAGGACGGACATGTAAAACTAAACTGCGTAATAAAAATAATGTCCCATCTTTCAATAGCCCACCCTACTATATCAGGCCGTAGAATTACAGTTGCTAATCAAAATGTTCTTGTTAATTAAAAATATCCTTCTATTTCATTACATTTTTATTCCCTTTCATTGTTTGATTTAATTAGTATAATGAATATAATTAGCATGTGCTGTCAACTCACCTCATTTGCATATTATATTGGATAATTGAATGTGGCCCTGTAATTAAATTAACACGAATGACAGACGATTTGGCTTCTTTCACGTTGCTGTATTGGGAATAGAAATCTTTACATATTCATTGCAGTTAGGGGATATTTTTCATCTGAAAAGTCCTCACAAATCAGATCCTCAGAGTGAGGATCTTGTCTGACAGGCTCCGAAAGAAGTTGCGTTGTTCAGTTGCGTTGCTATCTCTTTCTTTAAATAAAAATAGCTTTTGTTCTGCCAGTTTTTGGCACACGCTGTACTCAGAGTGCTTTAGGAGAATCCCACAAACTTTGGGGATTTGTAGGATATGGAACTGTATACTTCTAAAAGATACTATTAATAGATCGCAAAACCAGATCTCTTTGGAAGAGCTGGAGGAAAGTGTGTGCAGCTTTTCAAAACATAATTGTAAAATTGAGATTTGTGAAGAGAAGTAAAAACTTTTCTCAGAAGTTTTTGGAAAAATTTCGATGCACACTGTGTGTCTTTCAAAATGGGATTTCATCCCCCAAAAGTTTGTCTTCCAGTTGTATAAGTCTCACTATCCGTCCAAACCCTCTGTCCCTGGACACTTCTGCCCACTAAGAATAGTATGTCAGTCTTATTATAGATGTATAAATAATTGAAATGTTAATATCTGATAATCCATATGTTGAAAATAGAAGCAAATGGAATTAGATCTAATAGTATCAATCACTTACTAGAAATTTCTCCTGGCTATATAGATGTGGAAAACTTACTGCAAAATACGTTTCAGGCATACCAGCTAGCTCCAGTTAAAGGAGCAAGGAGCAGTAAGATTACAGGATATTTTGGGACAGGAATTTCTCCCATGTTAAATATATAAAACATCACACAGCAGTATCACAGGTATAAATATAACGTTTAAAGAAACCAAAATATTGTATGGGAGGCGCAGTTCTGAAAGGATCATGAAATTCATCACTCATTCCCAGCACACAAAGCATGGTAGTTATTCCCCAAGAAAGGCTTCACCTCAAGATGGTCTTTTCTCTTTTTTGTTAAATGACTCACTTATAGTTGTATTTTCTTACTTTTTTTGTGTGTGGTAAGTCTTACTCATGCCTTAAAATGGCAGCACCCTTTGTCCCCCCGTGTACATCACACACATATGTATCTGTATGACATGGATCCTGACCGTGGTTAGAAGCACTGTTGGGCTCTAAGGGACACTTACAGAGTGACTTTAGATTAGAATTGACCTTTGGTGGGGAAATTATTTTGTGCTTTTGACAGAGTTAGTGCATATTGAGTTTCAGTATGTGGCCAGTTTCCTCTAGTGTTAGTGTGGAGGAAGAAAAATACTTCTAAATGGAAAAATTGTCAAAAGTCGACAGGAAAACTTGGAAGTTATAAAAATATTACGTAGAGTTTCCATATGGGTTGTTTATTAAAGGCCATCATTGAACTTCCATTATTTGTGTTGCTTTTGGGGCTTTGGAGGGACTGGAACAGTTTTGGTCTGGTAGGTGGAGTTCTTGAAAGCAGAGCACAGGAGTGAAGATGCAGGAATTGGAAGTTACCATGTAGTTAACATCCTTATCTGTAAGTAAATAGTATCCAAAATGACTTAATTCTGATTTTGTTAGTTTTCTTCTCAAAGAGAGACTTTCAGGAGTATAGATTTCACGTTGAGGTTGGGGGTTTATTTCTTTAAACCTTAAAAAAGCACACCCTGACCTTTTAAAGCTTTATAGATCTGCACAAAAAATGTCTGGTAAATTTTGTGAAATAGCTGATTTTGGCAACTGAGTGATTCATGTGAAGTTGTATTCTTGACTCCCATTTAGAAACACTTCAGCTTGTGAACAGAAATCCCCTGGGGATTAAACTCCCCACGTTAAAGCGGAGTACATTAAGCCAGCTCTGTAATGTGTGCTTTTGCTCCTCAGACCACATAAATTCACTTAAGTGAACCAGTGTCTTCAGGAAAGATGGCATTCCTGTCTGGGCAGTCAGGGAAAAGTGGGGATGCCTCTTGGGTAATTTGTCAGACACCTTTGCTGTTTGAGCTTACTGATAAACCTTTTCTTTTCCAAGGATGCACCACGACAGAGCAAAGCAAATACGGCAGGAGCATTTGGGGCTGCACATTTCATGTGTCGCGTCTTAATTGTATTTCCAACACTCCGAAAGGCATCCCGTCTTAGGGTTTTTTCTATTTTGCTTTTTGAGAGGATGTGGGGAAGGTAATTTAATATGAGCAAAGACTTAGAGTGAAATCAAGTGCGTTTAGTTTCGGTTCATGGTGGGCTGGCTGATTCCTGTAGGGAGGGGAAGGGAGAGTGTGTAGGAATTAGTGTGCAAAACGAATGCATTTGGATTTATCTTATTGTCTTATTCTCAAACTGTAAACACAAAGGGATAAACTTATCTCCCGATGTCATCAAAGCCAGTACTTTCAACAACCTTAAAACACAGTCCGTAACGAAGCTTAGAGAGGAAGAGAGAGAGCAGTCAGCTGATGCCGCCTCCAGAGAGCAGCGTTCTAATCTTACTCCTGGGTCGGGGATAAAAGGAGTTTGGTGGTCTCAGCTTAATCCCCACTGGAACTGTGTCCACACGAAAAAGCACCACACGGTTTGGCATAATCCTGCTTAATGAGCGGTTTGTTGTGGGCTCAGACCTGGGCCTGGGCCGTCCGGGTTTGGCCGGTGGCGCTCCGTTGGCGCAGATGGAGCCGGAGCTTGCGCAACGCCCGCCGGCCTTCTGCCCCGCTCCCACCCTGGCGCTCGCTCCTCTGCGTGAGGGTTACATTTCACACAGAAATTTAAAACAAAGTCTGAAGCCTGCAAATATTTAATCGGGCCTTGTGAGCTATTGTCTGTCTCGCCTCATGTGTGAGGGAACTCCCTGTGCTTCTCCCATAAACTCTCGGTTTCCTGAGTCCCTGCCGACCGCGGTGCCTGTCCCCGGCATGGCCGGCCCCATGCAGAGGGAACGCCGGCCTGCTCTGTGTTCACAGCGCTTGTTGTGCCAGTTGACAGTTCTTCCGAGCACTTGGATGCTGCTCCGAGGGTGGGAGCCTGCAAGAGGCCCAGAGAGGTCTCCCGAAGCCGTTTTGTCGTGTTCAGCTCAGGTCACACTTGATTGGAGCAATACTGAAACGTAAAGAAGGAACGAAATGCATTAATTGAGTGCTATGGAAAATTTTGCTCGTCTTCCTCTCCTCTTAGTAAAGGGTAAATTGTAGCCCATTTCTCGTGGCAGAAGAGCACATATTCTTGCTCTCTGTTTGAAGCTTTGTCTCAGCCAGCTCTGTAACATGTCCAATGGTTCAGTCTTTCACAGCCTTCTTAGTTGATGATTAGGTACTTTGACAAACCCTTTAGATTTCCCGTGGAAGCCATAAGACAAAATGTGCTAGGACTACTAATTCTGAGGCTGTGTAGCTTACTTGTGAGCAGGGGTTTGCAGTGTGACAGAAAAGGTTTGCTTTTGAAGAGAGAAAATGCTCTGAGACGTACAAAAAGATTTTATGTGTTTTAGACTGTAATGTTTGAATTATTCACACCTTCTGGGGATTTTGACCCAAACTAGCTCTGTTACCAGGGATGCTGGCAGAAACCTCAGCCAATAGTCTCCTGAAACTTCTGTTGACTATAGTCCTGTTTCTTCTCTACCCTGTAAATCATCTCGCTTCAGATCGTGCCCAAAGCAGCAACTTAGATTTATAAGTGGTGTATCCTCAAAGTTGAAAATGTCATCTAAGTGTGAAGATGAAAAACAGTGCTCTGAAAAAAGGGCTACAAAGGGCTACACAGGACTACAAAGGGCTAATTCTAATCATTTGAGGCCCCAGAATAATACCTGAGGGTTTGAGACGTGTCACAATGGGGTTTTAATTTTGTCTTACAGAATACATGTATTTCTCATACGTTTAATGTATAATAGTCTTTTCTGATTAAAAATGATTAGGCCAACAAATATATAAATCTCCTTTTATGTGATTGTGGAAACAATGACGTTTATAATTTTCTAGAAAGAAGTGATACCCTTAAGGTCTTTAAGTATATGATTAACACAAGAGCAACCTCACATTTAAACGTTTATCTTCATGTTAATATATCAAATGCTAAAATGCTGTCACTTCTGAAGTTTGGCTTTTCCTTGATACCTTTTCTAGTTCAGATATTAGATTACTGTTTTATCCTGTAGCCTGGACATATATTAAATTCACAAGTCCCCTCAATGCATGTTAGAATTGTTTCTATTTTCCTTTCATCACATTGTAATGAAGTTTATCTTTTACAATACATTTATTTATTGCTGAATTTAATCTATACATACTTCACTTGTTATAACCGAGGTGACTTGTTAGTTGTCATTTTGGGTGACATTTTTTCGAGAGCTTTGTATAAAGAACTTCTTTTCCGAGATTTCCCACTAGCACCACTTTTGGTAAACATTTTTAAATCTTCACTGCATCGCTGTGCCTTCGTCCCATCGTAAATGTTCATACATCTTAGGATGATTACACAGAAACTGGTGAGATAATTTTCTTTTTGTGTATACACAGAGCACCCCTGAATCTGCTTAAACCATAGAGCTCTGAAAGGACAATGCTTACAATGTGGTTTATAGGAAGACTGATGTTATTCCTGAACTCTCTTATCTTTCTCTCTGAAAACTGACACGTGACACTAAGAAAATAAACACTGGAATTTTTCAAATAGACAAAATTCTTATTTTTAAATTTGAATGTAGCATTCTGGAGCTTTCTTTTTGCGTGGAAATGGTGCTCTGATTCCTGAGAAATGTTAGGAGGAATTCAGAGCATTCTTTGCTCGCAGCTTTGCCAGTAGTGGAGTTTGCAAAATGGAAAGAAAAGAGCTTGACCTTAAAACAGAAGAAGAGCCTAAGTGGTGACATATTCTGCTGATTAAATACTAGCAGTATGAGATCTGTTTATATAGAAGCAAAGAAATAATGCAGATCTAACTTTGAAGAGAAACTCTGGACTACTAATATAAAGACTTATTTCTTTTGCAAAGTTATAAATAACCTGACATCAAACAAAAGGATTTAACTGTTTGATGGAATACTGTTGTTACAGGAATTAGATGCACAGTTCCTGTTCAATAAAGTTATTAGTTTTTAGTGCAAATTAGAGTTGACATTTATATAAATGATAAATACATGGAAAAGAAACATTAGTAGTTCCCATACCAACAGTGCCACTTTAAGATCCGAATGTTTATAATGGCCACGTTGAAGTTTGGAACCGCAGGTCATCCGAGATAGCGGGGAAGGCAGGGAGTGCCCCTCAGAGAACCATTAGCTTTTTAGGCTGAGTTGTTCTAAGAAAATTGCATCTGAACGTGAACTACATTAGAGCAGGAGAGCACAGTCAAGTAGAAGGGTGTGTTTTAATGCTCCGTTTCATTAAAAAAAAAAAGGGAATTCTATTGGGAAGGATGTTTTTCCGGAGAGTTAGTTCGGCTCCCAGTGATAAGCACTGTATTTGTTTGTGAGTACCTGTGGAACACACCGTTTCATTTGCAGGTTTTTCTCCGAGAGCCAAAGAAGGTTTTGCTTCGGGAAGTTTTAAACTTTCCGCAGTTACGATTCAGCTCCATTTTCCCGTATCCACGTTAGTATAACTTTGTCTCAGTTTTCACTTAATAAAAGAGCTACAACTTCTACTACCCAGTCATAATGGCTAAAAAACATCAGCCTGACTGTAGAGAACGAAGAACACAGCGTTGTCAGGCGGGGTTAGTCACGCAGGAACGGTGCACTTGGATGACTTGGAAGGTTTTGTTCGAATCTTGACATTTGGGGTTTTCGTGGCTACAGATTTCAGTTCTCTGCTTGGCAATCTTTTTCCCTTCTCTGCTATCAATTTTCCCTTTCTTCTGTGGGTGAAAAGAAGCTGATGGGCTGCAGAAAGCACCCGTCAGTCCCGTTATCTCCGTGCTGCAGTGGTGCCAAGCAGGAATCCCTCTGCTTGGATCTGGGGAGGCACTGCCGGGGGCTCAGATGGCAGCTCAGAGCTGCTGGATGTTGTCTCTACCTTCTCGTTTGGACACCCCCTGCCCTGCAGCTCTGACGTATGGTGGCTGTGCCATTGATGCCAGCCATGCATTTCTTCCCAAAGTTTCTTCCCGAAGCGAAGCACTTCTCCGTTCTTTGTTTTGCCCTTGCACAGACAAAACCCTTGCTGCTGGCTTTCTTTTCTTCCTGAGCAGAGAATTAATTAGCTGCGTTGAAAAATTATTCCAGTGGTTTTATTGTATATATTGACAGAAATAACTGACAAGAATGATGTCTTTACAGAGCTGCAAAAGTCCAAGTGAAATACGTGGAACAAGAAAACCTAAATCCACCAGTAGAACTAGACTAAATATTGCTCTAAAAATCAGCACTTCCACTCTGCAGTAATCCTGGACTAACCTTGCATAGTACACAAGCAGTGACAAAGTTTTTGGTCTGAGGCTGAACCGTCTATTTTGTTATTTGTAGTAAAACATCTGACAATATTTAACATACATGCATAGAGCCATGGGAAACCAATCTGGGATCATAATCTTCTTTAAATCTCTGGAAGGTTGTAGGCAGAGTTGTAAATACAATTATTTTCTCTTTTTCAAATGCTTTACAGATATAGAATATGTGCATTTACAACTTGGAAAGAGAAACTTAGGTTGTCACCAAAAATGCTACTCCTTAATTAAAATAAATCTTCACAAGGCAATTTGATTGATCTGCTGGTTCTTGATAAATTAGTAGCATGCATCTATGTTACGTGTCTAATTAGAACATATGAATATATGAATGACATGACGTGATTATATGAATTAACAATTTACTTCAGTTTGATTGATATTTGTTCAGTATTTTACATACAGCCATTCTTCATCTTTCTGGCTGACATTTTAGTTTTCTCAGGGAAAATCCTATTTGTTACTTACAAGGTGCTTATACACTCAGTTACTTGAAAATTATACCTGCAACTATATTATGCAAATATGGTTTCAAAGACTAGAGGATTCTTATTTTAATTTTCTGTAAGATTTTACAGCTGATTTGACATGTGACTGCAGAGACATTCTGTATTGTCACTGTATCTTTCAAAAGATCTGTATCCTATTTTGTTACCTTCCTTTGACAAAAATACTTATATGTGCATTTTAGAGTAATTGCAGTTCTCCTTGGTGATAAAAGGAAAACAGAGACAGATTAAGTGAAGTATAAATACATGTATATACAGTAGATAAATAGAATTAGGAGGTGTTCTCCAAAGCATCTTTTGCTTGCCACATCTGAGGAGAAGGTTGTCCCAGTGCCTGGCCGTGGTTACCTCCTTGCCCTGACAAGCAAAGAAAGGAGCTGCATTTCTATGATTATCATTCCTTAAGGAGCATCAGCTCGTTATTTTTGGGCATCACTGAAAAATGAAATGAGCTGCAACGTTCCCCTTTGCTCCCCAGAGGAAAACCATGCCCAAGTGTTTTGGGTTCACATGGTCTATTAGTTCCCTAGCAAAGGCCTTCAGGCCTGGGGAGTTCTCCTTTGTAAGGTGCCAGGAAGCAGTGGCAGGAGAGGAAGGCTGCTGGAGCTGTCCTGGTGGGAATACAATGAAGAACTGAAAATCCAGGATGGAATATCCTTCCAGCAGTCGCCTCAAGTCTGTAGCCAGACACCCTACCTAAGTGACAGGGGAAGCCTTGTCTCCCAGCAGAATGATGAGTTCCCCTCACAACTTTATTGCTGTTCCATACCACAAGGAGCTTTTAATTTTTTTGATTGATTATCCTTTCTTATTGCTCAAGTGCTGTGTGGCATATTGCTGGCTTTTGTCACTGGGGTCTGTTTTGAAAGACTGACTTTTATACTGCTTCAGGCTTTCACAGCGAGAGGAATTGCAGCAAATGGCCAAGTAATACACTATATAGTGAATATTGGCCCTAGTAAATGTGAGGAAAACATGGACTCCATCTAGAGACTTCAGAAATCGTGAGTCATACTTTCCTAAGTGATAAACTTCCAGAAATACCAGTGCGGTGGATCGGGATAGTTATTGCACTCGTGAGAGCAGAGTGCACTTCCCAAAGAGTCACACGGGAGCATGGATTGCTGGTAGGGCAGTGGAGAGAGCCTGACCTGCTGGCTATTGGAGATTAAGCAAATTAGCAGGACCTGCAGAAGGCTATAAACTGGTGGGAGTGACAGAAGATAACTGATAGGCAACCTTGAAAGGTGTTGCTCAGTGAAAAGTTCCCACAGGTCATCACATCAGTCACTGCGCCGGGCAGTCGGCTGTGGATGCAGCAGGCACAGCGTGGAGGGTATGGGAGACCTGGAAATTCAGGCAGGCACCAAGCAGGGGAGGTTGTAGTCTTAAAGGTGGGGATTTAAGATATCTTGCCTCTCCCTCTCAGCAGGTCTTCCTGTTGAAAGCAGACAGGCCTTTGGCCAGTGCTTTCTGGTGTGCTAACCCTGAATCCTCACCGTGCTCTGGAGCAGGGGGCTCCACCTCCAGCATGATTTGGATCTGGAGTTTGGCTGGTAGCACAAGGAACATTTCATTAATTCATCATGAAATAGCATTTCAGAAATGTATTTGCTGTGTCTCTTACCTGTGCATAGCTTGAGTCTTCAGAGAGCTGTTCTAACATTTAGAACATGTTGGGCCATAAATAAGCTAAGCTAAGATGGAATTTATTCCAGCTAAGCACAGGCAAAACCAATAAGGTTTTATAAATACTTGTAAATTTTGAGAACAAGCAACATTTTTAGAGGAAGTATAGAAAACATTAATGTGGGTTGCCTGCTCTGGATTAAAAAAAAAAAAAAAAAAAGTAGCTTGGATTAATTCAGGTCTCAATTCAGAAAAAGAAAACCACAAGCAAATATTAATGGAACATGGGCACATAGCTGAAGTTAAGCAGGTGCTTAAATGCTTGGCTGTACAGAAATGCAGTGATTTAATTAGGATCTTGTTACATTTGACAGGCATATCTGACTTTCAGGCTGGAGAGTGAGCAACAAGAAAAGCTAATTCTAGGTAAATGTGTCTGGATCCCAGTATGTGGCAGGAGGAGAGGCAAGCTGGATTTCAGTCAGGACTTTGTATCTTGTATTGGAGCATTTTGTAAGACAAGTATTCCATATTCCAGGCCTGCAAAACTCCCTGGGATCATTAAGCCGAGGGAGTGTTTAAAAAAAAAAAAAAAAAGAAAAGAAAAAAAAAAAGTCAAGAAGAAGAAGGACAAGGCTTTCGTTTTCTTTGTTATTCATCTGCTCAGTCAAGCTCTGGGCTTCGCTTTCTCCACCCATTGACAGTGAAACAAGGAATATGTGCTCTGCTACAGGTTTATTTGGTTGGGTTTTTTTCCAGTAAGAGGTGACTCATGGTTTTTTCCTTCAGAGTACATAATATAGCATATCAGGTTTAGTAGCTGCATTAGTACAATGAGCTGAAATCATTAAATTGATTCCACATGTGATAAATACCAGATTAAAACATCAGCAGCCCTTGTATGCACCTTCCTATCCCTAATGTTGATAACATCATAGCGGTAAAACGGTTGAAAAGCAAAAGATAATGAAATAATAATTCCGTGGAAGCTATTTGGGTATCTGCACTGTTAGTTTGGCAAGACTTTACTAACTACCCGTGGCATTTTTAGGACAGGTAAAGGAAGTGAACTGTGAAATGAAAAATGAAAAGTCCCGAAAAATTCTTCGCCTGTTCGTCAAGGGTATGGTGGCCATTAAACAGAGATCAAGAGTTCTGCTGTTCTGTCCTGGATCAAAAATACCAATTGTAGTTACTTTAGTACAGTTACGATTGATTTTAGGTACTTTTCTGATTGCAGAATTTGCCATAGAAAAATAGATTTGTATAATAAGCACTCTGGTTAATTTAAAGTTTCAACAGTACTCCCAAACTTGGAGGGCACGTCTCGCTTACGGGGTGGGAACCAATAGCAAAGTCGAGAATCATCGGTGATATTTTCCTCAAAACAGTGTCTGAATGTGTGCTTAATTGTCTCTTATTTGCCTGTCTTTTAAAAATTCCTTCTGTCTTTAAGGGCATTAAGGCATTGCTACCAGTATTTTGAAAGGTTTCCAATGTCTTTTTCACTGGTGAACTGAAAAAAATGCAAACTATTACTCTGTTGATCTTGTTTTTAAACTGAACTGCATTATCAACTTAGTGTGTGCTCTGAAGGTATTGTTAAAAGTGCCTTGAAAACTTGTAAATCCCTATAATTTATGTTCCTGTGGCCTCAACTGCTTCTTTCTGTCCTTCTGGTTTTAATTTGAATGCAGTCTTGTCTGGGTGTGTACCTGTAAAATTGTGTTTTTCCAAGTACAATTTACAGTCATGACCCTCAGTTTTACAGTGTTCCAACCTTATAGGAGCTTCCTCCTATGCCAGAAAGCCAACTTTGGGTCAAACAGCTCTTTCATATTGTAATTGTCTAATCAAGGTTACTTGGAACAGATCCGATTTGGGCATTTCTTAGTTTATCACAAAGACTTTATAAGAATATCAAGTAAATTGGAAAGGTTCCTGTGCAGGAGACCGGTGATAGCATTGCCTTATTTCTTCAGATGTACACAGTTGTAAACTTAGCCTGCTTCATGACAACAGTCCCATTTATCTAAACAATTCTCCTTTTAGAGCCAATGGCACTGATAGAAACTGAGATAAGAAATACAGATGGGAGGATCTCTGAGTCTCTCCTTACTGAAACTCCTCGCTGTGCAGCTCACAATCACCTTTTCTTTTTGGTGCCTGAGAATGCGTGGCAGACATCTCCCATGAAACAGAGTCCTCTCTGATTGCCAGCAGGCACTCTAGGAAAGGATGATCGAGCATCGGGAGGGAGAGTTTTTAAAATCCTGGTGATTTCTTTCTGGATTTCCCCCCCCCCCGTGCTTACTGTGGTTGAATGGCAGGCATTGGGGTTTTGTGTTTCATAGCTCTAACTCAGAATAGTCCCTGTGCTATAATTCTCTGCCTTTTGAATTAAGGTATTACACTGTCTATTTTATTGTAATCTGCCGATTAATCCCCTTCTCGCTTCCTGTCTTTTTGGGTGATACAGGAAAAAAGTTTCAGAGCTCAATATTCTTTATGTTCTTCTGCAATAAAAATAATGCTTACACACTGAAACTGGAGTTATTTGAAGTAAATGTTTTAAGCTTTATTTTTAGTACTTACTCTCAGCCATGCTCATTTTTTTAGCATGACTTCAGCACCCTTGGTGGCTAACAGGAAGAGAAGAACAGATAGATCACGTGGTTTAATTTTGTTATGTTTGTATTTTCAGATCATTGTACAATCTGGCCGTCACCCCACGGTGCTGCAAAAACTATGCCAGTTGCCTTTCCAGTATTTCAGTGATCCTCGTTTAATCAAAGTGCTCTTCCCTTCGCTAATAGCTGCTTGTTACAACAACCCTCAGAACAAGATCATCCTGGAGCAGGAGATGAGCTGTGTTTTACTCGCCACCTTCATCCAGGTATCGCAGCTCCGCAGCCGTGCGGGGTCACCGCGGCTGCTTCTCCCACCTTTGCTCTGAGAGTGGGAATCGTTTGACTTGAGTAAAACAAGTAAACAGCATTGAAGTACTTTGAGATTCTCTGCAGCTCTTCTCAAACCACAGATTACGCCCGTACTTGAGGCATCTCGTAACTCTAAAAGGTTACCGAGTGGTTCAGGTTCTCACTGTCCACTCAGGATCCTGTTTTCATTGCAACTCCTGGCTGGTTTGATGTAGGTCCTGCTATTACAAGAGAATTCGTAAAATACTTTTTTTTTTTAAATTCCTGCACGTATAGCATATCTAAAACTGGTGTATTGGTATGTTTACATGCAAATGTACAGTCGTATCCTGTGTACCATAGATTTACAGAGAACTGAATAAGTGTATATATTTTATGCAGAAAATACCCAGAACATATGTTACCAGTCTAATCTTGCAATCTTTATTTTTGACAGTAAGCCACTGAGGTCATTACGAATACTGTTTTGAATAAGGATTTGCAGTAGTTTTCTTCCCTTTGTCTGAATTTATATACTGGTTTATCTATCAGATTTTTTGGGATGCCTCATGTTTTCCATACATTGACCGTTTCCAACGAATAAATGCAGTTTTCATAAACACTCCATTATTAAAAATAATATGCTTTTATGAGTCTAGTAACTCTGTATCAGTCACCTGAAAGTTACTGTTGTTGATACAGAAATGTTAGTCAAGCTCTTTTTTCTAATGCTTTACAGCTACTCCGAGGATACTCCAAGGATAGGCTACATGCATTTGGGAGAGAAGACACAAGAACTAAATATTTACTGAAAGTTTGCATAACTTCTGAGTGCAACTACTTTTTATCTTTTTAATACTAAAATAATTGCATAGCAGTTTTTTTTAAAAAAGTTTGGAACTTAGTATTAAAAGAATTTGCTCTATAGTCATAGTGAAACTACAGATTTCAGTGTTGAAATTACAGTGGCAAAAAAAATAATTTAAGCATTATGAGGAAATGCAGCAAGTTTAGTTCAGGGCTTTTTTTCAGACAAAAAACACGGGAGTGGAGGAGAGTATTCTCTATATGAATAATTAAGGTTCTTTAGCTTGATTTTTGTGCTATAAGAGCTGGAATGGCATTTAAATCCCCAGTAGCTACAGTAAAGTGTGAATATCTCTACAAGGGACAACTTAATTTCCAGTTAGAGGTATAGCTCAGATATCAAGCCCACGTACTGTTCTTGGAGGCTTTCAAAAAAGGTGTTATATTAAAATATGGAAGAGTCGTGTGTGCTGTAAAGAATCCTGTCTTTGCTGACTTCACTGCTACTTCGGTTTTTTGCCCGTGCTAAAACCTAATCGCGAATGTTGCACATGCGTACACAGAGAGCAATTCTGGAAGGATCCAAGGAATGCTCGGATCCCGCACACGCAGAAGAGACTTCCCTCTCTGCTTTTATTTCAGCTCGCTGCTGTTTGTCAAGCAGATCTCTCATTTGCTTCGGTGGAAGGTTTGGGAAAGACTGTAAAATGTTTCCCCGTGACTAGAAAATGAGATTCTTCCTGTGCCAGGGAACACTAAAAGAAGTCCCGTTTGCGTAAAAGTTTGGTGGTGTGTACGAATATAACACTTAAATACAGTGTGTTAAATGTGTGCAGCGAAAATCAAAGGCAGAGGGTTGCTGGATTTTACAGCGACCTCCTTACCAACAGATTTATTTCCATCATCCGAAGTTTGCAGCGGCCCGTTTATTTTTGTTACTTCTGCTTTTAGATGTGCAGAAATAATTAAAAACCATTTCGGAGTATCCGTGATTTGCTAAATTGTATCTCTTGTCAGATAATACCTTAATCAGCGTTCTGCTCGCTGGATACTCCAGCAAAAGATAGGATCTGTCGTGGGGCAGCTGACGTGTTCCAGGGGAGGTCGGTGTCCTTTGCTGACTCCGGGGATGCAGCAGGGATCACACGTGGCTCTGGGTGCTCATCCTGGCTGCCCCACGGCTGGGGCTGGGGTTACCCCCACTGGGCAGGGACTTCACAAACTCCCAAGAGATCAGGACCTCGGGTCCCTGGGAAGCACAGCCAGTGAAACGGGAATCATTCGTGAATTTTGTGAGAGTGTATTTGGAGTCGGGAGCAAAGATCTGAAACGCCATTTCTTTTACAGAGACATAGCTATGGTAAATAAAAATCACAATAAGAACTATTTCCTAAGAAGATCTTAAAGCCTTGGGTTCTTTGTGGTGTACTAAAAGTATTTTTTCTTCGAAACAAGTATAAATAAAGGAATAAAAATCTACTATATATATTATAGAATTCAAATGCTGGCAGTATTCTGTTGTTATATGTAGTAAACAAGCCAGAGTTTCTTAATTTACAGATTTCACAAAGCATTAGTATTTTTGAGGGATTTTGAAGACTAAAAAATGTTTTAATTTCTCGGATATAAGATCTGAAAACCTGATGCCTTTTTTTTTTTTTTCCCCCCATAGGATTTTGCACAGAGCTCAGGCCAAATGGATAATCAGTTATCTCAGCAGAGGGGTACGTTCAATGCAGTGTAAGAGAGTAGCAGTCGGTTAACAAAATGTGTAGATATTAAATTTCACTGTGATTTAAATTTTTTGAGTCTGCATCACGATAAAAGAAATACAGTAACTTGCAGCATGATTTTACAGCTTGGGGAGAGGCTCCCTCACATCCTGACATGTCTTCCAGTCCTCTGCTCGTCCTATCAGGGATTCAGACTGTTAATCTTTATTAAATGCTGTGTGGTATCATGTCTTAAAATGTGATACTGTACCTGCACATATTTAATTAGCTGTCACAAAGGCTGCCTTCAGAAGTTTTAGGTTACAGAAGCCACGCAGCAATGCCAATACACCTGGGGAGCCAAAAATCTGTAAAATACTGTCTTGTAATCGTTCTTTAGCGTTCATCAGTTTGCAGAAGAGTTGTGATTTTTTTTTTCCCTCCGTTATTAAGGTATTATTTAAAATGCAGTTAACCTCTTTAGGCTAAATTTGAAATATTCTCAGACGAGATGGCTGTTACTTGCTAAACACATCTGAAATTCAAGTGCTGATGGGCATCTGTTCTTGAGTAGCTGTATTTTGCATAAAGTACATCGCTCGGACAGTCATTTCTCCCTCTTAGCAAGCAAAAATCCACCACCATTTTGCTCAGCATTTGGCAAGAGATGAGCAGTTCTAGGTCTAAAACATAAGCGTTGTGTTTAAAAATAAATTGTAACACATGAAATTACTGTAACTTTATGGAGATTTTTTACTGTCAACATTATACCTCTCAGTCTGAAGCAGCCTTGTGCAGTGTCTGCAGCACAAACTTTCCAGGATTGTGTTTGCATGAGAATCTGCTCAAGGAACATCTAAAACCCAAGTGGAAAACTGCTTTTGATTTTCACTATTCAAACTGGATGAACTTTTAAAGAAAGATGACTATGTGGTGACATGTGAGTGTGGTTTCTAAACATTCCCCAGTTGCAAAAAAGTTGACTCAATAACAATATAAGCGGGATTATTTTTATCTGTTATATCACGTGAATGTGAAGGACGGTGTCCCCAAAAAACAAACTGGAATAGTAACAGTGATGGGAATAGAACCTGAAAGCACAAACTTCATTGTTGGGTGCTGTGTTGAGGGTCAGACCCTCAAACCTGTGCACACATATGCAGTCCCCTTCATTCGTAGGAGTGAAAGCTGCATTTATACTTGTGCTGTGAGCTCTGGGACTCGGGGAGCACAACTCCTCTGCAGCCCTTCGTGGAAAAAAAAAGCTGCTGAGCAGAAAACACCGTCAAGGCTGCCCAGAGCTGATCGAGGCTGAGCTGGTCTCTGCTGGGTCCAAGAACATAAAGTGTGTAAAACTGTGTAATGTTCCGCTGCGTAAAGCAGAGCCTGATCCAGAAGCTTACAAATGGAAGCCTTTGCTCACCAGAGCCTCTGCCCCCGTTCTTTAAGCCAGCCCTCCATGTCCCAAGCTCCACAGAAGTGTCACCCCACGGGCTGAGAAGATTTGGGGAGGGGGAGGGGCGTAAAAGTATCTCAAATTGGCTGCACGTTCATTATTCCTGTTTTATTGCCATCTTATCTTAAGAGGGAATAACTTGGTAATTTTATGTTCTGTCTTCAACAGAAAAATTTTTCAGTTCTCAAGATTATCTTGAGCTGTCCAACAGATTCCCGCGGCAGTCCTGGGAAGAAGCTCGACAGTTCTTCCTGAAAAAATAAGTGTTGTATTTGGTTTTTGAATCCCCAACATCGTCACACTGACCAGTTCCTGCTGACTACCTTCTTTAAAAGGCTGTTCTGAAACGGTTTTGATACTCTAAATACTTATTCTGTAGATATATAATTTGCACTATTTATATCATAACTACTGTAGATACTTCCAAGTTCTGTTTTGTAATTTTGATAATTTGAGTTTATTTCGTTCACGTATCCGATGTCATGATTTGGGTGTTTTCTGCCCTGTGATGTGGTGGGACTTGCACTGCAAACTGCTGAAATAAGGTTGCAAATAGAGAAAATGTTCTATATATCTTGTAATAAAATAACTTATTCTGTCTGGTGTGACTTCTGTGTTACAAATGTTGATGTGTTTGAATTACCATAAGCAGCATAGGGCTCGGAGAGAGGAAAGAAAAAGCCCCTTAAGCTGTCTTTCCCGTTAATCAAAAGTCAATGAGAATCTAATCAAAAGAATTCGTCAGATTTGGCTCTGGGGGAAGTTTGCTTATAATTTTTTGGTAATTTGGGATAAGTCACGTAATACGGATTTTTTAACCCGTGTGCGTTTTTAACGTTTCGGTAAGACTTTGGTTGTGCTCTGAACGGGGAAGGTTCCGAGGAGCAAAACCCAGCGGCGCACCGGGGCCGGGCGGCGCTTCCGCGGGAGGGGGCGGGAGGCGCTGCGGGCCCCGCGCTGCGGCGGAGACGGGGCCGATCCCGGGCAGCCCGCGGCCGCGGATACAGGGACAGGCACCGGGACAGGCACCGGGACCG
>VXAY01002686.1:77316-95332 GCA_013399855.1 Oxyruncus cristatus
CCCGCCGCACCCTCCGACCGCCCGGCGCGGCGCGCCCCGGCCCCGCGCGCGGAGGGGACGGCGACATCGGCGGCCGAGGAGATGGAGAGTCATTGTAGCTTTTTTACCCCCTCTGTTTTCCCTGTTATTCTTCTTGACTTTTAGTTCGCTTTTTATTTGCTGCTTTTATTTCCCTTTTCCTGTTCCTTCCCCTCTCTTTTGCCTTTTATTTCGTTGTCCCTTTTCCCCCCGTTCCGGCTTGCCACAGGCAGGTGCCCGCGGGCGGGCGCGGCGGGGCATCCCGCGGCAGACGGGAAGGGGCTCCGCCGCAGACGCCGGCTCAAGGCTGCGCGCCCGCGGAGCGCGTCCCCGCTGGGGGCCGTGTGCGGGAGGACCGCCCCGACGGACTCCAACGGGACCGATGGTATCGTCGGGGCCGCTGTTCCGGGCAGCAGCCCCGCGATGAATTGAAATTAGCAGATAAAAAATAGTGGTATACTGCATTTTCGTGCACCTGATCCCGTGCTGCTCCTGCAGCTTAACCTCTCCTGTTGCTTTTTTATCCCTTCTGTTCTTTTCTCCTCTCTCTTTCACCCCCAGTCTCCATGGGCTTCCCGTGCATTAGCAAGAAAAATAGGGAGAGCACTTCAGTGGCCTTTGACTCGGTTTTAAATTGCGGAAGACTTTGCAGCACAGCAGCACGAGTAGCTCAAAAGGTCCAGGAAAGATTATACATGCTGGAATTGAGATTGCTGCTGTCTTGGGGCTTCAGCCCTGTCCTTCTACTCCACACAATCACCTTTTTAATTTTACAAACAGTACTTGACAGGCCTGGACCAGCCTGTATGGCTTGGACAGGACATGGTGATTTTAAATGTTGGCTCAGGAAGGGCAGGCTGGGCTCATTTTTCTTGGAGGAGAGTGGTAGGGTGGGTTTTCCGTCCAAAGCGCTTGTAGGAGTCAGGCGCCCTGTAGGTTTGAAACCCCTGAAGCTGAGGAGGGGGAGAGGACGATTTTGATAACTGGTGTTGGACTACTTGACCTGCTCACTCCAGCCTGACCACAGCCCCCGCTACCCCCTTGAGTACCCCAAATGTTGAAAGCAAACCTTTAAGTTTGCGCAACAGCTGAGGGAGGAAGGAGGACGGTATTTGGGGTACCCTCTTCAGCAGGGACACGTGTGATCATGAGATTTTGGCATCCCTGCCTGTGCAGAGGTGCAGTGTGGCTATGACATCCTCAGGGCAGGGCGGGTCCACGTGTCCCCTGCCTGTGTGGCAGCGGCAGGGTGGCCATGGCGCCTGTCGGGGTTGTGGTGTGACTGCTGCCTGCCTTACCAGTGGCTGAGCTGCGCTGGGAGGTGAGTGCTGTGAAGGCAATTAGAAAAGTTTGGCTGGCTCTTCAAACTGGAGTGACCCCATGGGATGGGTGATGGGAACCTCCACAGCACTACCATGGCTGTGGGGCAGCACAGTTTGTCCTGCCCATGTCTGGGCACCTGGCAGAAGAGAGGGTACAGAAGGGTGACTTCAGCCTGAGCTGGAATCCACAGAGTCCTGAGTGAGTCAGTATCTGCATGTGTTAACAATAAAAAGCAAAAATAAAATGTCAGAGTGATAGGAGAATGAGACACGTCTAAGAACACAGCAGCTTGGCAGGGATGCTCCGCGTTGCATCACCCTTTTCCCACTCGAGGGCAGGATCCTCTCTGCTCTCCCAAACCTCCCACCAACTTAGGGAAAAGAAAGGTTACAGCTGAACCAGCCAAACACCTCTGAACTGGCACAAAGCTGCGCTGCAGGCACACCTGTGTCAGTACACAGCAATGTGCTGACACCAGGCAGGTACGGTTGGACTGGACCCTCTTCGTGGCCAAGCAGGTAGGAACAGGGTAGGCAGTGCAGCAAAGGCACCTTAGTAGAAAATCCCGAAAAATTACCTGCCAGGGAAATGTTGAAAACCCCGAGGCTCCTCTGTGTGATGTACCAAAATCTTTAAAATGACTACAGGTACAAGAGGCGTTGAAGCAGCTCGATACCACCATGTTTTACAAACAGGTTAATTGTTGGTTCATCTGAGGGGGGGGTAAGGGAAAGCACACGATAAAATCATAGAATAAATCAGACCAGGAGGGACCTCTGGAAAATTGCTTTCAGGTCGCTTGGAACTGCTGGAAGCATTTGGTAGTCAAAGCCGAACGCAATCTCTCTTGCCACGCTGATTACTCCGTGCTCTCCTCCACCCAGTGTTCGGAGTTTCCAATGGCTTTTGGGGAAATTCCGTTGGGTTTGGTGTGAGAGCTGGCAGGGGCTGCCTGGCCGCGGGGTGAGGCCGGCTAACGGCACTTCCCGCTCTCTGCACAGCAGCTCTGCTTCATGCTCCCAAATAGAAATACAAGTTCCTCTGGAAAAGAGAAACGGTAACAATTTTTTGTTTGCAGCAGATTGCAAAGGCAGTAAATGCTGATTCTTTCAGAGCCAGCCATGGATTAAGTCCATTATAAAATTAAAACAGATGGAACGCAATTTCACTTACATTACAAAAAAGGACAGGAACCATCTGCAATAAGATTTAGCATTGCAAAGCTATTGTTATCATGTTACCATTAAAACCTTTGATGAAGGGTTTTCTTTCTTTCATAAAGTTGTTCACATGAAACAAATGTTTTATTTATCCATCTTCCTAAGATAATCATATTTTATTTAAAAAGATGACATCTCTCAGAAAAACAGCTCTTGGTTCTAATACAATATGGAAAAACAAAGAAATGTTGTAAAACTCCAATGTTGAACCACTGGGGGCTTCAATGGGGTGGATGCAGCACAAGGAGAAATCCCTATCCATTTTTCCTTTAAAAAACATTTCCTTGTGTTTGGGCACAATGTCTGATACTGAAAATAGATAATTAATGAGATAATGGGATACTGCATGTCACCTCCTGTCCAATGGGATTATCTGATGGCTAATTATGGACAGATTGTGATTAATGTGATTATGGATTGGATATTAATCTGATTCTGGATTGATCTAGTTATGTTTTAGTCTGCTCCAAATGGTTAATTGGATCTGAGATAATAGAAATGCAGCTTGCACCAGATTTTGCCACATCAGTTGATGAAGTATCTTTTGATCTGGGTGGGTTGCGAACAATAAATTATTTACAGCTGTTGAGAAAATGACTCTTCCTTAGAATGTAGTCATTCATTTTATTTTCGAGAGCCTTTGAAAACAAAATCAATATCCTTTCTAAAAGGAGATGTTGACAAAAGAAAGGCACGTACATAACTCACAAACAAATGTGACGAAATTAAACAGTGGTTAACCCGGTGGCCTAATGTCTGGTGATGCATTTGAATTGCTATGTGGAGCTTTGGGCTCAATTCTTCTGAGACCAGCAGGGGTTGGGAGCATTGCAGGGGAACAGGGCCCAGCGCTGGGGAAAGTGGTGTTGCACAAGAGCTACTGCCAGCCCTGCTAGTGATTAAGAATCAGCCATGGTAACATGGCAAAGGGAGCCCTTGCCATTTTCCCCCTCCGGATAAGAAGGGTTCTGAAAGTTCATGGGTGCAGAAAGGACTCATTGGCCCATTTCCTCTGGCCTCTTTCATACCAGACCATGCAATTGGACCCAGTATTATTATTTTTTTTTCCCCTCACAGTGAGCCTGTTAATTTATGGTTGACCTCAGTCATGTCTCCCAGAGATGCATCTGGTCTTGATGTCGCCTGCCAGTGTGGGAGAGATTGCTCTGCTCCCCCCATTCCTGCTTGTTAACTACTTTCACTGAAATGGCAAACTAAGTGTATAGTTTAGGTTCAACCCTCAGACACTGGATCTTGTTATGCCATTATCTGCAGGATTAAAGGCAATGGGTAAGTTGTAGACTTTGCAGTCTTCATCTTAGACTTTGTGGCAGGGCAAGCAGGAGGCGCACTAGCCTTTGTCCCCAGTGCCATAAGCTGTAGGTAACATCACCAGAAGGTGCTCCTCTCTAACAGCCTTTGCAATAAAAACATCAAAAATCAAGCAGGTCCCAAAACACCAAAAACAAGGCCTAGTGCAGCTGTTGTGCTTACACGAAAGTGTTATTGACTGAACTGAAATGGAAAGAAAAAAGGAGAAAGCAACTTTCCCTGAAAAGTGCTTGGAGGCATGGAAAGGGCCGTTCCCCTGGAGTGATTTCATGGGCTGCTGTCCCTGCTACTGCAGGAATGGCTTGGGCTGGCATGAGTGGGAACACAGTGGCATCTGGATTCCTTTCCAGCAGTGTGAGGGGCAGAAAAACAGCTACCTGTTTAAAAAATAATGCTGCTACAACCTGGCAGAGAATTCTACACACATCTGCCATTAGTGACAAGGCAAGATGTGTGCAGGAGGAGAGTGGCAGATCACAGAACATCCACTGCAGGTGTCTGCACTGGGAGGGGACCAGAGCTCTCCCCAGCAGTATTGCTTCCCTTAACCTCTGCACAAACCACCACCACCACTTCCAAGGCAACCCTGAGCCTTTGCTTTCAGGAGGTTATGAGGGTCTCTTTTTGCCTGTGACCTGTGAAAGGGTTTCTTGAACTCCTCTGGTGATCTTGTTCTCTAGGAATATGCAGCAAACGGTGTGATGTTGCTCCCTAACTCCCTTGTTACTTGGCTGGCACATGGAAATGATTAGCAAGTGAGAGGAGTTTGTAAGAAAGGGAAAACACCTGCCTGGGGTGGTTTTGCAGGCTCTGTATAAGGAGGAGGGTTGTCCCTGCTACGGGGTGGCTTTGGGGGAGCTCTTTCCTCTGTCCCCCACTTTGTGAGTAGGACTTGCGGCACCCTCCCCTTCCAGGGGTGATTGTAAGGCAATGTCCTGGGGTGGCTGAACCACTTGGACCATGTGAACTCACAGCACTTAGGCACAAAATATTTCAGCAGCAGAGGTCTCTCCTGCTGCTGCTTCCCAGGTGGGTTTTTGTCCCATCCAGAGCTGGGCTGCGGGTCCTGCCCGTCGGCTCGGGAGCCCTGCTGAGCTGTAAGCAGGTTGCAGTTGCTTTAACGTTATTGGATTTTGACAGATTAGGAGGCGAATCCTTTCATGTGTTGGGGAAGCTTCCCAAATGAAGCTCTTTTAATTTATCTGAGTCAGCTATCCCCAGGGTGATTGCAGAAGGAGTAAGGTAAGGATGACCCGTGACAGAGGGGACCATCATAGCAGTAATAAAAAAAATTCCTGCTCTTCTCTAAATCCCTTAGTCATGAGGCTGTATTAGCTGGATTCCATATGTTTTAATTAGGAATTATGTATTTTAAGAGAATCAATCTCTGATTCCAGTGAAGACATGATTATGTGTTTGTAATGGTCCTTGTTTCATTTGGCTTTTGTAGGGATACCGATACAGGTACCTGCCCTTGTTTGCAACCATATTTTTAAAAGTTTGAGTAATCTGTGCTATTATTTTTTTTCTCCCCCCTTCCAATAGTGTGAAAAAATGTGGTTCTCTTTCCAATGCAGAAATTGGGTCAGCAGATCCTAATGAAATAATCCTGGATAACAATGCACGATACAAAGATCTGCTTCCACTAATTAATGAGTAATTTTTCTTTCAAAATATGAAGTACTATCCTCTGCCTGCAGTGGAAAGCAACCCCACCTTTAGTGGCACCTGTTTGTTGCATGTTTTACCATTTTTATTATTGTCATGCCCTAGGTGGGAAGGTCAAACAGAAAAAAAGCTTTTTGCCATGGTTCAGCTAGTATGGATCATGCTGATATAATCCCCACCTGATTACAGTTATAAGCTCCTAAAACACTGGCCATAAGTGATAAAGACTTCCTTTGTGCTTCAGGCTGTAATCCGCATCAAGCCAGTTTCAATAAGGATTATGAGCATCTGAAGTGTTGCTGAGGTTTTGAATCAAAATTATAAACAGAAAATATAATAAAAAGCCTGTCATGTCTCTGATTTGGTGATGTTACACCTTAAAATGGTGAGGTCACTCTGCTTATGAAAAAAAGGATGCATGCTGTTAAGCCAGATACATAGTGAAAGGATCAATTCATTCTGAGCTATGATGCAATTAGGTCAATTTTGGTAGTAGCTTACTTTTGTTTTAGTCTGAGGTATTAAAAAACAAATTTGAACAAGATCACTTTGTTTATTTTTGTGGTTTGGGTTTTTTAGGTGTACATGTGTTGTTTCTTTTCGGTAAAGATTTCATCCCCATGAGACATGCATGTTGGAAGCTTAGTTTTGGAGCCTAAAATAGGATTATGAAATTACATGCCACGCTTTTAATGAGTAAAACACCCCAATTAAAAAGACATAATGGGCAAATTAAGGATGCCCAGGACGTTCTTATTTGGCGATAAAGAGCTGCTTCAATTACTTATCCTCTTTTCAAGCCCATCTCAGGGTACCCTGACTTCAGCAAAACCATTCTCCACTCATCTTCATGAAAACATTCAGGTTTTTTCACCTGGTCATTTGTTCTACTCAGACAATGCACAGGCACGTCCAAACACTCCTTTTGTTTCTTTCTTTTTTTGGGACTGGCTGAACACTGGAGCCAGACAGGGCAGAAGTTAGAGCAGCCCTGGAGCTGCTTTAAAGTGTGTAATCAGACACAGGCCCTGGAGGAGATTTGTCACCTCCTTTAGCTCTTCCCCTCACAGCCCTCCTTCTTTCAGGGCCTGAGGAGTTAAGGTAGTGCTTGGGGCCAGGAAGCTGGAATATGCAGTGCAGCTGCTTTTTTTCTCTTACAGAGACTTTTGAGATTTGAGATGAAGTAAATTGTCCATTTAGATTCTTGAGTTGCTGGACCTGGTTAGCTTTTGCTGTAAAGCAGTACTTTTTGGCATCCAATGTGAAAATCATGTGGCAGAATAAATTTTAGAGGTGATCCTGTGCCAAGGCTGTGGCAAAGTTGAAGAGCCTTTTTGATCAATTTGCTTTTTGCTTTCCTGTAGAGCTCCTCAGCAATGCAAAACGAATCACTGACATGCTGCAGATCACCACTGATTCTCAGAGGAACAGTCCAATGGCCATAATTGTTCAGGGGGTTTTGTGTTTGGGTTGTTTGTTTTTGTTTTTTTTTTTTTCTCCTCCTCTAAACGAAAGTCCCTTGGGAAAGAAGAAACTGCATTCGTGGCTCACTATCTTGTGATTCCTGGGATGGGATTTCCATCATCAGTATCCCAAATCCAGGCGTGCTTGGAGCTCCTGGGCTGGCAGGACTAATAGCTCCAGTGTGGCTGCTCTGACAGCTTCTCCAGGACACCAGGTTTTCAGGGAACCACAGCACATACTTTAGCAGTGAATTTGGCCTGAAACATTTTGCTTCACTGATTTTTTTAAGTCCCTCTCCTTGGCACCCAGAAAAAAATACGGAGAAAAACAGCAAGTCCCAGTCTGGCCCCTGGGGCACCCTGGTGCCACAGAAGTGGCAAGCACAAAATGTCTTGCGTTGGTTCTGGGAAATCAGAATAATAATAATGAAACAGATCTATAAATTATTCAGAGCTAATGAGCTCTTGCCTAATGCTGCGTTGGGCCAAGCACGGGCGGTGTGGGTGAGGCAGCAGGAAGCCTGTCCCGCCGAGGGGATGCCGGCCGGGGCTGGAGACACCGGAGAGGTTTTTGAAGCTGTCGCGTGGTTCCGACAACCGGTGGATCGTGACATTAGGGAAGCACTGTGATGTCTGGCCTCTCCTGTGCGCCACACGCTCTCTCCCCACATTGTCTCCTCCGCTCTTGCTGTGTCTGGTGGTGTGGGGAGTGTGGCAGGGGGGACCTGGCAGCTCACGGGCACCCCCAGGCCGGGGCATGCCCTGGGGGCTGGGACTGGCAGTCTGTCCCCACCGGCCATCGTCTCCAGGCTTCTGCTGGCTCCACAGCCGCAAATTAAGACTTTTCCTTTCTTTTTCTTTGCAAGGCGCATTTTCATTGGCTTGGGATAGGATCTGGCGTGGAGTGAGCATTTGCAGGCATAACTCTTCCTTCTGTTGTTTTCTTCTCTTTCCAGTCTTCAGCCCCTTGCAGAAGCAGTGCCGGGGAACAGGGGAAAGGCGGCCGGAGGACGCTGGCGCTGGTGACGGGCGGGAAAGGGCCCGAGCTGCGGGACGGACCGGGGCCCGCTCCCCTCGAGTGCTCCGGTGGAACTGGACCGGCACCGCCGCGGCAGCGGCGACTGCGCTCTGCCCCTCGGTACGGCACGGACCGCCCGGCGGGGGGACACAGCCGGCTGTGCGGGGGTCAGCGGCAGGTGTGTGCGCTGTGCGGGGAACACAGCGGTGCAGTGCGTGCGGGGTCAGCCGTGTGTGCGATGTAACACAGCTGTCGCTGTGTGCGGTGAGGTATGTGGGTGTGACACACCATGCGGTGTGTCACCGCAGTCCCCGTGCCGGGGGTGACACGCCGTTCGCTGTGTGCGGTGAGGTATGTGCGGTGTGTCACCGCAGTCCCCGTGCCGGGGGTGACACGCCGTTCGCTGTGTGCGGTGAGGTATGTGCGGTGTGTCACCGCAGTCCCCGTGCCGGGGGTGACACGCCGTTCGCTGTGTGCGGTGAGGTATGTGCGGTGTGTCACCGCAGTCCCCGTGCCGGGGGTGACACGCCGTTCGCTGTGTGCGGTGAGGTATGTGCGGTGTGTCACCGCAGTCCCCGTGCCGGGGGTGACACGCCGTTCGCTGTGTGCGGTGAGGTATGTGCGGTGTGTCACCGCAGTCCCCGTGCCGGGGGTGACACGCCGTTCGCTGTGTGCGGTGAGGTATGTGCGGTGTGTCACCGCAGTCCCCGTGCCGGGGGTGACACGCCGTTCGCTGTGTGCGGTGCAGCCGCTCCGCTGTCTCCGCTCAGCCGCGGGGTTCCCGCGCCGGCGCTGCCCGTTGGCTGCGCGTCTCGGCCAATGAGGCGGCGGGGCGGGGCGCGGCGCTGCTCTCGCGAGAGCGGCGCGGAGGGGCCCGGCGGAACCATGTTGCGGGCGGCGGCGGCGCAGCGGCTCCGGCGGGCGGTGAGTGAGGGGGGAGCGGGGCCGTGAGGGACCCCCGGGCCGCGCCCCTGGCACGCGGGCCGGGGCCCTCCCGCCGGGGCCTTCCCGCCGCCCCGGCCGTGCGGGGCCTGCCCAGTGGGGCAAAGGTGGCGCGGGGCGGGGCCGAGCTCCGCCCTCCCGGCAGCGGCGAGCGAGGGGTGTCCGGGGGGCGAGTGCCCGGCGCCGCCGGGATCGGACTCCTCCGCTGGACTCCTCTCCTACTCCCTGGCAGTTAACAATAAAGTTTCCGAGCGGACGCCGGGTATTTCGGGAGCCCTTTCCGGCGGTCAGGAGTTGCGGGCTGTTGTCCCGGTGCAAAGCTGCCGGAGGCATCAGGGCATTTATGAACCCCGGGAGTGCTTGCTCACATCCACCCGCCAGCGGGGCGAGCCGAGCAACAGGGTGCTTTCCTTACCGCTGGAGAAGACTGCAAATCCTAAACAACACTAGAAAAATCTCTGTGGCTCAAGGAGAGGCTTTCTGGGGTATTGAGGGGTTGATAGCGTTTCTCAGTCACAGCTGTGCAGAAATGTGATTGCTTTAACCATCGCAACCTGTGGACAAAGCTAACGTGAAACACTTGTTGCTTTTCCAGTTTGACCGTCATATGGCTCAGCTGGGAGGAGTGCTGGGCTTTTGGAGGCCGTTTGCTGCCTCGTGTGCCATTGTGACTGTGTTACCAAGGTCTAGGTGAACTCAAGGTTAACTGGAGTAGATGATTGATGAGGTGTCTCTGCATATCTGCTCGAACTCTTAGCATGCACTGGGAGATACTCCCCCCACTAAAACTGTGTGTAAATAACCCTTGTACCCAACTTTAAATCTTGCAAGTTTCTTTCTGAGCACTCCAAGGCTTTTAGAGGTATTGCGGTTATGTACAGCTCTAAAATAGGAGTTATGGATATATTAAATGGTGTCAGGTAATAAGAATCTCTTAGAAGAGTAGCACAGGTAGGCTAAGTCAGACGTGACTCAGTTGATCAGAAAGTTCTAACTGTTGTAATTATGGACGTGTCTCAGTTGTTAGGCTGCAGGCTTTGTAGAGCAAAGGTCTTGGTGATCCCTGAAGCTCCCAGATCATATGGTACTGCTGTGTAAATAGTACTTTACTCACATGATCACTGCACAATTCAGTTTTGTGTCCTGGAAACGTGAGGTCAACTCCTTGGTTTCCAGCCACACACATTTAAACTCATAATTATAAAATAAAGCCAGGAAAGCACCCTGTGCACCTTCAGTATGTGGGTAACAATGTAGTCTGTGAGAGAAGTGGAACAAACTGCAAGTTTGTTTCACCTTTTGAAAAGTGCAAAGTTTTTCCCTGCTGACGCTCAGTTCAGTCGTGAATGGAGTCTGGAGAGAAAAAAACAGGATGGGAGAGACCTGTGAGGTGTGAACAGGAAGGAAAGGTTGGAGTTTTGCATGACTTAAAGATGGGAGGACTGAGGAGAAATGAGACTGCAAGTGCACAAAAGTTGGTGCAGGGATGGGAATAAGCCACTTGGGGAGTTCACTGTCAGTGTTGTCTGTATTTCAGAATAGCTGTGTTGATTTTTACTAGTGGTTTGCAAGGGGTGTATCTGAAGAAGTTTATTCTGTGTTACACCTTTCTAGTGCTGCTTCAATTCCTTTGTAATTTTATATCTTTATTGTGATTGCAGAGTCCTTTTTGCAGAGTGTTTTCTTTATTTATTTTTTCCCTGTTCTTTGCTGCAGTTATAGCTCCTTTTCAGTTCAGGTGCCTTTAGTGCTGTGTCTGTAGTTAGTGTTTCCTGAAGTTATATCGCTGTCTCTTAGGCCTCTTTTGTAGGCAGATCTGTAGAGAGGTTCTAGAAGTACGTCCTTTATTGCTGGAGTTTCCCTCCTCTCCCTGAACATACCAAAACTTACTTATTTTTTGCAGCTAAAAGACTGTCTCTTACTAGAATTAAATATTACTCTGCTTATTAAGCTGTTATCTTTGGTAATATCCCAGTTCCTAGTTCTTGGAGTCCCTTCCTGGGAACTTTGCCCAGTGTTAATGGTTCCCTATGAGACAGAGAATTTCCACTAAGCAGTTTTAAAACTTTATTTCCTGGCCAGTTTGCTTTTACAGCTAAGAAAATCAGCTCTGGAGATACCTTTGTGGGTCCAGGTGTTAGATGTTTTGCCTTGTGAATGTCTGTTTTGGTTTAGTTCCTGAAACTTCCGGAGGTTCCTCTAAAGAGGTTAGGAGACAAACTTCGGTTTCCCAGGTGAAGTTTCTGGCAGCCTGTTTTGTGCTCATGCATATTTGGAGCATGGGGCCGTGTAGAATTCACCTGCTGCAGCTCCTGCATTTTCTGGAATGACTTTTTTGGCTGACCCATCTTGTGTCCCTGTGCTGGCCACACATGTTACTCACAGAGCTGATTTCCTAATTCCTGTGTTACGAGTGTCTTTGGAGCAGGCTGCAGGCACTTAGCCATGACTGCTGCACCAGTCTCCCCCAGCAGCAAGCAAAGATTGACAGCACTTCTCTCAGGGGTTTTCCAGCTGTTCGTACACTGTTTTTAGCGTATAAGCGGCAAATCCACATTTAGGAAGTGCTGGGCATGTGCTGTCCATAGAAATGCTGAAAGACCAGCCCAGTTCAGTTTGCAGGGGTGTTGTGTGAAGAGCAGATCACCTGTGCAGGTGGATGGGTACCTTGGGTGTATGAGGTGTGGCTTTACCTGGGCAGGTGTAGTGGGCATGTCCACATTGCTCGTGTTTTCCTGGGACAGTGGCAGTTATTTTGTCTGAAGCCTAGAAACCCAGATATTATGGGTTATATAAGCTGACATTTTTCATGTTCTGCTTGGAACACCTTACTGAGTTTCTCAGGTGGGGAGCGAAAAGATGCTTTGGAGAAACTTGATGGATTTAGTGAATCCTTTGGTAATTTGCAAGGGGCTTAATTGACCTGTACTGCATATCTAGGTTAATCTTAGCAACATTTAGACATCTGGAAGTCAGAGGCCAGGTTTGCTCTATGGTAAATGGTGGGGATGGAGGGGCAAGTTAGAAACTCCTGGCGGTTTTCATTCACAAATGTTTATTTTGGTATAAACTGAATCACTGTTCGGAGTTTTCACCAGAGAGGAAGTGCAGATGTTTCAGCTGTAGAGGAAGCATAGGTGCCTGGCTGTGATTTGTATCTAAACCTAGGGAAAATAAACTTCCCAGTTCTACCTGTTGCTGCCATGTCGTTGTCTGTTGTTGTGCTCCAGAAGCCCCAAATTTGTAGGATGTTTATCTGTAGCTGATTTCTTTGGATAGCCTGATTTTCCAGAGCTTGGTTTTCAACAGGAACTTTCTGTGGCACAAGCACGGAGCGCTGTTCCCCCTCAAGGCATTATTTTCAGTGGTTTGATTGGTCTGTGTGTCTTATTTCTTGTGCTTTCTTCCCTTGCTGCCAGCTGGTCAGGTTTATTCTCCACTGTCCTATTTTATCGAGGCTTCAGAGTAGGCAACCTGCCCAAATGCAGAAATTATGTCAGTGAAATAACGGGCTGTTCTCACACGTGAGCAGCTGGACAAGTAACTTCATCAAAATAACTACCTGTCCTCTTCATTGACTCATGGCAGGTTCTTAGTTTTCAGGACCATATGTGACTGCATGAATTACCCTCTGGTTTTAATGCAGATTCTGTATTATAGCAAACAAAAGTCAGTTTGGTTTTTTTAACTGAAAAAAAATATTTAATGTGCGTTAGTGTGTTAAAATTCAGACAGAGAAAGGAATCTTATTTGTCATCTAGGATTTTTACCCAAGATCCATAGTGTGACTTTTAGTTTATTTTAAATCTGGTCTTGCCTTTTTGTTCAGAAATGTCATGCATAAAGTGACCTTCTGATGTGCATGTTGTGTATATTCCCACAAATATAAAATATGGGATTATTGGTTTAGAAATAATACCTAATTAGTGCTAATGTGATACCTAATACCCAATCTGCTCAAGCAACATCCATTGCTCTTATTCTTTTTGGCTAAAACCCAATTGTTTCTCAGTTTAGTCTGTAATAGTTTGACAGAATGATAGAGCTCCTCTGGTGGTGCAGTACTGATTTAGAGAAAAGATGATAATATAGTCAGAAATAAGTGTGTTTAAAATGCATGTGGCTCCCTTTGGAAATTTGAAAACTTCAGGATCTTCCAGGAGCGTGGTCCACTTTACCCTGTGACATGACTATAAATCATTGGAGAAGTGGGCTTTTGGCCACAAAAGCATGGATTTATTCTTCAAATGGTGACTAAAATTTCGTAACTTTTATTGCAAATGATGTATGAAACATAATCAAAAATAACAGTGTCTGATCTATATTGGCAATAAATATTTTGTTACCGGCAATTGGTTTCAAACGAGCTTAGAGTATTTCATCATAGCAAGCAACCTTCAGCATAAAAGGTGAAATGCAGAGCACTTTTACAAGAATCCTCATTGTTTTAATCGAAAGGGCAAATCACGATCCAGATTCTGCAAAAACTTACCGTTGTATTTATATTTTTGCACTGTGATGAGCTTCAGGGAAGTGCTCGGAGTTTGCTCTCTCTGTGGGAAGTTGAGCATGGTGTGGGCTTTGCGG
Source organism: Oxyruncus cristatus (assembly GCA_013399855.1). Lineage (NCBI taxonomy): Eukaryota > Metazoa > Chordata > Aves > Passeriformes > Cotingidae > Oxyruncus > Oxyruncus cristatus. The sequence continues at coordinate 90,888 of VXAY01002686.1, forward strand.
GGTTGAAGTCCAGATCCAAATTTTAGCCTCTCAGATTTTCTGGAGTTGTTTTTTTTTATTCTAAGCTGTAGATAAGTGAATGTTTGGCATCAGGGGAGATGGAGTTGGAATGTGTATGTTTAAAAAAGCAGTGTTTGGCTGTGCAGTCTTCAGTGTTGGGTTAGTGTTTGTGTCTTGGTCATATTAATGAATATATTTGGTTTTCCATGTGTTCCATATTACATTGATTGTAACTCGAGTCTTCAGTTTGGCTTTGTGGAGGGTGAACAAAGTCTTGAAGGATAATATTCCTGTTCCCATCCCAAATGTTTCCCCTACCCTAGTTATTAGTCTTGGAGGAATAATGCTTTTCACATGTTCACCTGAATATTAGAGAGGAAAGTCTGAGTTTAGAATATTTTGGTTTGGTTTCACAGCAATTCTTTGCCTCATTTTTTATCTTTTTTTTTTTCCTGTCTTTCATTTTTTACTTTAGAAGTTAAAGTTTGAGTGTGGATGGTGAATTGCTCAAAATTATTATTTAAGCACTGTTAAATTGTGGTGGTAGACTAAGTGCTCAAGTGTCAAATGTTTTAAAGGAAAAAAAGGAAAAAAATGAAACTGATGTTTATAAAAATTTCTTAGTGTGTTTTCAGTCTGTGAGCCCTTCCTGCTTGATTATCACTCAGTCACTGCATGCAATTTTGCCTCTGTATATAACTAAATATAAAAGTGGGTTCTGTAGCTAGATTTTGGTTAAAAACTGTAATAAAACATCACCAGAGAACCACCCTAAAAAAAACCAGTAAATATTTATTTGCAGCCCTTGATTTCTTTGTGTCTTAGTCTTGCTGGTCTAGTCTTCATTCTTTAAGGTTGAGTTGATCCACTGAACTTGAATGTAATGTGTTCAAATGTTGTTCTTTATTTTGTTCACTATTTTCATGTGGATGTTTAAACTAAAACACAGCATGTTATAAATAGGCTGAAGCCAAGCAAGTTTATGCCTTTTCCTTTTTTAACACCTTGTTTATTCTCCTCACGTAATAAAAATTCCCTAGAATTAGCCTGTTTGGTTTGACAGCCTCACAGTTTGTATAGCTCATGAATTTCTGTCAAGCAGAACTGCTCCAAAGAACAGTTTTTGACTTAAATGCTGAGTATCAAACTCCTGTCTCTCTCCCTTTCCTTTCAAGGCCTCGGTGCTCCGGAGGTTTCAGAGCACATTAGTCGTAGCCGAGCACAACAATGAGTCTCTCACGCCCATTACACTCAATTCCATCGCGGCGGCAAAGCAACTGGGAGGTGAAGTTTCTTGTTTAGTAGCTGGTACCAGCTGTGACAAGGTAGGAAATGCTCTTTTTAAACGAATGAAGTAAAGAATACAGTGAAACGAGACTTGGTCAGCCTGAAAAACAACCTGTAGTGCAGAGGAGCTGGGCCAGGAATTGCTAATCTGCCGGAAACGTCCTGCGCTTGAACTGCTTCTCTTCCAAGGAGAAAATACGGGTCTAGATTTCATTTCACAGGGGACAAGCTTGAGAGAGCACATTTTTACAGCACTAAAGGACAATTAACTTTTCAAACACGATTTCTGTGTGAAGTTTGAAAGACAAATACTGCAGTGCTAAGAATTGGGAAAGAAGCTCGCACTTGTTCAAATGGAAACCAGCAGAAGTAAAATAACACAGTGACAAACCAGGCTTCTGAGCAACTTGCTTTTAGTAGTCAACTACTAGTTGCGTAGAAAGAGTGTGTCTGCAGCCTAAAATTCTGAAATAAGTGCTTCTTGACTTTGTCACGTATGAAAAAAAGTTCCTTGTATGTTGGCTGTGTACTGTTAGTGTAATTTTTCCTGTGCAAAATTTAGAGACAGTGTAGTTAGTGGCACTTTTATTCCAGCAGGATTTACTCTTGTGTGAGCAGTGGAAGTACAGAAAGCTATGCCTAATATTTTACATACTGCTTATGAACTGTTATTTGGAAAGCAACAGGTAGTATCTCATGAAGGAGGTGCACTTAGGACAGCTAATTCACTAAGAGGTGTAGAAACCTCAGTGGCTGCTCAGGTGTCCGAGGTAGACACAAAGCAAGTATTTGTCTAAATCAAGAAAATTAAAAAAAAACATTGCCTGATAAATCTGTCTTTAATTTTCCTTATTCTCTGGCACTTGCATAGTAGAAAAATGATTGTGAATGTTTGGTTCGTTTGGGTTTTTTTCATGTTAAGTATATGGTATCTGTTTGGCAAGGTATGTCATGCTGGGAAAAAGTACTTTACAAAAAAATGAAGGTTTGGGGTTTGTTTTGTAAGAGCCAGTTCCTCAAACGGATGTTCTGCAGCAGCTATGAGGGAGTCCTCTATTTATTTCCTTTTGTTAATTTTTGAGGGTAAACTGATACTCATCAAACTCAGTAAAACTACACTGGTTCTGGGACGATGCATGTGGTCTCCAGACCTTGCTGTCAGTCCTCTTCTCTCTGATCTGTAATAACCCTTTTATCATTTAAACTTCTCTTGTGCGAATTTAAAGGGAAAAAAATGCATAAATGTAAATTGAAAATACACATCGCATCAGCGGGCAAAAAGTCGGACGCAAATAAAGGATTGCTCCTAAAATTTTGGGCAAAGATCATAACGTTGCTCTACACTTACATTTGCTTGTGTAGTAGATACTGACTGATTTTAAAAGAAAGTAGGATTGGTTTCTTGCTGCTTACACTTCAATACTGAGCAGTAATCCTCATGTGTGACTGTTGCAGGCTGTTGTAATAAATGAGGAGGTCAGTGTGTGATCCTGAATGCAGGAGACAAGCTTTCCTATGTTTGATTTGCTTTGTAGTTTCCTTATTCACAAGTCCATTTGCGTTATCCCGTAAGGCACTATGCTGTGAGTTAAAAGAGCTGCATTTTATCCCATCAGGTTCGTTCTGATTTTGAAATTCATGTACTTTTGATTCTGGGTTTAACTAATCTGTAGGCTGCGAGCTCTTTGCAGCGGGGACTCTCCTTTTATTTGTATGTGGTGCCTGTTACAACACAAACTAATAATAATTCCCTTGTGATCGCAGGTAGCACAAGAAGTCAGCAAAGTGCAGGGTGTTGCAAAAGTTCTCGTGGCTCAGCACGATGTGTACAAGGGATTTCTGGCAGGTGAGAATTGTTCTTACCTCTTAACAAAAGAAATTGTATTTGTGTTTGTGCTTGAAAAGAAGGTAGTTGTAAATTCTGAGCAGTACATTTTTATTCTCAGAGGAGCTGACTCCCTTGATTGTGGAAACTCATAAAAAATTTAAGTACACCCATATTTGTGCCGGAGCATCCGCCTTCGGGAAGGTGAGTAGATCGAAGTGGAGCCAGACGTTCTTGTAGAAAAGAGACAGACACTGCTGTATGTAAGAGTGTGAATCAAAGGCCTGAGAGAAGTCAGCCTGGGACACTGTTGAGTCTGCAACCAGTGTTTCAGCAGCTCACTTAAGAGGTCATTGGTTAGAAACACTGATTGATGTTTGATTTTTGTTGTGGGCTGATGTGGACGAAAGAACAGCGTAGAAGAAATATTCTGTGGTAACAACATAGGACTGTGTACACGAGGCAAAATAGATTGTGATCTGAGAGCATGAAAATTGTAAAGAAAAGCACAGCAAATCCAGATGAAAAATGTATTATTTGCATATTGAAATGAAAGTGTGCAGACCTATTGGAAGCAAAATTTTTTTTGGAGGAAGAGTTGCATCTGTGATGTGAGTCGTGTACATTGAAATGTCTGTAAACATATATAAATAACACAGATCTAAATCTCAGCCAAGATGTTTTTTAATGAAAATACGATTTTTTCAAAACTTGTTTTCTTAAGGAAGATGTTTTTAAGTACATGGAGAGGCTCAGTGCTAACAGTCTGGGCAACATTGTGGTGCAGCAAATTAGAGAGAAAGGGTACTTGAGAAATCCTGCCGATGAGGGATGAATAATGACATCGGCCTCCCAGCTGATTACTTTCACTTCCAATCAATATCAATCTGGATACTTCTATTTTTGCTAAGAGAAATCTTTTATGTACCTTAAGTCGTAGGGTTTTTAAATTTATTTATTTTTTTTTTTTATATTTGAGCTGTGGTGTCGTAGTAAAAGTTAATAGCTTTTGCTTTAAAGCTTACACTGCCGTTTTTGAGTGCTTCGTGTGAGTAAAGAGTTCAGAACTGAGCCCTTTGTGTTGTACCAGATTAGGGTGGCAGACAAAGAGAAAGCAATCATCTTGTTACCGTCGATTTGTTCATCATTTTTGCTGCTCTTTTTTTCCTCTTTCCCACTCGTAAAGGTGCTAAGTAATTTCAGGTAAATTTTGAAGCAAGAGAATATATATTTTAATATTACAAATAAATGTTTGGCTTTTGGGGGAAGAGTGCAGGGTTTTTTTCTTACTATCTCTGGCAACTACCTTCCAAAAATACCTTTTTTTTTTTTT
>VXAY01002686.1:95371-136030 GCA_013399855.1 Oxyruncus cristatus
TTTTTTTTTTATTCTTGAAGTGCTAAGAGCTCAGCAATCCATAATTGTCAATTTTCTGAGTAAATGGCATCTATATTCAGTTTTAAACTATTTGAAGCAAATAAGCCTCCTAATTTAAGATATTGAATTAAGGGTTTACTTACAGTAAGTCTCATAGAATGTCTAATGTTATTACAGTAATGGGATTTTATTTGGCTGCTAAAGCTACAGGAGAAGCTCTACTAAAATCTTAGTTCTGTGTGTCTTTTTACTTAAAAAGTAAATTATTTAACTTCATTATATGAAGTTAAAGTCGGGTCAGCAGGTGTTCTTTTACTGACCATGTGTATTTTAGTTAGCATTTGCTCTGCTAATTTTTCATCTCTGCCTTCTAGAATCTCATTCCCAGAGTGGCTGGCAAACTTGGTGTTGCCCCTGTTTCTGACATTATTGAAATTAAGTCCCCAGACACTTTTGTGAGAACTATCTATGCAGGTGGGTAAGCACAAAAGGTGTGTGGTATTTCTGCAGTAAAGGTCCCAGTACTACTAACTTCCCTACGTGATCTTGTTGTTAGAACCTTGGAAAATGATAGGAATTTTCACTCTGCAATCTGAATTGCTGTGGTTCATGAGAGTTGAAGCCTGGGGATGGACATGATCCTCCCTGTGTGAGAAAGCAAGACAGCCCAGCAGCTTTGGGACTAGCACATCAAACCCAGGTCTGTCACCTTCCTGAGCAGAATTTGGTCCTGCCCTTTGTACATACATGTTTCTTTGTTAATGCCCTTCTGATCAGATTTTGCAAAGTGTAAGACATGAAGTTAATTGTCCAGCTGTATTTAATAGGACCAGCATTAGTTCTGACTTAAGATACCACCGGGTTATTTTTTCTAATTATGAAGACATTTAACGAATTATTTATAATATTTAATTGGCTTAATTTGTAATTCTTTTTTTGCAGTCTTGTTTCTCGAATGCTTGGCTGACACTGTGTTTTATTTTAGATATGAGCTCATGAGCTTGTGTTTCTTAATTTTACTGTACAAGACTGTACCACATATACCAGCGTGGTATTGCATTTTGAATTATGTTACCAGAATGTGGGTTTGTGCTGCACCTTTAAGTTGCTTCCCAGTAATTCACAGTTTCAAGATGACTTTGTTTGTGAATGGTTTGTTCAGAAAAATGTTGCAGCATTTTTTTCTCTTAGTGTTCCCTGCAGCCTGCAGTGTGAAGTATTGTATTATATTATAGGGAGAAACACAATCCCACAGATACTTGGGGGAGGCCTCATTGTCTTCCGTTCTGATGAGTTCATGCAACAGGATAAAAGATCTACTTTGAATTATAGACATCCTTTATGTTTAAGAATGGCATTTTCAAAGTTGTTTTTTTTTTTCTGTCCTTTCTGAAATTTAAAAGCTTATCCATAAGAGATGATTTGAATGCTTTGTATCCTTTAAAAACAGAGGATTTGTCAATATACTTCCGAAACGTGGAGCTAAAAAGTAAATTGAAGTATTTGTAATCTGCATTTATTAAGTGCCAAGTTTTAGTCACCTAAAACTGCGATTTTGGGAAAGACCTTTGTGAATATTGTCTGTCCTAGTACAACAACTAATGTGTTTTTGATATTAGGTTGTGGTGATTTTTTTTTTTTTTTTTTAAGCACAGTATGTCTGATAATCATCTTTAATTTTTCAATGTGACTTTTTTGTCAGGAAATATTCTTTGCACTGTGCAGTGTGATGAAGCAGTTAAAGTGTTCACTGTACGGGGAACGTCGTTTGAGGCTGCACCAGCGAGTGGTGGCAGTGCCAGTGTAGAAAAGTGTGAGTATTTGTTCTTCGGTTGTTTTATGTAGTAGTTAGTTTTGCTCACTGCGTGGTGGTGTTTTGTAGAAGCATCTGTCAAAACAAACTGATTGTCATAATGTTAGCTTTATACTTTTGCTACAGGTACTTGCACTGTTTAGTGATGTCTGGTGTGGATTATCTGCTCAGTTACTCCCTTTTCTTTGACCAGAAAAGGAGATTGTCTGTGCTGAAATCTGTGCTTGTTGCACTCGCTGCTTAAACTTCCTCCACTGTAATCTTGAAACTTCAAGTAAGGACAAGTTACAGCTGTTTGAACGACCAGATTAGTTTTCAAAACAAGACTGAGCAAAAATAAAAGTGGCTGGTTCTCCACAGTTTTGGTTTAATCATATTGCAATTGAGATGGGTCATTACATCACCAAGCTAAATTAGTAGCGGTTTAAATTGTTCTCAGAAGAACACCCAGTTGTTGATCAGTTTTAACTTTATCAGTTTAAGTTACTATTTAATGAAGCCAGTGTAGCTTTCACAGTAGAGAGATCCATTCACAGAATGACGAAGTAGTTGAGGTTGGAAGGGATCTCTGGAGATCATCCAGTCCAGCGCCCGGGAGAAGTTGCCCAGGACTGTGTCCAGTCAGGCTTTGAGTATCTCTACACGTGGAGACTTCACAGCTACTCTGGGCAACCTGTTTGATCACTTCTGCTGTTTTTCACTGTGGGCCTTTTTTCTTGTGATGTAGTGCCTGCCTCTGACCCTTCCCGTGTTTCCTACTGTCTGTGGGTGTTAGAAATGTTGCTTCAGATTAGTATGTTGCGCTGTCAGTGCATCACCAAAGTGATTCTTTGCCTGTCTGAGTAATGAGCACATGTCTTCTGCTGAGTTCCTATCAGTGTGTAGCATTTCTACAACACAACTTCGTTTCAGTGCAGCTTGTAGTGAACGAGGCTTGTTACCCAGAGCCACAGAGCAACTACTGACAGGAGTTAAAAGCTCGCGGTAGAGTCGGTTGTAGAACGAACTGTTCTTTAAGTTTAAGCTCAGATTTAAAAGGTTGAAAATACATCATTTATCATTTTTCTTGTGGGTGTTTTTGTTGATGTGATGAATGCAGTGACCCCTCCACCCCCCGTCGGTCTCTCAGAATGGATTGAGCAGAAGTTGACAAAAAGCGATCGGCCGGAGCTCACTAGTGCAAAAGTGGTGGTATCGGGTGGTGAGTGCATAATGTGAAAACTCTCTTGTGATGCATTTAAGTACCTCTTCCTTAAATAAGATCTGTAGCAGAACACTGTAATGTGATACATTAAGGGGAAAAAAAAAAAATTATGATGTAATTCTGAAATATGGCATAGGGGCCGCTGGGAAGGCACTCAACATGTATGTTTTGTGGGGAGGTAGGACATGAGTTTAACATATGCTGGTTGGCTTTGTAAGAACATTGTCATATTTGGTGAGTCCCTTTCGAATTTTAGCAATATGAAGTGTCCTTAGATTGAAATTTATCATGTTTAGAATTACTACTAATTATTACAGGCAGTGTAAACATCATTATGCAGTGGCTTTAATGATTTTAAAACCCATTATGTTGGTATTCTGCTCCTCAGGTATCGAGTGATGGCCTGTGATTTTTACTGTATGCCTATGGCTAAAATGATTCCTTAGTTATCCCACTACAGGGTTTTGTACCTAAAGCCAGCAGAGGGAGCACAGATTAGTAGAAAAAAAAAAATGCCATTTCCCTGGTTTTGGAGAATGATGTGGCTGGTGCTGTGTGCGGGAAGGAAACAAGACAGTGGGGTTGGTTTATACGTATAAAATATTAATCGCAAAGGCAAAAGCTAAATCTCCACGTGTTACATACTGGTTAGTAATGTATCCAAAAATACCCTCTGCAGCGGTGTCTTTGAGGCTTTGCAAACGCACATACTCCTACGGAAAGTAGGCAATAAAACAAATATAGGCAGTAAACACAGCGAAAACATAAACATAGGCAATAAAAAAATCTTAAAGCGTGCGATGTTCTTCTTTCTTGATCTTTTTTTGTTCTTAACTTTTAAGGGAGGGGCATGAAGAGTGGTGAAAACTTCAAGTTGTTATATGACCTTGCGGATCAATTGCATGCTGCAGGTAAACTGGTTTTTCTCTGTTTCTGCTTAACCCTGTTTATTATATTTAAAAATGTCTCATTAAAAACAGTGTTCATCTTAAGTCTTTTATTTCCATGTATTGATAAACTCTTAAAATCCTCTTAGTTTAGTAATAGATAAAGTTCTGTCAACTGTATTTAAGTGCCTGTGTATGCAGCAAAACGCTAAACTGTAATATTCCCTGTTCTCTCAAGTCTCCTGAACAGAAGCTTGCAAGCAGAAAGTGGTCTTAGCTCCCTTTGAAGAGCTGATACCTTGTTCATACATCCTTTTATACCACTCCTTTATGAATAGGAGCAAACCAACCATATACAATGTTTCAGCCAAGTATTTTATGTAAAGGTTGGGGGAGAAGGAAGAACTGTTTGCTCTAACGTTTTTACTCCATTGATTTTAGCTTTCACAAGTGTATAAATTTATAGTTTTACACGACTGGCTTTGTTTTTAAATTGGTGTCTTCGTTAACTAAATGTCCATATGGCATTTTCAGGTTTACTTTGATATTTTTCTCTACCATGCCTGACTTCTGAGATTCACAGCAATACAACATGCCACATATGTTCTATTCAAACTTGAAGGAACGTTTTGGGAAGGCATTTATGGGAAAATCCTCTCGACAAAGCAACAAGAAAAAATAATGGAAATGTGCCAGACTGAAATCCTTGGGTTTAAATATATGGCCCTTTGGTGCTGGGAGTAAGGATTTCCTGTTGCTTATGAAGTGCATTAGCACTTAGTATTTGGAAGTTTTTAGCCGGTGGTATAGAGAAGGATTACCATAAGAGCTTTTAAGAGGGAAGTTTCTAAATACGTGCCCTTAGAGTGTGGGACTCTTCAGTGAAATCCATGTGCTTTTATGGTGATAGAAATTTGGCTCGCTAATATTTTAAAAGAAAACACTGGAAATATTTTCTTTCAACTAGTTGGAGCTTCCCGTGCAGCTGTTGATGCTGGCTTTGTTCCTAATGACTTGCAAGTTGGACAGACGGGCAAAATCGTAGCACCAGTAAGTATGGAAATGTCTCTCATAACAGAGCTGTGATGTTTTCTGGTGTGCATTTTCCTCCAGAGCACGCACTGAGAGGTGAGCCGGGTCTTAATACTGAGCCTGACAGGAAAATCTGAGTGTGCCCGCTGTGGTACTTGACCACACGTATGCCAAGAGATGTCATTGCCAACAGAAACTTGAAATGTTATTGATCCACGGCTTGATCTCTGGCACTTGTGTGTTCTGGGTTTTTACAGGGGATGATTTTTTTAAAAACTTCTAGTAATTGGATTGTGGCAGTACAGTCTAAGCAAAATTTTTATAAGATATGAAAGTGCAGGAAGTTTAAGAGGTAAATATTCTGCAGGTTGGCAGCCATACTCTAATGAGTGGCTTAGTGTTGGGTAATAACCTGCTGCACATCTTGTTCTGCTGATATCACAGGGAACTGATTTCTGTGTCTCTTTGTGTCTGTGCAGGGCTTTCTGTCCTGTAGAGGTCTGAGACTCCTTTCATTGTGGTTTATGGCCTGAGGAGATGAGAGGAGAGCAGTGGACAGATAAAGCATTTGAGTGTTTGTAAAGAAGAAGGTACAACTGTAGCTCATCTCAGTGTGGGGCAGGGTGTGCAGTAGCACATGGTCATGGCCATGAGCAGGGGATTGTGCCCAAGGACAGGGGCAGGTGTGGCAATCTGTCAGGGGTGCTCTGAGCTACACAGTGCAGTAAAGGTTTAGGCTCTCAGTAAGCAGTTCTCTGTGTGTGGCAACAGAAGACACCAGGGAACAACTTTTTACTTGAGACCAGAATGGAAAAATGAACTGGGACTTATTAGAGAAACTTTTTTTATGTCAACTGCTGCATTAACTGATTTGTGATAATTTAAATAATACTAAAAAGTTGTCCAAAGCCTTGCTAAGATCTGAAAAGTTTTGCCTTTCTATTATTGAGCTGCAAATTCAAGAAATTCAAACCCTGACCATGATTTTGTTAGTAATTCACCTGTCAAGGTATCAAAGACAGCAACTTGTGATTCCTGGAGTCTGTTGTCAGTTCTGCCTGCTGTGCTTTCTTGAACAAGATGCTCTTTGCTGCTGATTCCTTCTGTCTTGAACTGTGGATAAGGATGTTTGCTCCTTTTTTTTTTCCAAGTCCTCATCAGAGGCCATCTGAGGATAACCCTGTGGGGCTAAGTGGAGCTATTTCTAGGCGTGCTGATGTAAATAAACTGTAAATGTGTATGATAACCAATTTCTATAAAAAATAGCTTCTGAGAAGTAGACCTATTGATGAGACGAGGTCTGCCTGTTTGCAGAGCGTGTCCTTCTACAATATTGATAGCAATTAAACTCTGCAGATTATAAATGCAACCCTAACTCCTTCTGCTTACCAGGGTGTAAGCCAAGTGTCTTTTAACTGGGTATTCTGAAGGGACATGAGATGAGGCTGAGCATCCTTAGTTCTCCACTGCCCAAATACCCATTAATGAGGTGGAGGATACTAATTTGAAGACAGCTCAGCTCTGGTTTGTGTGTCTCAAGGCTCAACAATGAACATTCTTTCCAGAGTCGAGGGCATATAAATAATTACATTGAAACAAAAAAGGCTAGTTTTTGATGAAGATACAATGCCATATTTTACCACAGATGGCCCATAGCGACATGTGAAAGTCGTAAGACCATACAGCCACAGCAGAGGGTCACATCAGTGTTGTCATTGTCATCTTCTAGAGGCTTGTTGGAACAGCCATTAGTCAGTCTGTTTAAGTGCTGTGTCAATAAATGATCCCAACTGGCACAACTGTGTGGTGCTGCATCTGTTTCTTAGCAGGGCTGATGCATTTTTCTCTCATCTCCCTTCTTAACAAATATTTATTAAACAGCGAGTTGTGCAGAGCACTGAAAATTATATGTCCCTTCTTTCAGATTGTTCACATATTTCATCGGGATCTCATAATACGTGCAAGGACAGCAGACAGTGGTTTAGAAGTGTAGAAAATATTATATGTTAATTGTAATGAAAGTGCAAACTGAATTAATACTAAACCCACAAAGTTGCTGACTAGAACTGATTTTTCAGTGTGCTGGATCGGTATCTTAGATATGAGGCGGTTGAAAGCTGCAAATTCTTAATTTAACATTCCTAATTTTACTTCGCTGTCTTTTTGGTACTTTAGCTAGAAAATTATTCTGTGAGTGGAAGATACAGTTGACTTAAAGGAGTAGAACTGAGCTTTTTTGATCAGGTCAGGATGACACTGGCTATTTTAACAGTTCTCAGAAGATGCTGCTTTTTTTCCCTGTATACGCTCTCTTCAGGGAGAGCCTGTGATGTTCTGTTGGAGAATTGCAAAGCAGGTTTGTCCTTTGGTCGCTTATATTGGCTGAGACCCGAGTTCTGGGTGCAGTTTTGGGCTCCAGCTGACACGGTGCCCTTGTGGACGTGTGGGTTTTAAGCAGGGGAAGAGTCTCGGATATGGAAAACCGTTGTAGTTGGAGACCCGGCCGCTCTCCCGTGCAGCTGCTCGTTCCTGATGGGAAAGAATCTCAGTGCCTGCTCTTACCCTTCTATTAATAGTCTCTTGCCCGGTCTCAGTGGAGGATTGGAATGCATTGTTTTTAAAGGACTCGGGAATTGGGTCACTTTTGAGACTGCGAGGGAAAAGGGTTAGTTACGAGCTCAGGAAGAGGGGAGGTGCTTCTCCTGCTTTTTCTGTGTGACTGCTGGGGAGTATTGCTGTGCTCATCGCTGGGTAAGGAGATAATAGTCTAAAAGGTCGGCTTAATTCTTCCACTTGTCTTGGACTGTAGATTTGGGGGAAGGAAGGGTGATTTTGGTCATTGGTCCTTCAGTAATTCTGTGACTGGCTTCAGTTTTTAAGATGCAGCCCAACCAGTGCATCACAGCCACAGCAGCTCTCCCAAAATCCCGATGGATTAATACAGCCCCCTGCCACTCACAGAACAATTGCAGTTCATTTTGCTGAAGTGATGGAAGAATGCAGTTGATTAAGGAGTACAGATTTCACCTTCTTTCTGTATGAGACTTGATTTGACATCTCTCTTGCAAAATAACCTTGGATCACTAAACTTCCAGGTTTTGTTTCTGTTGGTAGTTATGCAGATTGTTGGGGTTTCTTTGGTAATTTTTCTCTTGTACAATTTCATTCCAGTTAAAGTATTCGGTGTATTATTTTTGCTTCTGTTTGTAACTTTTTTTACCTACTGATTTCAGGTGATTGCAGCTCCCATTTGAACATTCTGCCTTACGAAAGAGAAGGCTGATTTGTATTATTTGATGAGATGGAAGGAAGGAAATTTTTAGGCATAAGTGGATATATTAAAATAAAAAATGTTACCTTCCTAATGAAAAAAGCAGTTTAGGATATTCAGTGTCTTCAATCAGTGACAACCATTTTAGCCTGTTTTTTAAAAGTAGAAACCAGTTGTTTTCCACTAGTTCTTATATGCAGCTGTTCTGCAGAAAAATGAAATTCAGTTCTCACATTAAGCACTGTATGTAGTTTCTGTTTAAGAAAAAAGCCCTTGTAAGAACATTCAAATTAGCTGATTTTGGCTAAAAATATCCTTCCTGTGAGTGTCTGCTATTAAATGTTAGTTAAGTATATCCAGTTAGAAAATACTAAATTCCCGACACAAACCAAGCCTCCCACCACCACCCCAGAGCAACTGCTGTTTTTAGGTAAGAAATTTCAGAGAGTCAGGGGTGTTAGTTTTGACAGTAAAAATCTCCCTAGTTCTTTCTCTCGTGTTCACAAAAAAAGAAAGAAACAAGAACAAAAAGGGGGACGAGAAGAAAGAAAGTAAAAAAATGTGGGTTTTTTTCAGTTATTTAAAACTTTAGTAAATGTAACATGAATGCTTCATTTATTAGTTCAGTATTAGCTTTCCTTACACAGTTATTGTGTAATTAGTGACTTTTCTAAAATGCAAAGTAGTATGTAATCTTTCTCAGGAGCTTTGTCTGATATTTAAGCAAAAAAAGTTCTGGTCCAGGTGGGAAATCCTGCACCCTCTGCAGTGCCATGAGGCACCTGTCTTTGGACACCCAAACTGTTCCTGTGCTTTCCCAGGTTTTCCCTTGTGTCCTGTTCTAATTAATTATATTCTCCCTTCACATTTTGAAGGAGGATGGGGCTGTACTGGGATTATCTCGCTCTCAACTTCTTGCCTCCAAAACCCAGCCAAAACCTCCATGGCACTGAGAGTTGCCTTTTTTTTGGCAAGTGTGTGTGATTTTGGGCTGTTTCTTTAGTTATCCTCTGACCTTGTGGAGGATCTGCTGCTGCTTGAAAGGTGTCTTTCTGGTTTAATCTCTTCAGAGTTCAATTGTTCACTCTTCTAAAATTTATTTTACTTTCCTCTGAAGTCTCTGTTCTTTCAGGGTCTAGTTCTATAACTGTCTTAGTTTTCCTTGTAGCTTTTCCCAGCTGGCAGAATGCCTTTTTTTTGCCTTTCTTTTAGGTGCTCAGTTGCTACTGTCTTGTTACTTTCAACATTGGGCACAAGACTCTAACAGATGATAAGAAACTGAGGTGGAAAACCCAGGAAGGCACAAGTTGGGAAATATGTGATGTAGCAATAATTGACACTGGATTAAATGATTGTGCTGGAAATGTGATATGATTGTGCAGAAGGCAGGTGTGTGTGCTGGGAAACCTCGGGTGGGGAAGGCAGATGGGAATTCAGTGTAGTTCTGATATGATTGCCAGGACGAAGCTGCTTGGCTTCCCTGCTCAGGCTTCAACCTCGTCCTGGAGGGTCTCTCTGGCTGTCATGGATTGCAGGAACTTCCAAAGGGAGGCAGATTCACAACTGGCAGGAATTGACAGTAATAATGAGGGGGAAAGAGGCATGTTAGAGGTGCAGCGGCTTCGGGTGAGATGCTGAAGAGTGAGGTGTTGGCTCAGTTGAAAGGCACCAAAGCTGTGGAAGAGCAGTGGAATTATTGTTGCTCCACCTCTTCTGCAAGAGGGTGGGATGCTTTCTGAGCCTCTCTGTGCCTCAGTATCTTACCAGGCATCCCTTTCACTGCAGGGAGTGGCATTTTAGCACTAAGTAGTCATCAACTTGCTTTGAGAGTAGCACAGTATCACATCATTTACATAATTCCTGTATTTTGTATTTCTTTGTATTTGGTGGCAAAGCAAACACTCCACCCAGCCTGGGTTTGTTTTTTCTAAAATTCATGGGTGACTCCTGGTTTCTTTTTCTTTTCATCCATAGTAAGTGGATGCTAACTGCTCTTGAATGTTACTTCCCATCACGTTCTTAGGAATCCTTTGCTTGCTCAAGTTTGCTTATCTGTTCTTTCTTTTCACAATTGTGTGAGGAAGTGTAGGGAAAGCAAAACAGGGCATATTTTATTCCAGTAATTTTGTTCTTTTTTTGTTCTCCCGCCTCTCACCTAAAATTACTAACAACGAACTAATTAATTCTCTTACCTTCATGAGAAGTGTCACTCCTCTCATCTTGATTGTACTCACTTTAAGAATGTTCTACCCCTTGCTTATCAGTGAGAAGATCCTAATTACATCCTCATTTGTTACACAGAGAGGGGGGTATTGAGATACCAGAGTTTCTCTCTTCAAAACCGTGGTACATAATTTCATGATTTCTCCTGCCCTCAGCTCGCTGCTTTGTAGGAATGTGTTATTTGGGCATTAGGTTTGCACTGTATAAATGGTTGAGGCTGTTAGGCAGCCAGCAGATGGGAATAGCGCTGGGAAAACTGACCATGCCTGGGAAATTGTTTTCGGAATATCTCCTCTGATAATTCACCATTGTTGAAAAGTAGCTTTATAGTGGCGAACTTTAGAGAGCTGTTTGTATGCAGCTGGGACTGAATTTACAGACTGTGTTTCTCTGACTTGCTAAAAAGCTAAGGATTGACAACCCCTTTCATCCTGCATTATCCAGTGTAGCTTTTAACTCCAAGAAAACTATGTTCACAAATTGATGCTCTGCTCCTCTGGGGTTGGTGCAGAAACATTAAATTGTACTAAAATATTCATATGTGAGTGCATTTAGCTGAAAGCAATTGATGTGCTTTTCCCTGGAGAGGGGGGGGAAAAAAAAATAAAAATTGCTGTATGGCCCTGCACTCCAGCAGACACCCTAACCACGCTTAAGAGTAATTACACAGCTTGGCTGATCAAAGGTTCTTAAAGTGAAAAAGAAACTGTAGTTGGGCTACAGTTTAGTAATGTGTGCTTCTTGAATGGAACATGCTCAACTGCATCAAAGCAGTACATGCTGGAGAATTGTTTGATATACAGTGTAATAGAGAGGAACCAGTGTCAAGGCAGAAAATGTTTTATTGGGTTAATAGCTTGTAATTGGAAGGAATCTCTTGTACAAAGCAATTTTCGTCGCAAAGATTTCTTTCTAATCTCATTGTCCTTTCACTCTTGCAAAGCAAATAAAATATCTGAGGTGCCTTTAAAAAGAGTATGTGTGCCAGAGGGGTTTATTAAACTGGCCTGTTTAAAAGCATGCCACTGGTAGGATGATAAATTGATGTGTGCTGAAGGTTTTCAGCATAATTCAAAAATTGTCATGGAAATCAATAGGAGCTGACGACACACTTGCAAAGGAGCTGCCTCAGCTTGGGGTGCACCTGTGGCTGCACTGAGCTCTGTCCCAGCAGCCTCCAAAGGCACTGGGAGTTTCAGTAAAAACTGTTCTTGTACTTCTCTTGAGCACATGCCCCTTAACTGCCCCAAGACAGCCCAAGGCATATTTAAATATTCTCATAAGCATAAATGAAGGAATATCATATGCCGCAAATTATTCTATAAATAATTGGAAGAGTCTGTGTGCACAGAAAAATAACTGCATTGGTAGAATGGTAATTATAATCATCCCCATATAGCTCTCTTGTGCGTTTATCCAAATTGGCTGCATGGATTCTGGAGCCAGGAGTGCAGATTGCTGCACATGAAGTCTCACGGACTTGCAGTAGCTGCCAGTATGTAAGTTGGGTATGTTTGAAGCAGAAACAGAGTTTAGGGAATGGCTGAGGAGGCTTTTTTCGTTTTAATTATTAGCATGCAACAACTGTAAGACATACCACGGTCATTTTTGTTGAAAAACTGTAAGGCTAGATGAATACTTTAACTAACAACAGAGAAGTCGGATTCTTGATTTGGAATCTTGTCTTTGAATAGGATAAATTTTGGGAGTTGGAGTTGTGTTTCTCTTTAGGGTGGTTGTGACGCAAATCCGTGCTTACAAACTTGGAGGTCTCTGTCAGGGTCCTGGCTGCCATTGTGGGGGATATTGTGTGGCCAAATGAAAGCCCTTCTGCCCTTTGTGCCAGTTTGCTGGCAGAGTCACCTTGGGCTGCTGCTGTAGCCGTTGTGAGAAGCCTCCTGGGTGCTGGTGCCCCCGTCTCCACATCTTCCCACTACTGGCCAAGCCCTTCCTGCAGCAGCACATTGGAGCGTTGGTACCTCCTGAGGGTGCCTCCTTCCCCTCTGCTCTTAGGCTGTTTGGTCCGTTCAGCTTCCTGGGTGTTCCCTCCATTGTGCTCTTCCCTGCTGGCAGCTCTCCCCTCTGCTGTCCCTTTCCCCTGAGCTGATGTCTGCCAACCACTTCATGCAAACGTTGTGGCATGACTGTGACACGTGGACAGTAATTATTTCCCCTGTGCAGTGGAGTTACTGCAAGGCAAGGCAATTGTCTAACCTGATGCCATGCCCTTTATACCACCAAAACTTTCTCCTTCCTCGACTTGAGTTGCTTTTGGAAGTTCATTTGTATCAGGCAGTGCAGCGAGCCCCTTGGTGTGGAATTTCTGTGCTGTTTTGTTACCCATTCTCCTCTGGCACGGTGCTGGCAGTAGCCCTTCCATGAAAACCTGCCTGTGCACAGCACCAGGGAGCTGATGAACAGCACTCCATGTCCTAGACTGAGATGTAAGTGCCTGTGGATCAGCTGCCTGACAGCAGTAATTAGAGCAGCTTCCAGGGTTCCAAAAAGCTGGAGCATGAAGTTGGTGTAAAGCCATGTTTGGCCCCTGAGAGGTGCGATCCAGACTCGTGCTGTTGTGTGCCTTGGTGTGGCCTCCTGCACAGATGAGCTCTCAAGGACTGGGGGCTCCTTCCAGGCCTTCATGTGCTCTGGCAGATGTGTCACACGGTGCAGTTGGAGGGGACACTGCTCTGTGACATCCATCTGCTTCCTTTTTCCCTCCCTCCCTCCCTCACTTCACGGTGCTTGGGGCCACAGTCCCGACTCAGGCTTGGAACTCTAACACAGGAGGGATGACAGGACTCGTGACAGAAGGCAGTGGTTTCAGGGAAAACGTCAGAGCAGGGGTATTACTCTGCAAATAACTTAGAGATTTGATTTTCTCAGTCCTTTATGACATCCCTGGATGACTCTCTGAATTTGCCCCTCGGAGAACACTGAGCAGACCTGAATCTTTATCCTTCAGACCTTGTGGGTCCTTCGTGTCCCTCCTGCCGAACTGTAGATTAAGAACTAGTATTTTAAGCAGTCAAGTCTCTTTTCAATATAGAACTGTTGATAAGAACCATTCTGTCCTGTGTGTTATCTGCATGAGGACATTGCTGAGGTGATCTCCCATCAGTGTTAGAGCCAACTGAGGGGACCAGTTGTCTGAACCAGGGAGCCAAAGGCACATAACCTAGAAGGGCATGGCTTAGATGCGTAATAAATGATTTTTAGACAAGCCTGGTGATTTACAAATGTCCTTTTAATGAAACATCCTTGTCTTTCCGAGATGTTTTAATAGAATATATTCGCAGGCATCTGGCTCCTGGTTAGCTGGATTCTTTCCAAAGGCTGAACTTCACAATGTTAAGCAGACTGATAAGAGTATCTGGTAGTCTGGATGACTGGCACTTAATGAATTGCTCTGAAAAAAAATCAAATTACAGTAATGTGTCTTTAAAAAGAGCTTGTATTAAAGACAGTATGATGTTAGAATGATTTCTCCTGTAACATCTGTTCTTTTATTTGGTATAATTAAAATATTACATTCTTACCATGAGTTCTTATATGGACATATTATGTTACTTTGCAGCTGTGGTTAAAATGGATTGACCTCCAATATTAATCCACTCGGTAAAAACCTACAGAGGCTGAGGAGTTTCTGAGTGTGTTCAACAGCTGTGTGGTTTTGGGGAAATACATGGACTAAATTCTGTGTTTCAATTTCAAAGGAAACCTTTTTAATAGGAAATACTTTGTTCCTGCTCTGTTTTCCCTCCCCTTCAGTTTTTACAGGCGAGAGAGTTTGTGTTGAAGCGCAGAAGAAAGTCACAGTTTTTATTTATCTATTCCTATTTAAGACAACAGTAATAACAGGTGAAATCTGGAGCTGTAGAAACACCAGGAAGCAATCATCTTTCTTTAATTGCTGTAATGACTCTCGGGCCAGTATGGCAGAACACTCTGCGTGGTCTCTATTTGAACACCTTCGTTTGCAGCCTCTCCCGGGGGTCTGTGCCTGTCCCCCGGCTGTGCTTGGCTCTGCCATGTTAAAGCCACTTAACTGCAGTGCACACCTTCAGTTGCACAGCAGTAAGGTTCTTTTTTTGGACCCTCTTACCCTCCCTGGCCCCCAGAATAATTTCTTGAATCGGACTTGCATGTTCGTAAATATGGACTAGCTTGGTATTTTTAAAGGACAAATTGTTATTATTGGAGGTTGTGTCTTTTCTGAACGTGTGTAAAGGACCACCTTTTATTTGGTTTAGACAGATGAGCCCTTAATTAATTTTGTTGTGCTAGTTTTCTGGTATGGAGGGAGTTGGTGAGAAGTCCTTTCTTTGGTTTTCTTCTGTAATATTAGTTAGCTGAACTGCACAGCTGTAACTGCTGCTTGCATGGGTGGTGGTGGGAAAGCTGTCAGGGAACTGAAATACTCTTGGCTTTGGATAGATTACAGAATGGATGGCTTTCAGCACGAGGGGAAGTAATTTTTGTGCTGTGACTAAAGCAGTCAGTACAGATCTATGTGCCTGCACACTTTAATCTGGTTTGAATGTAAGACATCCATCACTCTGGATATGAACTGGGAACCCCGAGGTGCTACGTGTTGGTGTACCTGGGAAGCACTTCTGTACTCATCTTGTGTGGGAGTCACTGGGGGAAGAAGGTTTCAGGGCATGGGGTGGTGGAGGGTTGGGGTAAAGAGTAGAACCCACGGGTGAATAATGCACCAGCCCCCCTCGGCATCTGAAATGTTTCATCCTGCCATATAGGAGACCTTTCAAAGGTGGAAACACCTGAATTTCGGCTTTGTGTGTTCTGTCTCAGTAAAAGGCTCCGAGAGGCTCCAGACAAAAGCCTTGGTTTGCTCTTCAGGCCCTGCATCATCCAGCTGTAGGTTTGCTTGACGTTTGTGTTGGGGATCTCGAGGACAACACGCACTGCCCCGGCCCCAGCTGAGCAGTGCCGGGCGCTTTTCATGCAGACTTCTTCAATATATTTTTTTTTCCTCTCGTGTGTCTTTGCCAGATGCTCCTTTGGGAGGAACCAAGTCATCAGCTGCCTTCAGGATTGAAAAGTACTGCAATGAAAAAACTGCCACACGTCGTTGATTCTGAGCGGGGTTTGTGAGGGGTTACTGAAACCGTGTCCTGGGTACCAAAAATGCCTCTCCCTTGTTTCCTTCTAGGAACTTTATATTGCCGTGGGAATATCTGGAGCAATCCAACACTTGGCTGGAATGAAAGACAGCAAGGTAAATAAAGGTGGATGTGCTAGAAGAGCTTTTTGAGGAAGGAAATGAGTTGACTTCTTGCTTCAGCGCTTTGGATTGGTTTTCCAGGGTTTTTTTTAATGTTAAAATTGCCAATTTCTCTGCTGCTATAAAACACACTTTGACAAAAAATAACATACTGTGGCAAAACATCTCACAGAGTAGGAAAACCTTTGCACTACAACCCAAAGTGATAAGCAGAAGCAGCTAATTGACTTTGTTTAAAAAAAAACCAAACCCAACCCAAGCCACGTATGCCTGAATTCTATACAATAGTTCCATTTGCCTTTATTCCAGAGTATGACATATTAATTCATGCATAACAATGTGCAATTTGAATTATGAACTTACTATTCCATAAAGTAAAAGATGTCTCTGACATTCCTGCATTTAGCCATTCAAATGGAAACCTATTATAAAATGGCAGTAAAACTTTAAAAGGTTTAACTCATTAGTTGCCAAAGCAAATAATCCAAAATTGGAAATGCCAGTTTGGTCTACGGTACAGTGTTTGGAAAGAGGAGCAGAGTTACCTGCTGATTTATACTATCCAGTGTCAGACATCAGAAACTGGAGGTTGTCCTGCCTCCCCACAGGAATTTAAAAAAGAGAATATGGATTTTTTTTTTTTTTTCTATTTCCAGTGAATGGAATTAACCAAGCCAGAACTTTGATGGGCTTATAAAGCTGAGGAAAAGGGTTGCAAAACTTTGCAGGTAGTTTCTTGTGTTCAACCAATGACAGACCAATGAGTTTGTGACTGATGACTGTCCTCACAAACCAGCCTGTGTGGTAGGATGATCTCTGCTTTCCTGAAATTTTTTTTTCCCCCGTGTATTACTGAAATATTTTGGGGGGAAAAGTCAAGTGAGCTGCATTTGGGGCCTCAGCCTCCTAGAAGCAGAAACTCAGGGGGTGTTTGCATTAGTTTAGAGTGGAGGAGAAACAACCAAACTTGGAAATGTGAGGGTGAATGATGGGCAGGGATGAGGGTGCAGCTGAGGAGGGTGGGTGGCAGTGCCCGTGGGTGGCAGTGCCCGTGGGTGGCAGTGCCCGTGGGTGGCAGTGCCCGTGGCCATGCCTCTCGCAGGTCTCAGCACAGCAGTGTTGCTGTGGTGTCCCCTGCTCGCAGTGCAGGACAGGGACACGAGCGGGGGGTCTGAGGGCCGCGCTGCTCCCGCACTGCCACGGCCACCTGGGACCTCTGCTGCTGCTGCTGGGCCACAGCATCACAAGGGTCTTGTTTCCAGGTGTTCAGTCTCCACCTGTGCTCTTGGGGAGCGAGGACAGGGGCAGGTGGGATGAGTAGCAGCTGAGAACTGCGTATTTAAAGCTGCTTCAGACTAGATCTGACCCTGTTTGTGTTTATCTCCTGCCTTATCTCAGTTAAGACTGCCAGCAACACTGGGAACTTCTTACTCGAGAATTTCCTTTGATATAATATTGAGCAGTAATATTGTCCTGAACTGTTACAGCAAAACCAGATTTTTTTGGCTTTTCCAATGCCATGTTTGATGTTTTGAGATGTTTTCTTGTAGGAAATAAGAACAGATTAAATTTGCCGGTTTTAACACTTCAGTTTCTCCCATATCTCATAAACAAATGTGCGTGTCGTGAAGTCAGATTTAGTTACTTGTGTTTGGAATGTGTTCTGCCTTCCTTTTAGCTGAAGGATGTAGATGGGGTAGTTATGGAAAAGATCCAGTTTTTTACCAACAAAGCATTAGACAGCCCTGGAGCTCCAGAGTGTCCCCCATCCTCCCTCAGCACTCTGAATTATCTGGCATTGTGAACTTGTACACTTCAGGATACGTCTTCCAAAGCAGTCAGATGCTTTCTACCAAGTGAAATGTATAATTTATTTGTTCTTTACAGCAAGGTAGAAAATGCAGCTTTTGAGGAGACCTGGAGAATCCTTGCTGCTTGCTTTCCTTATTTCCAATTCCCTCATGAGACAGTTACTGTATCTGTTCTTTCTGAGAGATTTAACTCACAAAGTTCTGTTGGGAGGAAGGCGATGCTCTTGCTGCTTAAAGTCCGAGTTAGCAGTGAGGTAGGGAACCAAATCTTACTAAACAGTTACCTCAGCTAAAGGAGGCAGAGGAAGGCCCAGGATGCCCAACTAAAGCTTCAGACAGGTTTACAAGCAGTGGGTGTTGTGCCAGGAGCAGAGCTGGCAGCTCCTATGGTGGCACTCACTGACTGCTGGCCTCAGCCAGCCCTCAGCACGGGCCCCCGTGGATGGTCCTGCAGGACATGGCAGGGCCTCAGGAGGGTCAGAGAAGAGTCTTGACTGACAAAATCCTCGGGGATCACAGCCTGGATTTGCTTCCTGCACTGCAGCGTGGTAGGGGAGGTTTGCATTTGCAAATGTCAGTGAAATAAAAACAATAAAACTTTGGGACAAACACTGAAGGGCAGCGTTGCTGCAGTACCTGAGGAGGTCCTTTACAGGGTACAGCCACCTGTGAAGAAACAACGGTTCTGTGGGCTTGGAATCACAGAACTTTTGAGTTCCTGCCAGTACACCTCTGCTACTGAGCCAGTGATTTTGCTGCACAAGTACTTTCAGTGGAGGAGTAAAACAGTGACAGGTGAAGTGCTGCTCCCTGGGCATGGCCCGTGAGTGCCGCAGCTGCCTCTTGGGTTGGAGCTGCCCTGACGGGGTTGGGGTGGAGGTTGGTGCCTCAAGTCAGTGTTTAGGTGGGCAGGCAGGACTGGAGTGCTGTGCTTTGGGCCCTGCTTGGTGTAAGGCTCCTTCTAGGAGCTGTTGGGTTTAAGATTCTTTTCCCTTCCTTTACGAAGTGCTCCCCATCCTGCTGTAGATTTTGATGTGGACACCCCCCATGCTTATTTTGCTGAAAGCTGTCACAGTTACAGGATGATTTACTTGTATGGCAGAGTTTAAACCAAGACATTTTCTGGATCACTGCGGTGGGATTTGTCACGTGCCCTTTTCTATGGTCTGACAAACCAAATGCTATTTCCCATAGTAAGTACAGAAGCCTTTGGGCAGGGCTTTATTGTGCTTGTTGCAACTGCTGCCCTCTGAGTTAGTTCTGCAAGGGCTTAGCATGTGCAGATAATCCTTTGTAGTAATTTTTTTTCTAGGCTTTTCAGTAGGGAAGGAGAGCCAAGATGTATGTGATGAACAGGGAAGGGAGGGTTGTTTTTGAGGGGTGGGGTGGGGTGGTGGAGTCTTTGCTTTTGAGATGGAAAGGAAAAATGTTAAATGCTCTGATCTGTATCTTCTGCTTCTGGGGGCTTGGAAAGATTAAAGTCCATGTTTCCTGGATAAGACCTGGCACTGTAATCCAGCCCCAGATGTTAATCAATATATAGATTCACATGGTGCTTTACCTTTGCTTGCAGACCATTGTTGCTATTAACAAGGATCCAGAAGCTCCAATTTTCCAAGTGGCAGATTACGGACTGGTGGCAGACTTATTTCAGGTGAGGCTAAACGTGATGTGCAGGATGACTTTGTGAGAGCAGACAGTAGCTTACATAATATAACCTAATGAGCATTAATGGTGTCTGTGTGAGTGTTTGCTTTGGGTTGTTGTTAAAGAATTTGTTTGCTAAATTTGTTACTTGAACACTCAAAATTCAATCCCTGTGAGCAGAAGCCTCTTGGGGGGCAGGGGTGTCACTGCCAGCCTGCCTTGATTCTGGTTTCCTGAAAATGAACCATTTTGGAAATAGCTGCACAGAGGCGCTCGCCCCTGTTTTTAAGCTTCATAAAGTTCGAAGCCGAGAGTTGGCAGGAGAGTGCTTATTCCTGCCTGGCCTTGCTGCCTCACGGATGCCCAGGAGGAGCTTGCAGTTCCCTCCGGAACACGGAGCCATAGCCAGCCCCTGTCCAAGTGCCTGCAGCTGACATGTGTGACTGTCCGTGTGCGTGGCCACACGTGTGACTGGCGGCACACGGGCACAACCTGTGCCAGCACTTAATGCCATTCCTGAAATGCTGCCCGCTGGCTCTGCAGTGAGCACGGGCCTCTTTGTGAGCCACAGACTAAGTCACATTCTGAAGAAACACCATGTAGACAATTTCCTTAATAAATTTTGTACGAATGCATTATTTCCACCTAATGGAAATGTAGCTCTCTTAAATAATTAAGAGGCTTTATTCAGCAGGAGAGAAGTGGGGAGTGCTGTGAGCTGGGGTGACCCACGGCCCCTGGAGTGGTGTGGTGGGTGGGGAGTGTAACTGCGGGGTTTGGTACTGCACAGGGTGAGTTTGAGGGGTCAGAGGGGGAACATGCACTACTCTGGCACTGGTGTTTGCAGGCGGTGCCAGAGATGACGGAGCTCCTGAAGAAGAAGTGAGTGCTGGTGATGGACCCTGCACTGTGGAGTAAGGACAAATAAAGGATTGTACTGGAAAGAGGTGGGGTCACTGGTGTTGGGGTTTTGTGGGTTTTTTTTTGGTTTTGTTTTTTTTTTTTGATGTTCAGTTGGATGGCATGTGGAGTGGTGGGGTGGAAGAAAGGAAAACAGGAAAGGCAGGTAAGAGAAAAAAGGAAGAAAAGAATGGAAAAGGAATGGAAGAGGGATACAAGGCAGAAGGCAGCATGGCTTTGTCAGTATTTATTCTCATCTCCACACCCCTCCCAGCCGTGCTCAGCCCCTGGGTAGGGTCAGGCCAGGGGGCCAGGCTGGACCCAAGCTGTCCAGCAGCTCTGTCCTGCCCTCGGGCACTGTGGGGCTGTGCTAGCCCTGGACTGGTGGAAGTTCTGTGGTCCAAGGCATAGTCTGTTTGTCCCCCCCGGGCACTGTGGGTCCATGTCGGCCCGAGTCTGCTTGGAAGGTCCTTTGTGCCCGTAGGTCCCAGTTGGCCCAGAGCTGGTGGCAGGGCAGGTGGGTCATGCCCCGTGGACACTGGTGAGCAGAGGTGGCGCTGGCCTCGCCCTGGTGGCCTTTGCAGGAGATGCCACAGGTTGCCTTCAGCGCTGCCACGTCCCACGGTGTGAGCAGTGAGCGTGTCCCTGCAGGAGTCCCCGTTCCCCCAGGCTGTCCCTATGCCTCAGGAACCCTGCCCAGCCGTGGCTCTGGGGGCCCCAGCGCTCCATATTTCTCCTCGATCATCGGGGCACCCTGCGGGCAGTCGATGAGTGGCTTGAGCTGGAAGACGTCGAGGCTCTCCTGGTTCCTGCGGTTGTAGACGCTGAGCCGGTGGCCCAGGTCGGGGCTGGCCCCCACCGAGCCCGCGGGGCTGGGCAGCTTCAGGTTGACGGGATCCAGCCCCTTCTGCGCCAGACAGGCCTCTTCCGACAGGGACGAGAGCAGCTCCTGCACCACGGCGTGGGCCACCCGCTGCCGGGCGGGCGCCGGGGCCGCCGGGGCGGGCTCCTCGCAGGCCGTGCTGCAGTCTGGGGAGGAGCCCAGCGTGTGGCTGCTCTCGCTGCAGGCCTGGGTGCCTGAGCTGACGGTGGAGCGCGAGGCGCTGCCCGACGTGATGCTGGCCGAGGTGCCGGTGCTGCCCAGGCGCAGCGGCACCTCCACCGCGAACAGCTCCGAGGAGATGTTGGGCCGGTGCACGTCGATGGCGGCCGTGGTGACCACGCAGATGGCGGCCTCGGGGACAGCGCTGTCTGCGGGGAACAGAGCACACAGTCAGAGCGCGGGCGGGAAATGGGGACGTGTGTGTGTGTGTGTACCTACAATACACTACACCTCTGGCTGTGGGCACAAAGGCATGTGAGACACACACTACAGCACAGTCCCCCTTCAGTACACAGACCTGCCTGTCTGTCTCCAAGGGAATAGTAACACAAACACTGCTTTTCTATAGAAAATGCATCTAGATATGTTTGTATGTAGGGGGAACATGTAGAGGGACACACAGCTACAACTAATACTGTATACCTTTATACATGGGTGTGTGTCCTGTCACACGCAGACATCTCTAAGTTTACTCACATAGATAAGTAAAGGGTATGTACAGACATATATTTATATAGATATACTGCATCTATAATCTCTTCTACCTTCACACGGACTGTACACAGTCAGGCAACAGCTACCTATAGGCCACAGTCCCTCCCTTTAAATATTTGCAATTAGCTACTGTTAAAACAGAATGCAAACACACCCACACTCCTAGTCATCTTCATATATATGTGTATCTCTAGGGGTATACATGTACACACATGATACCTCTACATGAACACCCCCACTATATGCAGAGTTTTTAATTTTGCATGCACACATATAGATACATACAAGGTGTGTGTATCTCCTTATCTGTACACTGGGGATGGATAAAAAGGGATACACAGCTACACATAATGCCATTTACCTGCATATCCATGTGAACACACACAGTACATACAATGCAGAGGTGTATCTATGCAGTGTCTCACACACCCAATTTTATGCAAACATCATCTTTACATACAGATATGAGGAATTGTGTCTGTGTGAGCCCAAGATAGTATACATTATACACACGATATATAATGGCCTGTTGAAAGACATACAATTACCTGTCATTAAACAAAATATGCACAACCCCCGTAGAGAAATATATACCTATTTCTCTGTATTTATGGGATAGACATGTATGTGACAGATTATACCTATGCATCAACACTCCTGCTACATTTATATAGCTATTCATACACACAGTCTTTATATCCAGTACCATTCTACAAGGGGGATGAACACAGATAGCTCTGTAATATATATAACTCTAGAAATAATACCATATACTGACCTGCCTCTCTCTGTATATATATGTGCACGTTTTCTATAATACATGTATGTCTCTATAGTCTCCTGTCAAACATATATATAGAGAGAGATTTATCTGTAAGGAGACTCATATATAGCACAGTATATATACATATGACACACAGATTTATCACATATGTAATACAGGGTTCCCCCCCCTTAAATACATTTAATTATCTATAAATAGAACACACATATACTTACCTTTATGTATAAATACATGTGTTTCTGTGTGTGTATAGCTGGGGAATGTATGTAAAAGGATATAGAGAATACATTGTGCCTATATGTGAACACCCCCTCTTTACAGACTTTACATGTGTGTGTGTGTATATATATATATATATATATATATATATAAATTTTATATATATACATACACACACACACACACACGTAACTTTTTATAGCTTTCCAAGTATATTATGGGGATGTATAGAGATGGACATACATCTCTATATAGTAATGCCACACACCTCTCTCTATACATGTGTGTGCACACATACGTGTAATACATAGTGTATATACAGAGTCTCTTGCCCACCTTATTTTAGATACACATATAAAATAGATAGATATAGATTTTATATAGATTTAACCATACAGATGTGGGAAGGGCTGTTGCTGTGTGTAGACATACAACCTAAAGTAATACATTAGACCTATACATAAGATATGTAGATACTTTATATGTATATATATACACACACACACATACAGATATATAGTACATAGTTGTCGTCCTCCCCCTTTGAAAACATAATTATCACTCTAGATAGAATATATACACAAAGATAAGTCTATATGTGTGTAAATATTTACATATTATGGTGTGTATATACAGGGATATACATATATAACGTGTATCAAATAACATATGAGATATATATTATAAATAACACATTATATCTATACATGACACCTCCAACCTGTATACATCTTTTAAATTATATACATACACTGTTTTATAGATAACCATGTTTGCTATGGGAATGTATATACAGCAATATACCATATATAATATAATATGTAGCTATAAACATATGTGTGCACATGTGTGTACATATGGATGTTTGATACACATAATTCTCCCTTTAAATACATAAAATTTTCTGTCTTTAACTAGAAAACCCCTCCCATATACTTTATGTAGATATATATATGTGTGTGTGTGTACATACACAGGGAATGCATATATAGGAATCTACACATACAATACATTATACTTAAGCACAGCCACATCCACATTACACTTAACACCTGTTAGACATATAAAATTATATGTACACCCCTCCTAGTAATGTCTGTCCATGTATATTATGGGCATATACATCTATAAATAAAACCATAGACCCGTATGTGTATATATATGATATATACACACACATACATACATATATGTAATATACATAGGTATATAGAGAGTGGCTCTCACAGACCCATTTTTATAATATACATAATCTTTATACATACATTTATCCATATAGCTAGGGAGAATAGTTGTGTATATACCTGCCCCACATATGGTATATAATGCATGTATATATGATGCTTACATATTTATATGTCTGTATCTCTGTATATACAGGTGGAAGGTATATATATAGGGATATATGAAAACACACACATATATAATGTTATGTGTACATGTATACTTGATCTCTCACACCTTTCCCTCCTTTTCTTAACCATACATACACCTAAAACCTATGTATAGATTAATACATATATATATATATAGTCCTGTATAGATTGGGGATGTATATAGAGCGAGATGCACCAATAAAGACAATATTTTATACCTCCTATGTGTATGTATGTACATTTTTTAAATAGATATGTATAATTTTCCTGTGTATGGATACAGAGGTTTTCTCTCTCTCTCTTTCTCTCTCTCACACACACAGAGAGATTTTATTTACCCCTATACACAACTTCCTATAGACACATCCATATTTATAGAGGGAACATCTCTTATGTATATAGGTAAGTTTTCCCTTCATAATGTATCTACATATGTACACACATTTTATATATTATAATAT
Organism: Oxyruncus cristatus; assembly: GCA_013399855.1. NCBI lineage: Eukaryota > Metazoa > Chordata > Aves > Passeriformes > Cotingidae > Oxyruncus > Oxyruncus cristatus. Next base: position 119,845 of record VXAY01002686.1, read on the forward strand.
GTCTATATATACACAAGCATTTTATATGTACACTATATATGTATGTAAAGAGGCTCTCAAATACCTACCCATATATATCTCTTTACATATATTTATACATATATAAAATACCTATGTAGCTCCACACAGATCTTGATCTGTCTTTGTGTCTGTCTGCCTATACACACACAGTTCAGATATAAAATATATACGTATTACAGATTACTGAGATATGTATATGCATAGTCTTACACTTTTCTAAATACCTACACAATTGTGTTTTAGACTGAGATTATATATAAACACACATACACTTACAGAGATATATCCACGCTGTACATAAAATACATTATGCATATTAAAATTACATGTATACTGTACACACTTTTATATATATATGAAATCTAAAATATGTATATACAGTTTGTCATACATATCTATATGTAAATATGTATTTATATATTCCCATATATATGGGATAGACATATATACACACATCCCCCACTTCACATATCTTTATATAGACTTATACACGTATCCACACAAAGCCATGTCTATATAATGACATATATCCATGTATGTGCATAGAGCTACATGACACGTTACAGCTCTATATCACACACATGGATATATGTACAGACACAATCATGCACAAACACCTTTACAGATCTCCAGGTATACAGACACAAATGTAGCCATGCTGATACACGCACACACATCTCTTAGTCTGTAAATAGCTGGGGAGAAGCTCTCTTTAGCAAGCCTCTGTATCTCCCCATGTATATCAATGTGGGGATGTATCTACACATGTAATACAGTATACACAGATCACAGAGACACAGAATGGTTTGGGTTGGAAGGCACTTTCAGAATCATCCCTGCCACGGGCAGGGACACCTTCCACTATCCCAGGTTGCTCCAAGCCCCATCCATGCTGGCCTTGGACACTTCCAGGGATGGGGCAGCCACAGCTTCTCTGGGCAGCCCGTGCCAGGGCCTCACCGCCCCTCCAGCTCTCCCGGCCTGGCTCCAGAGCAGAGGGGCTCCAGCCCTCAGAGCATCTCTGTGGCCTCCTCTGGACTCGCTCCAGCAGCTCCACATCCTTGTGCTGCTGTTCCCAGAACTAGAGGCAGCTCTGCAGGGGGGTCTCACCTGAGCAGAGCAGGTGCATGGCCAGGTCACATCGAGCTGCTCGTCCCCGACACCGCCAGGTCCTTGTCCTCGTCCTCAGGCTGCTCTCGATCCCTTCAGCCCCCAGCCTGTGCCTGCGCTTGGCACTGCCTGGCTCTGATGAATTCCAGGAGCTTTGGCTCCTGGATGCCATCCCTCTTTACAGCCACACACGCTTCTATTTATGCTTCAGTTACATACACAACTACATCTGTCTCCATGGGTGTGGATGTGTACATGGGAACAGAAATACAGAATACATTAAACATAGACACACATTTCTGTAGTTATATACACATATATTCAGACATCTCTCAGACCTCCCCACTCCTTTACATAGATCTTTATGTATTTTATATATCTAATATATGGATTTTAATAAAATATCCTCTCACACATCTTTATCTGTATATAAAGATATATATGTGTATCTTGATCTGTATAAAAAAAGTCACACATACATATATGTGTGTATAAATGTGCTCACATACACACATGTATGTTTGTGTCTGTGTATGTTTGGAGATATGTACCTGATACATCATACATATATATGTACACATATATATATATATATATGTTTACATACATCTTTATATATGTATGTGTATCCAGGTTTGTGTGCCTATATGGGATATATATATATATAATATATAATATATGTAATACATGATAGATTTATATGCATACACATTTACACACATATATAACACATATACACACAGACAAATCCTTACATAGATATCTATATATATAGATATATCTATAGCTATCTTTATATGTTTATATTTTACCGTGTACGCAGACTATTTATGTGGATGAATATATGGGATAAACACATGTAATATAATACATCATACTGATACATATATATATATATAAATACACACTTGTATATGTTTACATGTATATGCAGGTACACACACACCTTTTTTTTCCTATAACCCCATGTGTATATGGGGAGGTATATATGGAGATACACATTTTAAATACACTGTACTTAAACTCACAAACATTAATATATGTACAACATTTTATATACGTAAGGGGAGTGTGCACAACCCCACCTGCCCAGCCCTGCTCACCTGCCTGCTCAGCCTCCTCCCAGTCCCGGCCCCGCTGGTCCTGGGCTGGGCTGAGCTGCACAGCGGGGCCCACACAACCCCCCACATGCAGAAGCCCTGAGGGACTCCTGCCAGGGGACATCCATTTGAAGGCTGCCCTGGGGTCACAGACCCTGCTGGCTGCTGAGGTTTCTTACCATTCAGTTTAACCTTTCTGAAAGGTTCCCAGCGTGGTGCTGGGCTAAGCTGCCTCCCCACTGCTTTTCTCTTCATTTATTTTGTCCGTGCTGTTCATTCTCGGGTCCATTTGAACTGCTCTGGGGGGCTGGACAGCCTGGCTAGGGGGAATTAACCTCCCCCAGATCTCCAAACTATTCTGAGTGCCTTCAGCAGGAGTAAACTTGGGGCCTTTCAACCTTCAGAGAACTGTTGACACACACTTCCATGGAGCAAACCAAGAGACTCTCTGGTGGGTTTCCTTTCCAGGACACATCTACACCCCTGCTCGGTCTCGCCTGGCTTACAGCACACAGTGCAATGCAAACACAGAGTTCACGTTTGTGTTTTCAAGCAAAACTTACCACTGCTGGGCTCGTTGTAGTATCGACTGATGTAATTATTCATGTCATCCTCTGAAAGGACAAAAAGGCAGCCATCAGAAGACAGGTTGTGTCATTAAATGGTTGAATACCACCCCATGGAAGGCTCTCCTCTGCCCTGCACGCCCTAAGACACCTGCTCTGTGTCTTAGGCCACAAGACCTCAATGCACTAAAGCCCCCATCCACGCTGCGGCTACAGCCAACATAGGGTTGGACTGTCACTTGTCACAGTTCTTTACAGCACCAGCCTGGGCATGAGGTGTTCTGGGTTCCAAAGGGAATGTGCTCCGTGGTCTTTGCAGAGACTGGCACAGGGTTGACCATTGCCCAGGCCCAGCCCCTCGCCGTTGTAAAGACAAGTGTAACAGTGGCCTTTCCCTGGCCAGCAGGGCCCTCCCCTCCTGCACAGGGCACACAGAGAAACCTTGTATTTATCTGGACGGGCTGAGCCAAGGGCACTGGCACAGACAGACCTACTCCTGCTGCAGGGAGGCACCATGTACCATTTTTATGTGTAACTCGCTATTTCTAAGATAAAGTCCTTTTTTTTCATTTTGAAAATGAACGGAGGGTTATTTTGGTGTATATAACACATATATACAAAATATACAGCCTAATGTTAACTTTACATTCTAATCTACTAGAAAGGGTTGTACAAATTAAGGGTGCAGTACTACACTTGCTACACAAGAGCTACAGCTGAATTTCAGTAACAGCAAGTTACAAACAACGATGTGACCACAGAAGGGAAAGAAGCAGCCCTATTGCATGTACAGATTTTAGATGCTGCATATGACACTGGGATTTTGTGTTATTTTACAGAAAAGCAGAACATTTTACCATTGTGGAAAAAGAAAATAACCAACTCCTCTTGTTGCAGTTCTGAGCAGAAGGCAAACAGCATCAGCAGTCCAGGAGAATGTCAAGCTTACAAGCAACCTGACCTGCCCAATTTGCGGTGTATCTGTGCTCTAAAAGCATTCTCTCCTTTTAAGTGCTCTTTTTGATACCATGTTTCAGAAACCCATGCTCATCCCTTTGAGCCAGATTTCCTTCGTCCCCCTGGGTCTCTGTGGCTACAGTCCTGCCTCCTCACAGCACATTGCGGTTTGCAGGTGAAAGAAACAGATGTTTTCTGGGGAACACTTTCCTCACACAACAAGACCCAAACCACCAAGCACTCTGTACCTGAAATAGCTGCACTCATAAGAAGGCAATCTAACCTGACACTGAAAGGCAATGTGGTTGTTTTCCTGGTTTCATTGGATCTTAAAAGCTTTTTCAGCCCTTGTTGATCTTTAAATGCCTGCAGTCAGAGGTGTGCTTTGTGCTAATGTCTGAGTTTAAAAAAGAGGCCTCAGAGTAGCTCAAGGCGATGCCGCTGAATTAGGAGTACATTGCAAGGCTTTTCAGCTATCTGCTGCTAAAATACACTTCAGTCATGCATAATTGATACTCTCAGTGCCACCAAACCTTCCAGCCGTACAGACACAGGTTCTGGTTCAGGCATGGAACCTTCACTACATCAGAAAATACCTCTGTGGCTGTACTTCTGGTAGGGCACTTTCAGCATATTTAACTTGGAGTCCAGCTCTAAGCAGACAAAAAAGGAAAACGGCACTGCAGTGTGGCTGGATGAGGGCATGCTCCCTGTGCAGGGTCACCCTCCTTGTCACCTGGCAAGAGCCATGAATGGGGCCCTGGGGTGCCCCAAATGCCAAAATGCTTTGCACCAACGACAGAAAACAACTCGGAGAAGTGACTCACCTGCTTTTCACGCCTTAAGACAAGGCTCAGATCAAGTCCTCTTTAGGACTGCACACGTTTACTGGCCACCTGTCTGTAAACTACCAGAATGTACCAGGGTACTATTTCCAAAGAGATCAGCTGTGTTCAAACCAAAGAGAGCCCAACTGCTCTTTATGTCAGCAATGCCAAGCACCTGGAAAGGAAATCCAGCAATGCAGTGCCTCAGCTCCCTTTGAGTGCTGAGGACAGACAATCACCCACTGTCCTGACCCTGCACACAAGACTGGGGGAGCTGCCCAGCTGCCCCTGTTACGTTATTATGTGATGGCTTTATTAATGTCATTGCTTATCACTGCTTATCTATTTAGATATAAATAAAATATATACGCATAAATAGATATACATGTGTATATAAAATATAAAACATACACATTTTTTAACCTTGAATAGTTTCTTATTAATAAAACTCAATAAAGAGTAATGGAGTAACAACAGCAGAATAAATATTTCAACAACAGATTAAGTTTCTGAATCATTACATTAAAGCAAACTGACAATTAACAAACTCATCTGAGCCATACGGGAGTCTCAGCTGCTTTGGGTATTGAAGGCTACAAACAATTCCAGTTACCTCCTATTATATTCTACATTGCTGAAAAAGAAGGAGCTCAAAATAATGGAACAAATATACAGCTGAAAGCACCTACTTGTGCATATAAAATGTATACACAAAGTACAGTAGTGCACATTCCTGTGGGACACTGCTGAAGTCTTCCTGGTGATTCCAAGGAGATGAAGACCCTGCTGCTCAGTGTCTCACAGGGTCAGGAGTGCAGCTGGTGGCACAAGGGAAGTTCACAGGAGCAAGCAGTGGAGACCAGCTTTTACAAGAGGGGCAGATCAGTTGTATTATTTAAATTCTACACAGTGTTTTCTGCTGTAGGTCTGTTTTAGTTTCAGCTCCAGAAAGGGGGTTGTCTTAAGATGTAGTCCATTCTTCATAGTTACCCTGTTTGCTTAAAGCTTTTTTTTTATTTCTACCACCTTAGAATTTTCAGGATCTGTAAAATTCAATTTTTCTCCTTTCCTAGGCATAAATCCATCTCCTCCAACACACAGAAATGTTACCTGCACTTCCTTTTCCAGAAGACAAACTTTGCATCCTTAGCCATAAGGATGCCCAAATGGTATTTATAGTAAATTAAAGAACTGGCAGTAAGTAGAAAGGAAAAGCATTTTCCTTTTAATTCCCCTGAAAACGGCAGTCTTAGGAAAAGGTCTATGGATGGTGATTGGGATCCTCTTGTTAGATGTACCAGGAGGAATCACAGAAACATTTCTGTTGGAAAAGGCCTTTAAGATCGAGTCCAGTAGTAAACCTAACACTGCCAAGCCCACCCCTAAAGTCACATCCCTCTGTGCCACATCTGCCCAGAATGAATGACCCCCAGGAAATCTGTGTGACAGGAAATGTGGTGACAAATCTGGTGATGAAGATCTAACAGTTGTGAGCAGAGGAGGTGGAATGGGAAGAGTGAGGCAGCTCTTCCCCGTGTGAGAACCCATCCTAACCTGTGGTGAACGAGGATGGTTCTACCATCTTCTGTGGAAAGTGGAGCGTTGGGAAGCAGTGAGACACACAGCAGCACTGGGGAGGAATTCAGCTGAGAGATTTTGCTGGGCCGGGAAAGGAGGGAGCAGAAACAGGCTGTTCTCCGTGGTCCATGTGCAGTATTTGCTCAGGCTGTGTGGGGTGGGGGATAACTGTAAGAGCTGAGGCAGCAGAGTAAGGCGGGACCACAAATGGGTGGTGAGGCTGACTCCAAGATGATCAGGACTTTCACTAGACAGAAGGGAATGTCTGGTTGGGAAGGTTGCTCAGAATCTGACTTATCTCACACAAAACCAGCCTCCCCTGACACTGTAACCAAGCCCCTCTGCAAGGCTGTGAAGTGCAGTCCCACCTCAGCCTGCTGTCCAAATCCCTGTTATTGAAAAAACATGTGGTTCTCGGTCGGGATCTGTCTGACAGCCACTGGATTTTGTCTGATGAAGGTTTCCAAGTTATCTGCTTGTACTTTTCCTGCAGGACTCAAAACACACACTGCAATGGTTCAGGGAGTAATAAACTATTTAGAGTACAGTGCCATATAATCTCATCTGACCCAAGAGACAACATTGCAAGCACTCTCTCTTGGCCCTATAAAAACCTAATAAATTTGGTAAAACACATAAATGACATTCCACCCAAGGCAGATCTCTTTCAGGTCTATAATGCCTCAACAGTGATCTTTAATTGTTTCATCAATGCCTTTAGTGAATGATCTGCAACTCCCCTGCATACAATAAATACCATTTACACATCTTTTAGATTAGAGGCCTTAAAAATGGGGATTTATTTTGAAATATTTCATTATTATTTTATTGCAATTGATTGTACTGCTGTCTGTCTCCCCAAGCTGATTTTTCTGTACTGGAAGGTTATTTTTGCTGCCGTGTAGCCCCCCCTGAGGTAGTAGCGTCTTACCCCAACTTCCCTCCAGAAAGCAATCTTTACTAGGAAGTTTCTAAAGAAGCAGATCTTTCATCTGTTTGTGCCAACAGGAACCAGGAGTAGCCAGCTGGCACCTTCCAGGAGACCTCCCCTGCTTCTGGTTTCAAGGCAGGTTGCCACATCAGTGCAAGCTGCAGCACTCAACAACTGTTAATTCACACCGATATCCAGTCCCTGCAGGGGCTGGATGGATGCCTGAGCACATGGATAATCCATCTTGAGAGGAACTGTATACTCAGCTTGCACAGAAAACAGAGCAACAGATTCAGCCTGGCTTTAAGTAAGAGATCACCCTGAGGTGGAAGTCACTGTGCAAGGGGAAATCCTGGGACATGGAACCAGGTCTGTTATCAGCAGATGCTGCTGGGACAGAAAACCAAAATCCAAAGGGGGGCTTTGGCCCTCACTTCAGCAGATCATGCAGCAAGAGCACCCTGTGCTGACCTGAGCACGGCTGAGATGCAGCAAAGCTGTGTCAGCAAGGTTGGTGGCTCTGGGTACAGGGTGGCCTGGGGAACCTCTCACTGCTCTTTTCAACCTTGTTCTCTATGAATATGGATCAGCAGATCCACATCTGAGCTGGCTCGTTGCAGTCAGCCCAAAGCATTCAGAGGAACTTGAGTCTGTCTCTGAAACAGCCACATTTGTTGAGTCTGAAACACAAAGGTTGGGAAAGGACATGGCTACCATCAAAACAATTATCTGCTGGGTAAACATCAGGGAAAGAGAAGAATAAATTAAGCAGAAGGATTCAAGAACAAATTGTTGTAAACTGGCAACAAATAAATGTACTCTGAGAATTAGGAAAAGAGTTCTAATACTTTAGAAAAATGAGCTGGTGGAACTGCTCTAATGGTGGAGGAGGGCAGAACACATCCCTGCTGTCACATGGAGCACCATCTGCTTATGAAAGGGATCATTATGAAAGGGGCTGCATGCTTGGACAGTGGAAAACATTCCAGTTCTGTGTTCCTTTACCTGTCAGCAATGTCTTCACACCTCTTCACATTAATGATGAGAGACAACTCCAGCCTCACATGCGTGACTGTGCACTCACCACTTCTGGAAGTGAGGAGTTTCTACCCCACCCATTTGGTGAATATGGAATGCAAGAGCCAAACTTCACTAACTGCACACACATTTATGTAAGTGTTGCTTAAGGTTTACTTCCTTTGATTCCTGCCTGGATGGTCAGTGCACAGAGAACCACAAAGCCTGAAAGAGGCACCTTGAGAGAAGCCAAATTGGAGTGCACTTAGGATTACAACCATTTCCAGGAGTAGGCTTCAAAGTAGATACATTTCAACATTTGAAAATGACCATAAACTATTTTTTATCTATTGTTTTGCACTAGCAGGACTCTCTCAGAGCACTAACAGATGATCACCAAAGGAACTGGCTTAGAGTCGAAAAGCATCCAACCAGCTCAGACTGCCTTGCAAGGAACAACTGACAAAATCCTTTTCGGTGCCCTGCTTTGCCTTCTCAGACAGCTTATGAATAATCTTAGGAGAAGCCCTCTGAAGCTCCAGAATTTTTCACACTCCCCTCCCAGTATCCTACTTTATTCACTTACAGAACAGTGGGTACCTACGGGGAGAGCAAGCTTTACTTTTCTCTAAAGCATGATCATAAATTGCAGCAGTCCCCCAAAGCAAAAGACTTAGTGCTAACCCCATAAAAATGGAAATTTGACTCAGAACAGTTACAATAAGCTTTTGGCGATGTGAAGTCCCGGTTCTTGCTCAAAGGAATAGAAGGGTGGCATATTAATCTTACACTGTGGCAGTACTGTAGAATTTCAAAAACTGAAATGATATATGCAGGAAAATGAGGAATTTCCACTGGGGACTCTAATTCATATATTATGGGAGAGATTAAAGAATAATAAATTTTGGAAGGAAGTATTAATGGCTAGATGGGGCACTGTGAACCTGGCATTCCCTGAAGCCTGGAACTTTGTATACCAAACATTAAAAATGATTTGTGCAGGACCAGAAAACATTAGCTGTTATTCTGACCATGACCAGTTACATACTCTATGAGGTAAGACGTCCTTTATAATTTAGAACTTCCTTTATAATTTAGAGATTAATAGATAGGATAATATTTGCCATTATGTCAAATGGCAACCATGTCTGGGAAGAAGAAAGGAGCACTTAGGATACTTCCCTTGCTCTTAGAGAAAGGCTGACCACAATGGGCCTGAAAATCATTAGTGATGCTGCGTTCACATGCAGCAGCTCTCAGCCCAAGCTCTTCACAAACAGAGGCAGGGAAGGTAAAGTGCTCGCAGTGCAGCAAATGTCAGAGCTCTGCCCTGGGTCTGCAGCTCCTCAAGCCCTGCCCTTCTCTTGGGTCTGTCATCCTTCCTGGTGTTGAGACTGGCACCCTTTGGCTTGCAGGCTGAAGCCTGTGTTTCAGCCTTCACCTTTGTCTGCTCTGGAGATCAAGTTTTTGGCAAGAGAAGTAAAATGTCAATTCAAAGCAAGTTAAAGGTGAAAAAAAATTCCTGCTTCTTAACCAAATTAATTAGGAAATACCATATATCCCTGTATTTTCCACAGAGTTATTCCTACTATGCAGTGGTCCTTCAAAAGGAGGCATGAAATGTTTGCTGGGAAGTTATGGGAGAGCCCACTGGCCCTCTGACCAGAGCTCTTGCTTCTCCTGGTCTTGTACCTGCAATTGGGGCACTTTAGATACACAGAGTTAGAGATCTGCAGAAGGAAAGGCTGGGTGAAAACAGACACTGAAAGTTCCCAAATCAGCCAGGACAGCTCTCCTGGTGCAGGGCACAGTGTGTGTCTCTACACAAATTCCCTGAGGTGCTGCATGTACCATGTGATACTGGGGTAACCTGACTTTATTGAATGCTGTCCTAAACGGTTGCACAAAATCCAGTGTAAATACCAGAGCACAAGCTACAGCTGCCCCTGAGGAGCTTTAACTCATGCACTATCCCATAAAACTTCCAGGTAGGGAAATGAGTAAAAGGTCTCAAAGCTTTCTTACTCCATAAGCCTCTGTGGTGAAGTATTCTGCACTGAATGTTTCCATTGTTCCAGAAAGGTGGGGGAAATAAGATTAGCCTGAGATGGAATATCCCATCTTCTCATGCAGTATGTTCTCTAGCCAACTTAAGCTTGCTGCTTTGGCAAAATTCAGAGCTCTAAGACAGTGATTTTTTGAAGGCTGACAAAGTTAAGTTTGGCAAAAACACATGCATTCCATTCCATCCCCTAGCCTCAGGTGTTATATGTAGGGCTAATGTTCTGCCAGAGCATAAAAGAGCCTGTTCTGCCAAACAGCTGAATCGTGGCTTTGAACTGCTGCTTTTCTTTTGACAGTATTAGTGACTCGGTCCCTTATTTCTCCTCTAACTGGTCAGTGCAACAGGCAACTGCAGATCTGTTTCAAAGCTCACAAGTGCCATGTGGCACACAGAATGATTAACTGCAGCCATCACTCTGGAATCTTTTAAGGAGGAAAAACACAGCTTCGAGAAAATGGATGCAAAGCAGTCCCTAATGCGGTCTGACACAGAGGGTAACCTGCAAAACATAACCCTCGACCCAAAAGTCAGGAGTTAAAACATTGGGGGCTGAAGTCCCAGGCAGAGCAAGTGGTGTGGAAAGCCCTGAAGGCAGCACAGGAGAATGGGAGAGTACAGGAACTGTCTTGATGGTCTGGCTCTGCAAAGCCACGTCTCAGGACTACTGCACATGCCTCAGCAGGTGGGGAGATGGAAGATCCTACACCAGCTGGATATCCCCTTCCCATAGAGTGCACACAGAAGCACCTGCAGCCAAAGCCACACCCTTCTTCCATCCTACACACCACAGGCAGCTTTGGCTGATCCGTGGTCAGAATGGCCGTGGTGGAGGTGAAGAAGATACTGGCAGCAAAGTGATGATGGTGAAAGCTGCTGTAGCGACTGCCAGCATATTACTGGGAGTAAAAGTTGGTGCTGGGAGAGCAAGCCCCAGCTGAGGTGTGGAGGGAGAAGAATGAGGCAGGGCTGGCTCATGATCCTTCTTCCCCAGAGGTAACTGACTTCTCAAGCTGTGAGGTTTCAAAGTTACACAGAAGCACTGCTAGTGCAGGATTCAAAGCCTTGATAGCTTACTAATTCTTTCTTTGCAAAACAGCCCAGGACATTACATGCAAAATCCTCTATCTCAATTGCCTGTCACCTGGATTGTGAACTAAAGCACTGAATGCTACTGCTGGGTGTGTGGTTTCTCGTGCAGAACTGGGCCCCTTGTCAGCAGCTCAGTGTGGTGGCAGAGACCACAGACTGCTGTCCCTTGCTGGAGGAACACAGGGAAATTTTTATGTCCAACTCCTGCCTCATTCACATAAACCCGTTAAAATTGTTAAAACAGACTCACCCTAATTTAGGTTCTGAAAATAAGCACCTACAAAGTCATCTACAAAGACTTTGTAGGTAATATATGATACAATGCACCAGATACATTTCCTCTGGTACTTTTAGATGATTTCTGGGAATCAGAAATTAATTCTGCCTACTCAGCGTAAATATAACCTAAACATAACATAGCTGCACCTCACCCAATCTATAAAGTAAGGCATGTTTTCTTATTTGCTGAATATCTTTTTTCAGTGAAAAGCACAAGTCTCTCTCATCTCGCAACCTCACTAAATGCAGAAATCAATCCTGAAGATTGCGTGTCTGCTTTGTTGCAAGTGTGGGCAGAATTTTACAGGGAGACACAAATAATGAGTAATCAAGTTAACCTGGACGTTGGAATGAATACCTTGGACAGAAGAATTTTTAGATGATCTCCACAGCACTAAAACTTCAGCAAGCCTCCTTACAATGTGCGCAACACTCTTCATTTCCAAATGTAACCCTCAAGGAACACATACATAAATTATAATATATCCACTGGGAAAACCTCTGAAATACTACAAAAAAGGGGGAAATGCATTTTAGGGGGCAGTCTGCTCAACTGTCTGCTTTTAAATACAATTTCATATCAGGAATAATTAATGGCTTCACTGTGGTTAGTACTTAGATATTATAAAGTGAAAAAAACAAAGCAATTTCTACATGATTTCATTACTCTGTAGAGAAAGGACAGGATTATTATTTGAAAATGTCTGGTGTGCTTTTTCTCTTACAGATTTTGATTAAAGTATCTGTGCCTTGAATTCTAAGGAGTTTGACCAATGTAAGGATAAAATGCAAACCTCTAATTCCAACATATTCACATACTGCTCATCTACCAAAATAATCAAGCTAAGATGTCCAAGGAAGACTAACATACCACTAAGGTAAACAGTGTTGTCTCCTCTGGAATATTACATTAAACATTACCGAAAGCAGGACACATTCTGCACTCCATTGTAAGGGCTGGGGGATCACAGGAAAAAGAGCTATGTCTTGTCCAGGAAAAACCTCAGGTCTAATACTTGTATAATAAATAAATAAATATAACTGTTGGTATTTCCCCGAACCACACACCTACAGACACCAGACTGCTCCTCACCACAGCCACATGGCACTCAGACGTGAGATGCCCACACTGCGCACCCCTCCTTTTCTGGCACCAGAGCTGCCTGTCCAACACTGGCAGTTTTAAGCAGCCTGGTGAGAGCACAGCCTCCAGGCAAGGCAAGCCCCACAGCTTGGGTCCTCTCCAAACCACAGAAACTCAAGTGGCCAAAGACCAAAACTGTTTTTCAATGTTCTTCTCAATTTCCCTGCTTTTACCTCTGAGTGATTATCCTTTGGCCAATTCTCATTTGGCTGCTGCTTCTTTAGTGTTTGATGGATCTAATCATGAGGACACTGGGAAGGTACATCATAGTCATTTTCTGCCCGAGTCATTTCTTTGGCTCTGTTTAGAACCTGCTCACAAATACAACAACAGCTCCTGCCACTTTGGAGCAGATGCAGCCTCTTTGTAAGAATGGGAAACTGCGGTCTCAGGCGAAGTAATCAACTCCCCGCCACAGCAGAGGTGTTTGTGGGTTCAGTAACTCCCTGTAAGGGATCGGCTGTGCAGCACTCACCTCGGGGAGGTCGCAGCTCCGTGATGTTCTCGGTGGCTTCGTCGTCCGAATCGTCCGTCGCCACCACCTTGTACCTCTTGCTGCTCTGTTTGTTCAGGATGTGTGGGACCTGCAGCGCAGCCTCTCTCTCTGCAGCGAGGTCCAGATCCTGCTGAGCAAGGTGGGCCCTCAGCTGCCTGATTTCAAACTAGAGCGAAAAACACCACATACTGATGTCATATGAGCATAGCCAGGAGTTTATATTCTACCTATAACTCATTTGATCACTAAACCACTACAGTCTGGTGAAACAAATACAATGTGGTTGAGCCAGCACACGAGTCCAAGGTGCTGGTGGTCCCCCAGAGCCCATGTGAGCGGGACCATTGCTCACACAACCTAAAGGTAAGGACTGTCTCATGCTGGTCTTCTATTTTGTACAGCTACATGCTGAAGATAAGATTTTGGCCAATTTTAACAAATCTAACTGCCAAATCAAATGTAACCTTTATGCAAAAAGACCACTCTTAACAGGCATTTAGGGATTTAGGTTCATGACAAATACCCCTAACACACCAGATTTGGTAATGAGGGCTTCAGTGGAGGGGAGATTCTCTGAGCAGCACCCGGAACGGTCCTCTCTCACCAACTGGGCAAGGAGAGGGACACCACAGTCCTCTTCTGTACTCAACAGTGTGCTGGAAACCCTGGGCAAGATTACCACTTTTTTACTCAAATACGTGAGCTGTGGCAGTTAAACACTTTCTGCAAGCAGGATGGGATTTGCCTCATGACTGGTGTTAAAAGCAGACGCCTGACAAAAAGACAGAAGCTACCAGGTACCATCTGACTGACGGACACAGCATATTTCTCTTGTATTCGACAACCACACATCTTCCACCAGACAAGAAGGAAAATAATTTTTCTGTAGAGGCTGCAGAGACCCTTTAAACCTTTACGTAAGCACTACAAAATCTCCTCTGCCATGCAGCACAGCTATGGGGATGCAAGGCAGAGTTTCTCTTTGCTAAACTCTTTTTAAGATCGGCAGTACAGCAGTGATCAAATCATGTGTAATTACAGCAAGTCTGAGAGGGAAAAGCAAATGAGGCAAGTAATAAGCTCAGGCATTCAAAATCCAGCATTGCTGGGCCTCCCCTAGTTCAGGGCCTGAGGATCCTTCACCGAGCACGATGCTGTGTCGAGCCTCGCTGCACCTGCCACTGCGCATTCACAGCACAGACGGGATTAGCACCTCCATGCCTGAAAACTGGTGTGCAACAGCATGTAGGCTAAATGAACCTGCTTCTGGCTCTCGCCTCTCAGATGCTGACTCAAATCTACTCTGCTGTCAGGTTTTGGAACCCATCGGCAGATCCAGCCTGTTCCACCGCGGTCAGACAGGGCGCAAACGCCAGACACGCTGCAGAGCACCAGCAGCACCTCCAAGCTATGTAAGCAACTGCAGGGGAAACAAGACAGAGTTTCCACAGATTTTGGAAAGAAAAAGGGATTCCAGTTTGCCACACCTGGAGACTTATCTGCTTTCCAGAGCATACAGGAAGAAACTACAACTGGAAGGCCCACTGCAGGACACAAATCTAGAAAGCAAAGGGGCAGTTCAAACTTTCCAGGTCACATTCAAACCAATATGGGATCTAACAAATATAGGGATCTAACAAAGCACACAGCTTCTCCTCTGTCTTTAAACCTGTGGACAGAGGTCTGGCAGCTGCAAACATCTGGATGCATGGAATGCTCATTGCTCTTAACCAAAGGTCTGCAGGGGCAGTCAGGAGTCAGGTGGAATCAGCAAATGTCAAAACACAGCCCTGCCCCTTGATTTCCTGCAATGAAACCTCCAAAGCAGATCCCTGCTTGTGGGTTTGTGTTAACCTATTAGCTAGGAGGAATTAGCAAACTGGTACTGCTAACTCTGTTCCCAGCCAGCCCGAAGCTCCCTGAGGATTAACATGCTTGTGCCATACCCAGAAGGGCCAGTAGGGACGACAGGGAATTTCAGGTTTTATCCTCGACTTGAAAAAAAGTAAGGATTGACAAAAGATCTTACATTCCGCCTTTGAAGGGAAAAAGATACCCCTTCAGACACTCCTTTGGTTTAATGGAAATAATGCACTTAAACATGAGAAGCAAAAACTACATCTGGAGATTTTTTCTTTATGGTGCCTAGCTTAAACAAAAAAAGCAGTAAGAATTAGGGATCATTTCTGTTTTTCTATATTTCACGCTTCATCCTTCAAAAACATTCCTGTGTGTCAGAAAAAGAAATATTGCTACTAAAATGCTTAATTCTGGCCCAGAGGCAGGATACGGTGCCCTATTTTCATGGAAGACAAAAGAAAGCGCAGGTAGTTTTTAACACCAATGGACAGAACTAGCCAGGAGTCAGCTCAATAACTATTTCTGCATCAGACCCAATTTAAGGAGCTTAAGCGTTTACAAAGATTGGCTGAAGACGGTAACAATCAAAAGCTTGGAGGGCATCACTGCGTTATAGAGATGTGAAAGGGAAGCACCCCAGGTGATCCTTCCAGCTACTGGGAGCCTACAGCAGTAACGGGGGAGAGAGAGGACTCCTCCTGCCCACTCCCATGTCCCAGTGGAATAAGCCAGCATTTCCAAATATCCACAGGGTATATCCAGTCCTTAAACTGTCCGTGCCGGGTGCCCAGGCAGTTTTTATGAGCGGTTTTATTGTTTATGGCGGCTCTGTTCAACCTCCCGCCGTGAGGGGCCGCGGGGCCCGCGCGAGGCCGCGCGACGGGCTCTGCTGCCCCCTGCCGATGGCGGCGGGAACGGCACGGAGAGCACGGCCCGAGGGAGCGACAGGGACACCACAGTGACAGGGACACCACACCGGCGGGGACACCACAGTGACAGGGACACCACAGTGACAGGGACACCACACCGGCGGGGACACCACAGTGACAGGGACACCACACCGACAGGGACACCACAGTGACAGGGACACCACACTGACACCACACTGACAGGGACACCACAGTGACAGAGATACCACACCGGTGG